>OZ010799.1:249634804-250007438 GCA_963932465.1 Maratus speciosus
GATTAAAACTAATAACGTTAAAATTATATATACAATGTGAAAATATTAAAAAGAAAAAAATCATAATAAGAAAGATAAAGTAAAAAAAGCGCACTTCAGGATATTGACAAGGTAGAAAATCTTGTCTTGTTATGGCACGAACTTATCTTTTACTATTATTATTATTTAATTTATCTTTCGGAAATGAAAAACAAAATTTCTTCTGCATCTAGATTAAAATAAAACAAAATGGAGTTTTAAAAGTAATACATTTTGCAAACTGGGGAGTTATATATGCTAAAAAACAAACAAAAATATCTGAAAATAAGAGGAAAATAATTTATTTTGCCTATTAAATTTCACAAAAAAGGGGGTTAAAAATGACTTGTCAATAATGAGTGCAGTCACTCGTTTTGCCTATTAATTTAGTCGAAAAAAAGAGCGAAAACAGCTTATCAAAAAGGAATGAAAAAAAAAAACCACTCCGTAAGATGGATGAAATTCACTCCTACAGGATAAGTGCATTTTCAATACTGAAAAGGAGTGAAAATACACTCAGTCGGAGTTAAAATCGCTGAATTTTTTTAAGAGAGGGGAGGACCTAATTCGCCCAGAGAGCCTTAACCCTTTAAGGACGAGCGCCTTTTACAGAATTTTTAATCTTTTATCACCGGTTTTTCAAAACAGAAATTTTTGCCTAATTGAATCTGGAAAATGCTCGGATTAAATAAGGCAAAAGTTACAAAAAAATTTTTCTGGTGAGCATAATCAGGGATTCTGATTACCTTATGCAGCACGTATACCGGTTGATCGTCCCCAAGTGGTTAAGCTAGGCAAATTAGGTCCTCCAGATTCGTCCGGGAAAGCTCAGATGACAGAGGATTGGCAGCTTCAACGAAGACATCTTTGGTTCGAATCTTGACCCGGACATTTTTCGTCGAGTTGGAAAACTAGAACTCATATTAATTGTTTACCCATTTGAATAATTGTGTTAAAATTAATCTACTGTATATTTCGTTCGTAGTTACATTGTCTTTTCCTATATTATAAAACATTTGTCTGTGTTTCGCGCCATTTTATTTAAACTAACCTGTTTTGTGTATATAAAGAACGTTTTTTCAATCAATTTTTAACCCATTTCCTCATAGGCTAGAAATTAAAAATTATGTACAAAGGTGTGTTTCCGATAACAATACAACATTTTAATATTTTACAACTTAATTACAAATTAATACATTTATTTTAAGCATTTTCCGTTTGCTCGCCACTGGTGATAAATCACCGAATGGTCTCTGTAACTCGTACAATTGTATGAGAATTGAAAAAAAAGTTAATTTTGCGCCAAAATAGGCGAAAGCTATGTAAAACTGAAACAATGAAATATTTTTAAATAATTAAAAGTAGAAAAAAAATTAAGATGAAAAGTACAATATTTAAAAACAGAAAAAAATACTTTTATCAATTAATAATTAAATATTATTTAATTTACGAGGAAAAATCAATTTTGAAATCTTAAAAAGTTAATGTTTCATTCTTTCTTTTCAACGTAGTTGAAAAGTCTTTATGAATTGTGTTTGTTTGTCCATGCTCTAACTCCCGTAAATATAGTGCGATTACCAAGAAATATATATATAAATATAATATATATACATGTTACGAAACAATTTAATGGGTGTAGTTGAAATCGTGCTTATTACGTATTACTGGAGTCATACCACATTTTAATCAGCCGTTGGTGATGTTGTGAGCAATCCTACCACTTAGCACAAGCATTGCTAGCGGAGGTATCAACTCTGAAAATATAGCAGCTGTAAGGCGATGATAATATTGGTATAGTCCAATCAAACACTTATTATTTCATTATGAAAACAAGGCAGCTTGAGTGGCGAAAAAAGGCGTATGAAGAAATAAGGGGTTTTCCCAATTAAACACATGGAAACGTAGTCATAGAACAACTGTTTATTCCATCAGAACACACCAACACTGAACAATTCCCGCAGATGAGAAATCAGAGCATTTCACTCGAGCATAAACTAATTACTCATACTAATAGATGTTAATTTACGAAATGAATATTCCACATGGCTAAGGACACCGGGTAACAGGTTTTGTAAACAATCACAGCACAAAAAAATCTCTCGTTCTGAGTTCATGCTCTCGCTATTTATGAGAATGCGCGGAGGAATTCCGATTAAAATGACAACTTCAAGCTAAACCAACGAAAATCACGAACGAGCCTCGAAGTGAAACTGGGATCCGACACTCAGCCAATGGAGAGCGATCAAGAAACGTCACAGGAAAGAATCCCAGCGCCGCTAATGGAATGATTTCGATGTGAAAAGGCTGGTGCCTCGCGAGCGGGAAAATGAGATGAAATAGAATAAAAAAGTAAAAATGGCTTTGATAAATATTCGAAAAATAAATAAGTAACTGCGTTCAGAACTTTACAGTTTGGTAGACGATAAAAATTAATGAAGGGATTAAAAGTTTAGATTATGTTTTGGAATAAATCTATTATTAAGATACGCGTTTTAAAAATAGAGGAATTTAGCTAGAAATAAATAATAGAGCGTATTAAAAAAAAGGAAATAATGAATAGGTCGCCAATTTAGAATAATTTAAATGAATAGTAAAAGTAAAAATTTTTATATAACATATATATGTTATTGGGTCTTACTATTGTATGTTCGGTATTGAAAATGTACCACTTACAGTTTATTTACAGGGACACTCAAAAGAATTCCATTACATTACAGCCTCAGGGAAAAAATCGTTTGCTGCGTATTTTAATAATATTACACTATTTTAAACATATTAAAAATTATGTATATCACTGAGATGTACTACAAGCGCTTACTGTAGAGTGTAGAATCTGGTGTGGATATAATGTATCGTTCATCTACAGAGACGCACAAAAGCTTTTCTCTACAGTACTGTCTATGAAGAATAATTGCTGGCAGTGCTTTAAAGTTGTGAGACGCGTTTTAAAATTCAACTATTTTTTTGCATATTACTGGGTGTGTTTTATTTTATAGATCACGCATAAGGATACTTAAAGGATATAGAATACAGTTCTGTTTATTGACGGAAATTTCCGAATGGGAATGTTAGACTGTGCTATGCGTTTAATTAAAGTAACTTTTAGAATACGATGTAATTTAATTACCAATCTATAGATCATATAAAGAGATGAACAAAAAAATACTGATGTTTTTTCTACTATTGATATTCTGAATGTGTTGGAAAGGGTTTCATAATCTATGCTGAACACGTGATTTTAAAACACACATACACACATAAATAACGCCTGCATTCAATTCATAAAGGTATATACAAATATTTTACAGACATACATACAATAAATACAATAAACCCAACTGGAGTGAAAAATTAGCCAGAGCCAGGAATCGAACTTGAGACCACAGCGTACTAGTCTGTTGCTCTAACCACTGAGCCACTCCGGCCGATACCTGGGACTGCAATTTTTCACTAATAAACCACGTTGGGAAAGTCATCAACCATAGCATAATCTATTCACTGTTGTCACGTCATCCAAGGATGTCTGACAGATGGCTAGTGACTTTTTCCACATGGTTTACTAGTGAAAAATTGTAGACCCAGGTATCGGCCGGAGTGGCTCAGTGGTTAGAGCAACAGCCTAGTATGCTCTGATCACAGGTTCGATTCCTGGCTCTGCTTAAATTTTCACCCCAGTTGGGTTTATTGTATTTACTGCATGTATGTCTGTAAAATATTTATACAGTAGCGCTCAAAAGTATTTTGACAACCTTATATTCTCTCTTATTTTATTTAATATAAAAATGTAAATGAAAATATATTCCCTATAATTGAGAACACTATGACTGCAGTTATTTAAATGTATCAAGTTTCAACTTGTTTGTTCACATTCGGCGCCACCGAAGAAATATGACTTCTCCTTAGCTCAAAAGCATTTTGACAATTAATTTGCATTTAATTGTTGAAGGTGTCAGTGGCGCTATAGCTTCGGTTAGTGTTTATATTGACTTATTGTGATTATTTTTAAATGCTGAAATGTAAAAAATATTGAAGTTATTCTAAAAAAGCCGCTGTAAATTCACTTAAAAAAGGTAGACTGCAAGCAGAATTTGCTTGTTCTTTTAATGTGTCTCGGCAACTTGTTATTACATGGAATAAAGTTTTTAATAAACAGAATTACGTTAAAAATAAACCCCATAGTGGTCATCCGAAAAAAACACCTTGCAATTTTGACTGTATTATAAAAATGATATCTACAAGTGATTGTCGTAAGTCCGCTGTAATAATAAAAAATGAATTGAAAGAAAATTACGGCATAGACATACACGTTTCATCAGTCAAACGACGCCTAAACTCTATGGTTTACATGGCAGAAGAACAGCAAAAACACGTTTGTTATCTACTAAAAATTGGAAGGCTAGAGTTACATTTGTAAAACAGCATAACCCTTTCAGGGGCAAAGCAATTCCATTGTTAAAGTTTTAAAATTAATGATTGACACCAGAATTCTGGTTAAAAAAAAATTCGGTTTATTATGTGTGTGAAATATAGCTTTTTATTATTTACAAATAAATTTCTTTTCAAATTCCGGTGTCTGTCATTAATTTCAACACTTTAGCAATGGAATTGCTTTGCCCCTGAAAGGGATATGCCGTTTTACAAATGCAACTCCAGCCTTCCTATTTTTAGTAGATAACAAACGTGTTTTTGCTGGGCTTCTGCCATGTAAACCATAGGGGCTTAGGCGTCGTTTGACTGATGAAACGTATATGTCTATGCCGTAATTTTCTTTCAATTAATTTTTTATTATTACAGCGGACTTACGACAATCACTTGTAGATATCATTTTTATAATGCAGTCAACATTGCAAGTTGTTTTTTTTTTTCGGATGACCAGTATGAGGTTTATTTTTGACGTAATTCTGTTTATTAAAAACTTTATTCCATGTAATAACAAGTTGCCGAGACACGTTAAAAGAACGAGCTAATTCTGCTTGCAGTCTACCTTTATTAAGTGCATTGACAGCGGCTTTTCTAGAATCACTTCAATATTTTTTACATTTCAGCATTTAAAAATAATCACAATAAGTCAATATAAACACTAACCGAAGCTATAGCGCCACTGACACCTTCAACAATTAAATGCAAACTAATTGTCAAAATACTTTTGAGCTAAGGAGGAGTCATATTTCTTCGGTGGCGCCGAATGTAGACAAACAAGTTGAAACTTGATACATTTGAATAACTGCAGTCATAGTGTTCTCAATTATAGGGAATATATTTTCTTTTACATTTTTATATTAAATAAAATAAGAAAGAATATAAGGTTGTCAAAATACTTTTGAACGCTACTGTATATACCTTTACGTGATTTATGTTCTTGTTTAAAAAATGAAGAGTGCATAAATTACATATCTATAATATTAAGGAAAGAAGTTTGTGTGTGAGTGTGTCGACGGTGTTCTGAAGAGACCGCTGCACGTAGAACTACTCAATTTTCTAATAAAATACGTCTATGTATGTAGTTTTGCACCTCAAAGTTCGATGTTGAATTGCTCGATTAGATTTTATAGTTTATTTTTTATGCTATTTCTAGCGCTTTTTCACGTGTCGAAGCGATTTTTCTATACATTAATAAAAATCCAGCTTCAATCTTGTAGCTCTATACAGTAAATTTTCTCTTCTTTTCAATAACATTTATTTCGCAAAAATTAGCCGATAATTAATCCGAATATCAATTAAAAACATATTAAAAGACTCATCAAAAATGTATTTTTTCCCTAAACGGCAAAAAATGACGCCTCTGATGGACTTGATTTCCAAATGAACATTAAACATAATAACAATTTTCACCAATTAACTAAAATTAAGAAAACTAATCAAGATATCGATTTGAAAAAATTCAGAGCAAATGTAGAATTTTTTTCTTCATCCGAATATCCAATTTTGTCTAAAAATCGGTATGTAATTGTTTTAAAATTTTGCAAAAAAACTGACGGCGACAGTACAAAAATTCCGAGAAAGAACCAGACAGAGACGCAAGCATTCATTAAAAACTGAACTATAAAGAGATCCGTTTCAACGGAGAAGCCGATCCCCTGTGTAACTTTATATAAGAAAGAATATTAAATATTAAACGTTGCGCAATGCTAAAATTATAATTTAAAAGAATTTTATCAAATTAATCGAAAAGTATTAGTGTGTTCTGTGGCAAGTGTGCCTTCATATGAGTTAAGAGTTTGTCCATAACAGTTTCTTCCCCTTTATTTAAATTTAAATGCTATATGTTTTCCTAAATATAGACTTCAGTTACTACCATTTTCAATGATTAATGCTGCATTCTTTTATCGAGTTGCGTGTGTCCGATTTCAACGGGGATGGATTCATTCAACTTAGATTACAATTCTTTTATAGTTTTTAGTGCGACCTTCCATCGCGAGGGGCCACATTCTTATCTCGGGTTTTATGGCCCCGATTCTAAAAATGTTTGGCTTCTTCAACTGAGTTTTCGATTTTTTTTCTAACTGAGCTCTATTTTAATAACTCAACTCCTATTACTCATATCTCTTCGAAACTAATTTCAAATTACTTTAATATCTGAACTATATCACCTCTCATAATTTTAAAGTTAATTTATGAGTAGCGGTTGCCACTATTTCCGAATAATTATTTCAGCAAATTTTTTAATTAGGTTCCTGGTTCAGGTACCAATCCAGTTTTCTGCCCAAGGACTCCTGCAGTCTTAATTAGTCTTTTGTCGAAAAGCACTTGCATCGCCCCTGCCCCTTCATTGATTTCTGATTAACTGAGCCCTGTCTTAACTCATTAAAGCCGGTTGGCAAGAAAACTTGCCATGCAAGGCGAACAAAATTTTTAAATTTCAATACCAATATTTTAGTTTGGAAATTTTCACATTATCTAATCTCAGATCTTGAGCGATTAAATAATTCAAAATTACAAAGTCGCAAAACCTAGTGTCGAAGAATTAAAAGTAGTGTAAAGGAGGCTCGTTTTTAATGGGTTAATAACTCAACTTCTATTACACATATGCCTTCGAAATTAATTCCAAATTACATCGATATCTTAATTATCACCTCTAAACTCTTAAAGTTAATTTGTGAGTAGTGGTTAACCACTATTTCGGATTAGAAATTCCAACAAATTTCTTAAATTAGATACCTGGCTCAGCAACCAGTTCAAATTTTTGACAAAGGACTTCTGTAGCCTTAATTCGTCATTTGTCGAAGCGCACTTACATATCCCCTTCCCCCTTCATCGATTTTTTGCTTAACTGAGCCCTATCTTGATAACTCAACTCCTATTAATCAAAACTTTTCTAAATTTATTCTAACTTACATTGATATCTCAAATATCACTTCTCACAGTCTTAAAGTTAATTTATGAATAGCGGTTACCACTATTTCCGAATAGTAATTTCAACAAATTTCTTAAATTAGTTTCCTGGCTCAGGTACCAGTCCAGCTTTTTGACCAAGTAATCTTCATTAGTCATTTGTCGAAAAGCACTTGCATCTCCTTCCCCCCACCACATCATCGATTTTTGCTTAACTGAGCCCTATCTTAATAACTCAAATCCTATTAATCAAATCTCTTCTGAATTAATAATAACTTACATTAATATCTCAATTATCACCTCTCACAGTCTTGAAGTTAATTTGTGTTTAGTAGTACTAAAATAGTAATTACAGCAAATTCTTAACCCTTAGATCCCTGATTTTTCAAAAATCATTGTAATAATGTTTTTCGGCTTTCATTTTTTTAATAAATCATCGGAAAAATACTTTAAAAAATCATAGTTTGTTTTAAGTATGGCTTACAGCTAAAAAACTGTTTGTTACTAATCGGCAATACTGGTCTTTAATTGAAAAAATAATTTTCCTTGATAAAATTCTATAATATTAAACACACAAGAATTTTAGGAACTATAATAAGAAATAAATTTTACTTGCTCACTGCAGAACAAAATAGGGTATTTCGCAAGCTTCCAAACAAAACAAAAAGAACAAGTAGCAACAATTGAAAAAATAAATCTATCTTTATTCTTAAACAGCACAAGTGTTGCCCTCTACATGTTGAAAATCGATTTAATAATATTTTCAGAATATATTTTATTGGCAACATTAGGACTTATAGGTTCAATATTACTCTAATAGTATTTTAGAGCCTAAATTGGGTATGTTGCCAAAAAGCAACACCCGGCATTTAAGGGTTAAACTAAATTCCCGGCTCAGATACCAGTCCAAGTTTTTGACCAGGGGCTCCAATACTGTTAATTAATCATTTGTCAAAAAACACTTGCATCTCCCCTCTCCCTTCCCCTCATTTGGCCCCCATGGGATTTTTAATCTTATTTGACTCCTCACTCCCTCAACTTACATATCGCAAGATATTTTGAATAACGGAGTTTCGTTCGGATAGAGGTTTGTTTAGAACAGGGCGGTGGTAAGTGAAACTTACAGATTTTGGATTTTTATACATTAAAGGTTATTTTCACCGGCCCAGACAACTCCGGAAGGATGAGCTGGTTTTTTAATAAATTCATTTTCTTGCCCTTCCTATCAAGCATAAAAAAAGGAGGGAATTTTTCATACTTGATTTCAGTGCCTACGCCAAATTGGTGTATTTTAACGGGAATTTTTGGAGAAAAACATGAATTGCAGCCAAACATTTAGGTGTCATTTTCAAGATGACCATTGAATGTTTATAAAAAAGAATTTTTAAAAATATATATTTTTACTTTTATACTTATTTACAGTGTATAACGAACTATTTTTGCGCAAGTTACAATATATTTTTCACGGGACTATCAAATGCTGCATACTTTATTAGGATGTTGAAGAAAAGAATGTTACTAACAAGGATCTGCCTTACTTTAATACTTTGTAAACATCTGTATTTAAAGGCATATTGCCAAAATAAGTGATAAAAATAAATGGTATCACTTGAGGAATTTCGCTTTAGAGTGAAAAATTCTATATTCCTTTTCGAAAAAAATGCATTATTGCCACGTCATATGGAAACGTCCTATGAAGGTTTCAAACAGATTGCATTGCCAGCTGGCAGTATACCAATTTTGGCTTTCAATATATTATGAAAAAAATATTGGAAACTCTAGAGTGTAATATTTGCTGGAGAAACATAATACGTAACTTAAATGTACACAACGTGCTTTATATGTTTCTCCATGTATTAAAGTTGCGATTTACGTATTTTTTCTCTACTAAACTAAAAATAAGCGTTACATTTATCAAAAATTTTGAATCAATGTTTGTATTTTAAAAAAAATTAAGTTCGTTGTTTCGCTGTGGGTTAGGTTAGGGTTTGCCCGAATTTTTAAAAGAAAGTCATGAATATTTTTCAATTGAAAAAAAATAACTTATATAGTACCTGGATATTAATGCCTCTATTGCAATGTGTACGTTACATGCGTACATGTGTACAATGTGTATATAGTATGTTGCAAAAAACAAAAATTGAAAATAGTGATTATAATGTTAGACACAGGCTTTTGACTAACATTAGCGATTGGGCGAATGAGAATTAAAAAACAGTAGCCAAATGAAAAGAAATGTTAGCAAAATAGATTTCGCGTGAAACACTGAAAAATTTATCTTTAACTCCTTATTGTATCACTTTCTTTCAATATGTTCTAAATTAACCTAATTTGCTATAATTGCTTATAAAATAGAAATTCGACTATCCGCTACAGAAACTATTTAAAATAAGTACATTGTAAATGTCTCCTAAACGTGTAAATGTTTTATACATCATAATTCTTTTACAGGGTTCGTACGGGTCCTTGAGTTTCCAGAGTAAGAAATTATTCGGTACCAGTATTTTCATATAGAAAATTTCTCCCTAAATAAGGCGAAATTTCGTTCGATTAAACTAGATTTATTTTTCTAAAAAATAAAAACAACAACTGATATTTCGCCTTGAAAATAACGGTATCCGTACGAACCCTGTTTTAGCAGTCTAAATAAACATTAAAAACAACTATCTTTGGTTTACCGTTGTGAAAATATACACTAAAAACTTCTATGATATTACGTGTTTAATCGACAGAAAAAATTTGACCGATCAATGATTCTTCGCATACAACTAATAAATATTACGATAAATGACTAATTTCAAAGCCACATTCCAGCAAAAATTTTCTCTACTGGGCGCTTGATGCGAGTAATTTTGTTTGTGTTTTTACCGACGCGACTCCGAGTCATAGCTAGCGATTAACTGACAATAGAGAAACCCCGACTGTTGCTAAACTGAATTGCTGTTGAGTCAGTATCTTTATAAATCAGGGCCGAAATTAGCCTTTTTTGCGCCCGGGACAAACATGAATTTTGGCGCCCCCCCCCCCCCTGTCTTCTTCAAAGTATATTTATAAAGAGAATTTTACTAATTTTCTGATGGCCGACTTATTTTAAAATTTAAAATATGTAATAATAAAATATGTAATACTGAACTACGTAAATTGAATGTGGCGTTTGTTGCAACTATAGTTCGTTCACATAAAAGAATTCGCATGTATTACCGGTTATTTACAGCGTTTGCTTATACAGTAGAGTTCCGATTATCCGAGTCCCGCTTAACCGAGTTTTCGCCGTAACAGAGTTATTTTCTTCTGATGGACTGATACTGATGGCTTTCATTATTATGAAACAGCCCTTATAAATGAAGTGTCAGGTGAAGATGAAAGAACAGCCGTAAAAAGTTTGAAAGTTTTTTTTTCTTTTTAAATTATGGCCATTTTTTCCCCCATTCTGACCAGAAAATCAGAGTTCAAACTTTTTAAGACTGCTTTTTCATCTTCCCCTAACACTTCATTTATAATGGCTGTTTCATAATAATGAAATTCATCAGTCCATCAGAAGAAAATGATCGATTCCAAAGATATAATCTTTCATTTGGCGCCCCTTGGCTCTGGCGCCCGGGGCACATGCCCCCTCTGCCCCCCCCCTTACTTTCGGCCCTGTTATAAATAGAGCAAAGTAAATGGCACAGTGTGATTGCACATATAAAGCGACATCAATCGTTCAGTAACACGGATCAGAATCTCCGCTGTATTGGCACATCACACACACAAACACAGAAAAGAGCACTCACAATTTGGTGAGTTTGATTGTTCGTTTACTCGCCACATGAAGCATTTTGTCGCGATTTGGCGCAATGGCGAGCGGGAGCGAGAACTCTGGTTAGACAACTTTTCGGTATTTGTATTAAATGATTAATTTTCTTTAAATTCGGGTTCGGGCCAGGTTAGGATTGAAATATATTGGGTTTCGGGTTGACTAAAGTTTTTTGTCGAGTTCAGGATTATTTTAAGCGGAATTTTCGGTTTCGAGTCGTTTAAAACCGACTCGTGCAAGTTTCTAACTTGCATACAACAGTCATTAAAGATAAAACATATCCCCTACTGACTCTGTCACAAATTAGAGTATAGAAAGTGACTGGAAATTAACGTCTACTAATCAACTCTACACTTAAATTTTCCTTAGGGGTTCGCCTTTACAAAATGGGTCAAACTTTGAAAATTTTAATACGAACAACGTATTTGGATTTGGAATTTTCAGTAACTTTTACCTTCTGATGTCAAACGGAAAATCATTCGGTCATACTCAGGGTGTTCCAAAATTCGACCGACAAATTAAGAGGGATGATAGAAGGCATCAAGAGGATTAAAAATTACCATAGAACATGGGGTCGCAAACCACGTATTTAATCGAAAACAAAGGATGCTATTCCCTAATTCACTTTGTGTTGACGGTAATAACTTTAAGAAAACATGAAGTAGTATATTATAATAAAACATTTAATAGACATTCTCACCTTTGTTGTAAATGTGATAATATCGAAAAAAGGGGTAGAAGTTTCCATTATGCGCGCCAGCAGTATGCGCTGGACGCTCCACGTTTTGGACTGCGATTGCCAGTTCATACGGTATCATCGATTGCTTGAGCATCTACTTTTTCCAGATTTTTTCGAGATGTTATAACACTTCACACAAAATTAGAGACATATCGTTGCAATTTCATTGCAATATTTTTATTTTCCTCAAAATTATGACCGTCAACGCAAGTTCAGTTAGGATGAAGCACCCTGTATTTGTGATTAAGTACGTGGTTTGCGATCCCGTGTTCTATAGTAATATTTCATCCTCTTGCTGTTTTCTATCACCCCTCTGAATTTGTTGGTCGAATTTTGGAACACAGATTTACAGAATATTGGAAATTATGAAGATTTTAAGTTTTGAATTCTTAATATTATATTTGTTTGCAATCATTGTAAAACATATTGTCATGTTGATAGTTTTTAAGAATACGAAAACCTACTTGGCGTAGTGAGCTGTAATTTTAGATTAGCATATTTGATGCTTTTGAAAAGATATAAATTGCAACCTATACATGTTTTTTTTTTTGCTTTGTTTTTTTTAAGCAGAAATCGATTTCTAGAAGTTTCAAATATGCGAATTTAAAACTACATCTTATTCCACTAAGTACTTTTTGAGTGATGTTAAAAAAAGAAAAATGCAAACTGTTTTACAACGATTACAAATGAATTTAACTTTAAGGTCTCTAAAATTGAAACATGCATAAGTTTAAAACTACTTCACCTAATAATTTCACATTTGATATCTTAAGAGGGCTGGTCACTCATCTTCGGAATTCTCCACCGTAATGTTAAGTCTATGGACTTTTGATGCATTCGTATATTTAAAATATCTTCTCGGGAAATTCATATTTTTAACATCTTTTTTCTGTGTACTCTTCTTAAAGAATATCTCCGTTTTTCTTAGTTTTCAAAATATTTCTAAAATCTATGCTCAATTTAATATTTTATGTGTTAAAAGCGGACGAAATATGAGTAAGATTTTAACACTTCCTATAAAATGAAGTCTATACTTTGGAAATATTTTGAGAACGAAGAAAAAAAGAGACATCTTTTAGGAAGTGCACACAAAAAATAGAAGTTAAAAATAGTAATTTCCCGAGGAGATATTTTAATAATACGAATGCATCAAAAGTCCATAGACTTAACATTACGGAGGAGAATTCCGAAGGTGAGTGACCAGCCCTCTTAAGGTAAAGTCTACCGAAAAAAACCAAACATGATGTCAAAATTAAATGTTTACATTGAAAATGTCAAAGTTTGGTACAATTTCAGTTTGAAGACCACACCAAAAGCAGTTTATTTTACATAAGTTAGAAGATGGCATAATTGCATAGACCACCGGTGATGCAGACGACCACCTGATGCGACAGTCAAGCGTGCACGCCGGCGTTTGTTTGTTTTTTGAAGCAATTGTTTGCGGCGTTTGTTGAAAAATGATTAAATTTGATTGGAAATTGCTGTTAAATTTGTGGTTTTTTATTAATTAAAAATGAACTATATGTTATTTCGATTCCGGATTACTTTAGTTGCCTCGGCCGTGTTTTAATACACATCTACGTAACATTTCACAATTCTCGCCTCCAAACTGTGGATTTGTATAGCATTACAGACAGACAGATAGATAAATTTTCATTTTTATATATTAGATATATTAGATAAAGAAAGGGTGCTTAACGTCCCGAATGGAAAACGGTGACTGCCAAACTCTCTTCATGCTTTCTTTTGTACAAACGAATTCAGGCAACTAATTGGTAATGTGTTGAATTCGGACATTTTTCTCTTAGAAGGAATTTTGAAGACCCGGGGAGGGAGAATGTATTGAGTTCGGAGGGAAAGTCCAACCCCCCTCCACAACCTCTCTCTATTCATTACTGTATGTGATTAAGTGATTACTTCAGATTACATTTTCTGCATTCCTTTACTTAGGTTGATACACGGATGATAACATGCAGATTCAGTAATATTGGAGAATTAACACAACTCAGAAATTATAAAAATATCGGTAATCCGCATGAAAGTTACCTGAAAAGAAAACCGAAAATCCTATTTGAAATCACTCTCAACTCTACAAAATAACATTTTTCTAGACCCGAAAACGAAAGAAAAAAAATTAATTTTACGAGAATGCATATTTATAGAAAAATTTACGACTATTTTTCTATCACTGTACAATTTAAATGAAGCACTGAACGCTGCGGAATTGATCTCTATAGCGCATACACAGTTTTTTTTTCTACTTTTAAGAACACATTTTTGAAAATTCTAATAAAAAAAGTTAAATAAATAAAGTGTATTTTCTTAAACTAGCTAACTTTTATACTTTCAAGGATAATAAGGATACGGATCATTTTAAGGATCAGAAAAAAATAGAAAAGAAAAGAATATAAAAAGATAATTCCCCGCTTAAAAAACTGTTCATTTCTGTCGTATTCTCAAATTTATTTCACATATAAAAGCATGAAAATTTTCGTCATGAAAATTCAAATTCTTTTAGATGAAATAGCGTTCTTCATTTTCTGATAAATACATTAAATCTTGAATAAAACTAGATCCAACCCACTCACATAGTTGAGAATCCTCTGCATTTGCAGGAATTTTTGTTTTTCTTTAACTTTCATCTAAATCTGCCCCTCTCGAAAATTCTTACTAGTTTTTCGCACCACACAACATTAAAAAGTTTTTATTTTAATTTTTGCTACAAAACGAAAAATCATCTACCCCTCCCCCCCTTCACTTCCACGACATTTTTGCTATATCCATTGCCTCCTCACCCCACCCCCTCTCCCCAAGCTCGCAACGTTTAAAATATTTAAAACTCTTTATCCTTTTGAAATGTTTCCTGCCTTATAATAGATAATCATTCTTTTAAATGTCCCCTCTCAAATTTCTGATTCCCCCTCCCCTTACTCACAGCAGCGTGCAAAAATTAAAATCTTTAAAACGCTTTAATTTACAGATTTTTTTTTCCTATGTCTTAATGTGAAGGAAAAAATAGTCCGCATTCAATCATAGATGCCAACATCTCTCAATTATACCGGAGTCTGTTTCCAACCAGAAATTTTATTGAATAAACGATTTTAAAGTGAAATGTAAACAATGGAACAATGTAATCATCTTTATGGATTACATAGTTGCGTAACAACGTTACATCCAGTGGAAAGGTGATCGTGTAGGGAGCCTTAAAAAAATAATGTTTAGACGTGTCTGGTAGCCACAAAATTAAAATTACTTAAAAAAGTTAAGAATAGAATAACAAAAAAATAAAAAGTACATAAGTACTATAGTATAACACGATATGATAAAGAAAAATAAAAAAAATTTAAATAAAAAAGAAAAATTCCTTTAGTTCCAAAAAATGATAGTAAAGGCGAAAAAGCTACCGGTGGGTGCCCCATAAAAAAAGGCTCTTTTCAGAGACCATACATTGGTAAAATTGAATAGAATGCTATAATTATAGCAGAAAAGCAAGAATGTAATAACTGCCACGATGAAAGAAGACACATTTCCTTATGAAGATTTTCCGGTTTTAAACTTGTTTGTCTTGGATCAGACTTCGGAATAATTAAGTGATGTTGTCATCTATGCTTCAATACTTCCCGCCTTGTCATATTAAGCGGCCGCTGCATTGAAACTCCCGATCGCGAAATCCCATGTTAACCTATGGGAAAACTTCGAAGCGCGATGACTCATTACCTAATATAATTATCGAAATACCGTTTTCATCATCAGAAAGTAGACGTCAGATTCCGATGATGTGCGTTTTTACAAATTGTCTCCATAAATTTTAAGTATTTTTAAGGAAATAATAAAATTTAATCAAATGGAAACTTCAACGTTTATAGGGATTTTTCATGTGCTTAAAATTTACGGAGATAATTTTAAAAAACGCACATCATCAGCATCTGACGTCTACTTTCTGATAGTGAAAACGTTATTAAAATACATGTAGAATCCCGCTTATCCGAACCGATTTTATTTTCGAAAATTATACTTGAACAGATTAACTGAAAAAATTAACTTACGAAATTTTCCGGATGAATGTCGGGAAAAACATGTAGAATTTAGAATTAAACAAAAATGACAGTAAAACATGTTTTTATTCTGTAAACAGCTTGAATAGGATAAAAAAAAATCCTCAATAATGAGTACAACATATGTACACGAATATGAAATGAAAACGTTCACTGTAGGCCTACTCATAGAAACCACGTTAAAATCTCGAATATCAGTTTGTTTGCCGGCCACTGTAAAATTATTTTTTCTAATGCAAAAAGTATATAATTCAAATGATAAAAAATTATTTTTTCTTTGAACAATTTGATTTCGCAAATTATCTACAGAAGTGTTTTTTTCCTCCTCGTCGACGTAATGATTGAGCTTTTTATAGATTCGCGCATTCGCGATTTTGAACCATTTGTAATGGGTTGTTACGTAATTCTTCATTCGGAAGTTCCATTGGATTATTATAAACATCAGGAGGGATACTATTTTCTTCCGAAAGTCGTGCCAGATTATCCGGCATGCCGGATCTTAGGATACCGGATAAGACGATGTTTATTGTACTACTGAATACTTATAACTTGCATTTGTTTTAGCACGAATCTTTTTCTTTTCCATTTTTATCGGAATTTCGTATAATCAGATTTTTTTGTAATCCGAACAGGCATCGGTCCCAATTACTTCGGATTAGCAGGGTTCTACTGTAATTATATTAGGTAATGAATAATCGCACTTCAAAGTTTTCCCATAGGCTAACATGGGATTTCGTGATCGGGGAGTTTCAGTGCAGCGGAGCCTTAACCTTCCTACCCTGAATGGGTCTAATTGACCCATTTCTATAATTCATTTCATTCGATTCCAACCAGAAAATTTTTCGTAAAGTAAAATAAATAACAGGCACCGAAAATTAATATAAATAAATACATTAAATAGTTTTTAAAGAAAATTCTGGTGTGAAATGTTTTTAATTAAGTTTCAGTAAAATTTCAACAGGGTAGGAAGGTGACCTTAACCTACGATTTACTTTTAACAGCTCAACGGTTTGGCAAATCCATAGCTACCACTAAAATTTAATAGAGATTTTCGTCTTGCTTAATCATGGAATTTCGCCGATTAAATTAAACTATACTTGCTGTGAAATTTTTGTGGTAAGAAAAATTTACAATTGGCTCGATCATCGTACTCTTGCTATGCTCGTCATTGTAGGTTAAGGGGTTAAAGACTTAATCTTTAAAATGCTTTTATATTTTAAAATTATTGTGCCCTAATGTTACTTTGAAAGTTTGAAGGTTCGGAGTATCGATAAATAAAAAATCATTTAAAACCTTTTCTTCCAACATGCCCATACGCCCCACCCAAAATGAACTTCTGAAGTAATAGTTAAAAATCTTAAGACCTCTTTTTTTTTCTTTTTTACGTCCTCATTGTAATTTTGCCGTAACCATAATTAAGTAATCAAATCATAACCATCTTTAGCACCCATCAGCTTCCAACGCACAAAGCTTAAAGTATTTGAGACTATCTTTTCGAAAATCATTCTGGCCTATGATAATAATCATTCTTTTAACACATTGCAGACGGGCAATTTTCATCAAAACGGAATTTTAAAAAAGTAGAAGCTCCTCCCTGTTCTGAAAGTCTTTTAAAAGCTTATGCATCGGTAAATATTTTTCAGTGTACGAATTTAATATAAAATGTCTTACAATCTGAAAAAAAATATGGACAACATGATAAAAATGGATTTTCTGTAAGGTAGAAGCCACACCCTTAGTCAATGATGTTTTTTGAATAAAAACGAGAATTCTCGTTTCCCGTCGTGAATATGTTAAAATGTCCTCTTCCAAATTTTCGATTCCTCCCATCCGCATACAAAACTTAAAATATCTAAAATACTTAAAATTATAGAATTTTTTTTTTTATTTATTTATTCTTTTTTTTTTTTTTTTTTGCTGTATTTAATTTCTTACTTTACAGTGAAAATAAATTGTCAATCTTCTAAACTGCAAAAAGGCGTGTTAATCTTTAAAATGCTTTTATATTTTAAAATGATTCCGTCTTATTTGTTAGTTTAAAGTAATGATAAATAAACAATGATCCAAAAATTTGCCCCAACATGTCCATACGCTCCTCCCCAAATTGCTAGAAGCACAAGTTTAAAATCCTGCAAAGTGCTGCAAAAGCAATTGTGTATGATTAACGAATATAATAAAATTGATTGAAGTTTTTATTTTTGGAATAGACATGATTTAGTGTAACACACATATAATAATCATTGTTTGTGAGTACATTTCATTCAGACTGATGATACCTACCAAATATATGCTTTTAATTAGCAGTAATTTTTCTCTAAAATTTTGTGAAATATTCCTAAAATTTTTCCCTTCGATTTTCCATACTTTTCTTTTTGGAGCTGTATATATTGATTTTAACCCCTTAACCTACGATTTACTTTTAACCCCTTCGGGATGGGAGCCTTTTACGAAATTTTTAAACTCTTGTCACCGTTTTTTAAAAACAGAAATTTGTGTTTTCTTGAATCGAGAAAATGCGCTTATTAAATAAGGCAAATTTTACTGGTGAGAGAAAAAAAAGGATTCTTAGCGCTTCATGCGGCACGTATACGTGTCGTTCGTCCCCAAGGGATTAACAGCTCCACGGTTTGGCAAATCCATAGCTACCACTAAAATTTAACAGAGATTTTCGCCTTGTTTAATCATGAATTTCCACGACTAAATTAAGCTGTATTTACTGTAAAGATTTAGTGGTAAGGAGAATTTACATTTGGCTCGATCATCGTACGCGGGCTATGCCCGCCATTGTAGGTTAAGGGGTTAACAGTGTGGCCCGAATTGGATTCGGGCAAGAACACTTTGCTTGCTTCGTTATTAAAAGCATTTTGATACCACTAATTTGTAACTGTAAATTTATCTTTATTGATTGTCAGATATTTTTCGATTAAGTAAGGAAAATATTTTAGTATGGAAAAAGTGGTGTCCAGCCCCATTTTTAATTTTTTTGTAAGAAAACAAATGTCACTGCTTCGATTATGCTTCGATTTTACATTCTTTGCAATCTAATTATAGTTTTTATTAAGTCATGTTTAATCCTTACAAGAATAATTGTTTACTTCTGCGCACTAATTATTTCTGTAAATAAAATGACAATCAGATAAACATTATGCAAATGCTTTCATTTCGTTTTTATTTTTCAAGAACTATATGTTGCTGTATTTATTTTCCTGACATCAACACTAAATTATCTCCTCCGCTAACGCATAAACTAAAAGTTCAACCACATCGCGTTTTGCTTCAGCAGAGCCTTTGATATGGTCAGTCTTCAGAAGCTCGACTGAAGAAAAAAGAGTTGGAGGATCACCAGCAGATCGGAGGTGATTGGAGGAGATGCCTGATATGTTTATCACAGCTTCCAGGGCCATAGCCACCGCCCCCCATATCCCCATTTGGTGGGGGGGGGGGCTGGGCAAAGTGAGGGGCCCAGTAGTGAGCTATTGTACCTTTCAGCCGAATGATGTTTTTTTGTACTTTTAAAATTATTTTTTATGTTTTTTTAATAACATTTTATTTTGTTTTATCGAAATTCATTGTTTGTGTAAGATCTTGGTCGGATTTACAAATAGAAAACAGATGTGTGCTTTTCTTCTATACCCGCCATTCTTTATAAAGGTTTTTGAAGGCCCTAAGTTCTATTTAAAAAATAAAATGGCATTTTAGTCTTTTTGGGGTGCGCCTGTCAATGCGCAAAAAAGGTGAAACTAAAGGTTCAAAACTTCTTCAATAATATTACTTCCTTAAACCAAAACGGATATGCGCTTTTTTTCTACAGCAACCATTCTTTTTAAAAAGTGCCCAGATAAAAGAAATTTTGCAGGCTCTAAATTCTTTTTAAATTGTCTTTTTGGGGGCCCCCTATAAAAGTGACGAAAAGTTGCAACTGAACATTCAAAACTTTTAGGCCTCATTTTTATTATTCAAATGTATCAAAAATATGCTTTTTAATCTCGTTGGGGGCCCCAATAAGGTTCAAAGCTTTCTTAATACTATTACTTCTTTTGACCAACACAGATATGCGCTTTCTTTCTATAGCTAAGCCGGCATTTTCTTTAAAGGTTCCCAGATGAAAGAAATTTTGCAGGCTCTAAATTCTTTTTGAATTGTCTTTTTTAAGGCCCCCTATAAACGGGAGGAAAAGTTGGAGCAAAAGATTCGAAACTTTTAGGCCTCATTGTTTTATTCAAATGTTTAAAAAATATGCTTTTTAATCTCATTGGGAGCTCCAATAAGTTTCAAAACTTCCTTAATACTATTACTTCCTTCAAACAAATGTGCTTTCTTTCTATAGCCAGCATTCTCTTTAAAGTTCCCAGATGAAAGAAATTTTGCAGACTATAAATTCTTATGAATTGTCTTTTTTAGGGCCCCTATAAACGTGAGGAAAAGTTGGAGCCTAAGATTAAAAACTTTTAGTCACCATATTTTTATTCAAATGCTTTAAAAATTTGCTTTTTAATCTCGTTGGGGGGTTCAATAAGGTTCAAAGCTTTCTTAATACTATTACTTCTTTTAACCAAATGTGCTCTTTCTTTCTATAGCCAGCAGTCTCTTTAAAAGTGCCCAGATGAAAGAAATTTTGCAGGCTCAAAATTCTTTTTGAATCGTCTTTTTTAGGACCCCTTTTAAACGTAAGGAAAAGTGGAGCCCAGGATTCAAAACTTTTAGGCCCCATTTGTATTATTCAAATGTTTAAAATATGTGCTTTTTAATCTGGTTAGGAGCTGCAATAAGTTTCAAAAGTTCCTTAATACTATTACTTCCTTCAAACAAATGTGCTTTCTTTCTATAGCCAGCATCCAGCATTCTCTTTAAAGGTGCCCAGATGAAAGAAATTTTGAAGATTCTAAATTTTTTTGAATTGTCTTTTTTAGGGCCCCCTATAAGCTTGAGGAAAAGTTGGAGCCTAAGATTCAAAACTTTTAGGCCCCACTTTTTTATTTAAATGGTTTAAAAATAAGCTTTTTAACCTCGTTGGGGGTCCCAATAAAGTTCAAAGCTTTCTTAATACTACAGTAGAGCGCCGATTATCGGAACTCCAATTAACCGAACTTCCAATTGTCCGAACAGCCTATTTCTCTCAAAAAAAGTTTTTAACCGAACTTCCATTTATCCGAACAGCCTATTTCTCTCAAAAATAATTTAATGATGATGAGATTGTACATGAGATTTAAGATGAAAAAGAAATTGAAGAAATGAAAACGAATGATCTGCGAATGACCCAGGTCCATCACATAACGAAGCCTTTGAATGTTTGGAAACAGCTATGAAATGGCTCGAACGGCAAAAGAGCTCTTATCCTATTCAACTAACGTATTTAAAAAGCATTCGAGATATGGCAGCATTGGAAAGAACCTCTTCTTTGAAGCAAGCAACAACCGAATGCTTTTTGTTTAAATTATAATCTCTGGAGTTCAGAAAATGATAAAAAGAGAAAAAGAAATTTTTAAATGATAAAAAAGTAAGCAAAAAAAAAACAGTTTTTAAACACGCTATCACTAACTGGTGCTGCCAGTCCTGAGCCTGGATAAAGTGTTAAGGTCAGTGTTGATTTCAGGTGGTGGCCAGGGGGCGACTTCCCCCCCACGGAAGATTTGAGATTTTGTGTTTTCAATGGTCAAAAAGTGCAATTCCTCCCCCCGGAACTCTATAATGTCCCCCCCCCGGAGAAAAGTGTCTGAATTCAACACTGGTTACGGTTTTAGTGTAGTCAGGAATATCCCTTAAATTGTCTGTCCATTTATCCGAACTTTTGCTTATCCAAACTAGGTTGGTTGTATTTATGACGGTCAATTATCAGCACGAGGGATATGGGCCCTAAGGGGTGGGTACCCTAAGGGGGGGGGATTAGAAAGACCTCCGTGGGGGTCTTTCTAAGGGAACCTAACTCGTATTTATGCTTGGATAGCCAAGGTTCGAAGAAAGCCACGAAAACTCCGAACAATTAGTCAGACGGGCGCGATTGGGATCGAACCCATCACCTCCTGTCTACCAGCTTCGAGAGAAGAACCTCTCGGCCACTGATGGGGCTTGTATATCCGAACTAGGATCGGTCCCGCCTTGTTCGGATAATCGGCGTTCTACTGTATTACAACTTTTAACCAAAACAGATATGCACTTTCTTTCTATAGCCAGCAGTCTCGTTAAAGGTGCCCAGATGAAAGAAATTTTTCAGACTTTAAATTCTTTTTGAATTGTCTTTTTTAGGGCCCCCTATAAACATAAGGAAAAGTGGAGCCCAAAATTCAAAACATTTAGACCCCATTTTTATTATTCAAATGTTTTTAAAATATGCTTTTTAATTTTTTGGGGGGCCCCAGTAAGTTTCAAAACTTCCTTAATACTATTACTTCCTTCAACCAAATGTGCTTTCTTTCTATAGTCACCATTCCTTTTAAAGGTGCCCCAGATGAAAGAAAGTTTGCAGGATCTAAATACTTTTAAAATTGACTTTTTTGGGGCCCCCTATAAAAGTGAGGAAAAGTTACAACTCAAGATTCAAAACATATAAGCCCAATTTTTATTATTCGAAGGTTTTAAAAATATGCTTTTTAATCTCGTTGGGGGCCCCGATAGGTTCAAAATTTTCTTAATACTATTATTTCTTTTAACGAAAACAGACATGCCCTTTTTAGGTAGATTTCGTAAGAAATACTACCTATTGCAGTCGTTACCATGGTGCAACTTTTGAAAAATTCCTTCATAACTATTATATGACCGCAGGAACCCAAAACCACCCCACTTAAAAAGTTTATATATATATATATATATATATATATATATATGTACTAAATTTCGTCTGCACGATAAAAATCACAATTATGCACGGATCGTCTTCAAACTCGCCAAACACATTGAGATGGCTAATATCTCGGCGGGGATTGCAAATGAGAAAAATTGGCCCAAGGCAGTAGAAATGAGGTAGAGTTAAAAATTTTGGATACCGCCTTAACATGATTCTGATAAAACCAGCTCTTACAGAAAAATGACAGGAAAATTAATAAAAAATTCGTTATAGCAGTTGCCAACAATAATAATAATAAAAAACAATAAAATTCATACCGCAACAATTACTTTCTATTGCATGATTTCCACGTGAAAAATAAAAATCTATCTATATATATATATTACGCTATCGTATCTCCATACGTATAAGGGGGGTTACCGTAGGTAGGACCCTGCTTTGTCGCTAAATGCCGCCAAATTTGGCGACCAAAATTAGTCGACAAAAGTGACACCAACTTCTCGATATCTCTAATATTTCGCCAAATTCCCATAGACTTCCATTGTAAACCAATAGGGTTTACTTGCTTACAGAAAATCAACAAATTGAGATATTTTAATGCAACAAAAACTAATATTGGTACTACTTGGTTATCCCATCGACCAAAAATTTATCGCTAAACTATAAGATTAAATGCCAATAATGGTTGGTCGTAAATGTCACATTCACTTGACTTTAAACAAATTACACATGATTACGTCACCAGGGGATTTTTATTTCGACGTTTTATTTGTATTTTTATTAATGTTATACTATTTTATTTGTTCTTTCGTTATTTAAAATAAAAATTTAACTTTTAACTTTCGAACTCTACCTGTGCCTGTAGGACGAGCCGGAAGGGATTATTTTCTACAGCTACCATTCTTTTTAAAGGTGCCCAGATGAAAGAAATTTTGCAGGCTCTAAATACTTTATAAATTTCCTTTTTTGGGGTCCCAATCTTAAAAGTGAGCATAATTCGGAACTCAAGATTCAAAATTTTTCGGCCTCATTTTTTTTTCAAATGTTTAAGAAATATATGCGTTTTAATCTCGTTGGGGATCTCAATAAGCGGGCATCTATGTGCATTGCATATGCCGCCTATCCCCTTATGTTCGACCTGTTTCTTTTTTAACGTTTCATTTCTCTTGTATCGATAAGTTACTTATGTTAACTATACATAAATTATGTTGTGCATTTATTTAATCTCACTAGTAGAGCTTCGCTGGTTGTTTTTAAAAAAAAGAACCTATTTTTTGAAGTTCTCCATTGGGGGGCCTTCACTGCCTGCAGCGTAAACCCGTTCTGGATATTCCCGCTCCGATCTTGGATCACACAATCATTGAATTATTGTATTTTTTTTCGATAAAAGTGATAAATTTCCAGATAAAAGTGAAATTTCCCACCATCGTAGCTCATGTTGCTACAGGAATCAATTTGTTATTTTTCCACTTCAGCTTAATTATGACAGAAGAAAAATCTGCTGGATAATTCTTCGGTTTCAGAAAAAAAATGTCAAAAAAACTCCGCAAGACGCGAAAAAAAAGAGTAAAAAATCTTATAAAAAATTGTGCAAAAATTCAAAAATCGCCGAAAGAAAATTGACTGTATCGAGCCAAAAGATTGAAACTGGAATGTTAAAGAAATGCCGTGAAAGACAAAATACACTAAAAATCACATAAAATGTTAGTGAAAAATTTAGAAATTTCTAAGGATAAAATTTTCTATATTGAGCTAAAAGACTGAAACCTGACTCCTTTTAGGGATGTCAAAATTCCGCGCCGCAGAGGGCAAAATTTATTATATTGGAATAAAAGATTGAAAACGGGTTTCTTCTACACTCTGTCAAAAAAAAAACAAAAAAAAAACATTGAATTCAAGAATTTTCCGTTACATTTTTTTGTCGTTCAAACGCACACACACACACACACAAAAAAAAAATCTTTGATTTGCCCATTTTCCGCTAAAATATAGAAAACTCACCAATCTAACGTAAAAATTACCTAACACCCTTACTAAATATAAAGACTCATTTTAGCCAAATCAAATCATAGGAGTGTTCCTCCAACTCTGCTGCATTGTACTTTTCCCTATTAGAAACTGGACTTTTACGCATGACTTTTTTCCTTCGTAACACGAAGAAGTCGCGAATCAAAGATCAAAATTTTTAGAAAATTTCCTTTCTAAAGATGAAAATTTCTTCAAATGTGAGAAAAAATCTCTTCTAATCACAGGAGTCTTAAAAAAGGAAAAAAAAAAAAGTCCGTTAAAAATTCAAAAAGTCCTTCCGGCCAGTGCCGGGAGGAAGAGGTAGCTTTCATATTCCTTATTTTTAAAAAGCCAACTTATATTATTCAAACACACGAAGCTCAATTAAGTGGAAACCGGATGTAGGAGATTCAATACTAATTTTTATCAATACTAAATCATTATAAATGAGAATTTCGCGAAATTAGTCAGCTGTATCTAAGCTGCTTTTATTTAAAGTAACTTATATTTGGCTGCCAAATTCGGCGATTTCTTAAAGTGCCTGCCATTTTAAGACAACATGGTGGATGAGGCTAACCAGTGAACTTAGTCGAGACCTTAGTAATTGCTGTGCACATGCTCACTCACATCGGAATCGGTTGATATATACGAGTGCTGTCGCAGGCAAAAAATCAGATTTTTCAAAATGTCACCCACGTTAGAAATTGAAACTGCTATATCTGAGCCATTTTTTAAGATAAAGACAAACAAAAAATGCTCCTGAATCCTTATATCAAGGTCAAATACTTAAGAAAGAAACCTTTTTCAATTTCTAATTTTTTTGCTTCTCACTTTAACCCTCCGTCTACCAGACGGGTCCATTGGACCCGACAGGTACATACAAAATATTCATTCAAACCAGAAATTTCTTTAAAATAAACTAAGTATATAAACCAGACAAAAATAAGGTAAATAAATAAGTTAAATAGTTTTAAATAAAAATTCTGGTGTAGAACGTTTTATTAAAACTTGAATAAAATTCCCGGTAGATCTAGGGTTAAATATATATTTTTTTATTTAATGGCCGCCATTTTGAAACAAGATGGCTGATGAAGCTAGCCAGCGAACTTGGTCGAGATATTGATGTATACAATCCACATGCCTTCTTCCATCGAAATAGGCGAATACGTGTGGTATCGCGTAACAAATACAAGATCGTTTCAAAGTGTTAGCCATGATAGAAATTCAAAGTGCTATAATTCAACCACTTTTTAAGATATAAACAAAAGAACAAATTTTCAAAAACAAAAACTCCTTCAGAATCTTTGTATCAAGGCCAAACACATAAAAAAAATCTTTTTCATTTTCCAATTTTTTAATACCTCATTTTAAAATTTAAATTTCATTTTTTTAAATGGCAACCCTTTTGAAACAAGATGGCGAATGAAGCTGGCCAACGAACTCGGTCGAGACATTGGTATGTACTATGTACAGACCAAGTTGCATTCAAATCGGTTCATAAATACGCCTGTTATCGCGTGACAAAAATCAAGTTGTTTTAAAATGTCAGCCACAATAGAAATTCAAAATGTCAGCCATTTTTTTAGATATAGACGAAACAAAACCTGTTCCGGAATCTTTGTATTAAGGTCAAACACACACGAAAAAAATCTTTTTCATTTTCCAACTTTTTAGTATCTCATTTTAAATTTAATTTTTTTTAAATTTTTTTAAATGGCCGCCATTTTGAAACAAGATGGCGGATGATGCTGGCCAACGAATTCGGTTGAGTTACTTGTATGTACTATGTACACACCAAGGTACATCCAAATCGGTTCATAAATACGTCTGTTATCACGTGGCAAAAATCAGGACGTTTCAAAGTATCAGCCACGCTAGAAATTCAAAATGCTATAACTCAGCCATTTTTTAAGATATAGACGAAACAAAAACTGCTCCCGAATCTTTTTATCAAGGTCAAACACGTAAAAAAAAAATATTTTTTCAATTTTCAATTTTTTGGTACCACATTTCAAATTAAAATTTTACTTAAAATTTTAAATGACCGCCATTTTTAAAAAAGATGGCGGATGAAGCTGGCCAGCGAACTCGGTCGAGACATTGGTCTGTACTATGTATAAACGAAGTTACATCTAAATCGGTTCATAAATACGCCTTTTATCGCGTGAAAAATTTCAGGACGTCTCAAAATGTCAGCTTCGCTAGAAATTCAAAATGCTATAACTCAGCCATTTTTTAACATATAGACGAAACAAAAACTGCTACGGAGTCTTTGTATAATGGTCAAATACATAAGAAAAAAATATTTTTCCATTTTCAATTTTTTGGTACCACATTTCAAATTTTAAATTTTTTAAAATTTTTTAAATGGCCGCCATTTAGAAACAAAATGGCGGATGAAGCTGGCCAACGAACTCGGTCGAGACATTGGTATGTACTATATACACACCGAATTACATCCAAATCGGTTCGTAAATACGAGAGTTACAGTGTGACATAGGTCAGATATATATATATACAGGGTGTTCCGTTAAAGGGGTCCAATATTAATAGGGGTAGTAGAGGAGATCACATGGAGCATAAATCAGTATATAAAACCTGGTCGGATCTCAATAGTTTTCAAGTTACAGCAAATAGAATGAAAATTCGGAAAATTGTAAAAGAACCCTCATTGCTAAACTATCGATAATGCTACATAAAAACGAAGCACATATTTAGAAAGAGCAGAAAAAAACCTACAAAATGACATCAATTGTATTAAAATAGCAATATTTATTGACGAGTTACAAGCCCTGAAACAGTGAAAAAAGTACGAAATCCAATATACATCAAAATAGTTAATCGTTAATTCCAAAAAGACAACTCTAGCTACAACAAGGAAAATGTAGTAAAATTTGGTCCATTCCGAAAACTTTCGAAAAAGCTTACAATGAACCATATCGGTTTAATTGTGTGAGAGAAATTAATCAGTTTCTTAGTTACAACTCCGCTTTCTTTGACACTAGCAAAGGTTAAACTCCGCCCATCACGATTGGAAACACCGCCTTTTTAATTACTCTCAACTATACATTTTCGATCATGCTTCTTCTGAGATGCAACATTTTTAATTATTCAAGAGTTGAATGAACCAAAATAACTTTACAATAATAGTCTACATTTTAAAGTGGTCTTTTATTGATATAAAGCTTAAGTTAAATTCTTTAAAATTAAACTGGTGGTGAAAATTCGGAAATAATTAAAAATATTGCGATTTGTAACTATGCAAGAAGTTTCAGTACATGTTTTACATGGACAATTATTGTATGTATATGTGCATCATAATTTATGATAGGAAATAATAATAACAAATAGCATAATAATTTTATTAATTATAAATTTAAAAAAGACACTAAATTTTAAATTAATTCATACAAACTTTGTAATTTACAATTTGAGTACACCACAGTCTGTGACTTACAAAATACTGTGCCAAAAAGTGTTGAAAATAAAAGAAAAATGACAAATAAAGAATTACATTCCACGTACTTTATGACATATGTGAAGCATAGTCTTCTGGCCTGCGCTGCACAGTTCAATGTCGGAAGGCAGACGAACGGACATTATTATAATAGGTGTTCGAAGTTGCGCCCATTAACAGAATCGCACAGCCGACAGCGACGTCGTAAAGATTGGCGAACACGCCGAAAAACTCCGACGGAGTTGGGAATGTCTCCTGCAGCGACAACGATTCGCGCTAGTAAATCCTCCGGTGTATCCACAGGCGTTTCATACACCAGCGATTTAAGGTGTCCCCAAACAAAAAAGTCTAACGGATTGAGGTCTGGAGAGCGTGCAGGCCAAGCAACAGGTCCACTGCGTCCAATCCATTTCCCAGGATATGTTGAATTGAGGTGATTGCGAACACCTATGAAAAAATGTGCCGGTGCGCCATCGTGCATAAACCACATATTGTGGCGCAATGTTGCTGGCACATTTTGCAGTAACTGCGGTAAGATATCCCGTAGGAAAACCAAGTACGTACTGCCATTGAGTACATCTGGGAGTAAATATGGTCCTATGAGATAATCGCCGAGGACACCTGCCCATATGTTCACACTGAACTTTTGTTGTGCGTTCGACGGGAAAACAGTGTGCGGATTTGTATATGACCATGTGTGCATATTGTGCGTGTTTACCACGCCCTCTCTCGTAAATGTTGCTTCATCAGTAAATAAAATATTTTCCAGAAATTGTGGATTATTTTCTGTTACATTAAGCAACCAGCGTACGAATTCTGTCCGCTGAGCACAATCTGTTACTGATAACAGTTGTACCCGCTGCACATGAAAGGGGTGCATGTTTTCTGCACGCAGAACACGCCACACACTTTGGTGAGAAACACCGACTTCAGACGCAGCAGCTCGTGTACTCGTGGAGGGGTTATCTTTAAAAATATTCAGTACATCTTCTTCCATTGCAGGTGTTCGTACATGTCGAGGTTTCCCTGCATCAATGCTTGCTGTATTAAACGATCCAGTCTCCCGTAATCGTCTATCGATTTTTATGAAGAGTTTCGAACTTGGGCAACGTCTCCTTGGAAATTGCTCACGGTACATGCGCTGTGCTAGACATGCATTTCCATGAGCTTGCCCGTACATCAGATGCATGTCCGCATATTCTTCGTTAGAGTATTCCGGCATAATTATTATACATCAACTTACTACAATCCCACTTACAACAGCCTCCCTTTAACATAACGCCCACTGATGACTGCTGTTTTATTACACTTTTCTTCCTATACACATAGAAAATTTGCATAAAAAGTACTTCTTCTTCATCATCCTGAAAGTTCATGGAGGAAACGCAGCAGTCACGGAGTTTGCTTTAAGACAAGGCGAGAGCTGCACAATATGTCATTCACTTGACCAGACTGAATAATGAAAGGGTATTGATAGAGGTTGATCAGAAATGTATAATTGAAAGATATTAAAACGGGGTGTTTACAATCGTCATGGGCGGAGTTTCGCCCTTTCCGAGCGTGCAACAGTACAGAGTTGTAACTAGGGAACTGCTTGATTTCTCCCATACAATTAAACTGATATTGTTTATTGTCAGCTTCTTCGAAAGCTTTCGGAATGGACCAAATTTTATAACATTTTCCCTGATGTAGGTAGAGTTCCATTTTTGGAATTAACGATTAACTATTTTGCTAAATATTTGATTTTGTATTTTTTCACTGTTTCAGAGCTTGTAACTCGCCATTAATTCTCAATATTCTAAAACAACTTATGTCATTTCGTAGGATTTTTTCTGCTCTTTCTAAATATGTGCTTCGTTTTTATGTAGCATTATCGATAGTTTAGCAATGAGGGTTTTTTTACAAATTTCCGATTTTTCATTCTATTTGCTGTAACTTGAAAATTATTGAGATCCGGCCAGGCATTATATACTGATTTATGCTCCGTGTGATCTCCTCTATTACCCCTATTAATATTGGACCCCTTTAACGGAACACCCTGTATATATATATATATATATATATATATATATATATATATTGATATATATATATATATATATATTTATATATCAATTTTGAACGGAGGGTGGTTTCGGGGTCTGGGGGATCTTGATCGATGAAAATATACCAAAATTTTTTGAAATCGCTTTCCTCCGAACGGCTGCAATAGGTAGCTTTTTGTAAAGAAAGCTACCTAAAATCGCTAGGGACGAAATTTATAATCGAAAAAATCGCGTCGGTTTAAATTTTTTGAGAATTTTTATGTGATTTTTAGCTTTTTTTCACTTTTCTGGTAGTTTTTTTAATATTCGTAAAAAAATAAACCCGGTTTCAATCTTTTAGCCCAATATACAAAGGGCATTCCATAAAAACTGAGAGTTATTCTTTTAGTGCAAACACCGCGAAAATAAAAAATAAAACTGCAGGTGATTTTTTCACACTGTTAATTGCATGTTTATAAATTATTATAAACGGAGCAGACGATTTTATTTTCCTAGTTTAGTGCTTGTTTAAAGAACTGTTTTTATTCGCCCTACAGAAATGGAGGTGAGTGATTCAGAGTTAAAAAAACGAAATGCGTTGTGCCGTAAAATTTTGCTATCGTTTGGCCAAAACAGCTCCAGAAACATTTAAGTTAAGGAAAGAAGCTTACAACCACAAATGTTTTGGTGAGTCAACGATTTTTAGATGGCCCGGTGATTGCAAAAACTGACGTTTGTCTGCACAACTGGCTCCTAACCCTGGCCGACCAGAAAGTGTTATGAATGATTGAAATGCTATAGCACATGTGGGCAATCTTGCCAGACAATTGGCGAATGAAATGTAAGGAGATAGCGGCATCAACTGACATTTCGAAAACGTCGACATTTCCCATTCTACACAACAATGTACAGCATCGCCATGATTGATCCAGATGGGTCCCTCATTACCTTACTAAAGAACAAATGCAAACAAGAATTCACCAATGTTGTGAACGGAAACAGATGCTTCAAAATGATCCGAATTTCCATAAGGCTGTAATAACAGGTAATGAAACTTGGATACTTCATCACGATCCCCTTACCAAGTCCACAACAAGTATATGGATCGATTTTCCGCCTCCGAAAAAAATTCGCCAAACCAAATCTGTTCGATATGTCATGATGAATATTTTCTTTGATCATAGAGGTGTAATCTATCAGCATGCTGTGCCTCCAAAAGCTACTGTGAATGATGAATATTATGTTTAAGTTTTGAAAATTTTGAGACAACACATATCGAGAAAGCGTCGTGAGCTGGTAGGGAATTGGACATTACATCTCGATAATGCTCGTCCGCATGTTGCTACTTCTGTTCGGCAATATCTTAGTAAATGCAATATTAAAATCATGCCACATCCCTCTTACGGTCCAGTTCTCGCCGCATGCAATTTCTGGCTGTTTCCGACGTTGAAGGAGAAGTTCCTTGGCAGAAAATTTAATACAGATACTGAAATTATTTCAGCAGTGCAAGGTTCTTTGAAGCAGCTTCCAGGAAAAGTTCTCTACTTGTTTTGAAAAGTGCGTTGTGATGGGACCGTTGCATATCATCTGAGGTAAGGTTATTTGAAAAAGAATGATGTATTTTTTGCTGTAAATATATTTCTTGATTTTTTATGATTTTACTCTCCGTTTTATGGAACGCCCTTTGTAGTAAAGTTTGCTCTCTGTGAACTTCACATTTTTTATGCAATTTTTGGCGTTCTTTCGCGTTCTTGGCGATTTTTTCGACTTTTTTTTTTTTTTTAAACGGAAGAATTCTCAGTTAAATTTTGCAAGTGCTTTGATTAAATTCACACTGTAAGAGTATCAAATCTGTTCCTGTAGCAACGCGAACGAAATGTTGAAAATTTTAATTTAATCTGGGTCAAAATAAAAAATCACAATAATTCAAGGTTCGTTTGATTCGAGATTGGAGCGGACATAGCCCGTATGGGTGTACGTTGCCGAAAGCAGTGCAGCCCAACTAGAAATTCGTTCAGTTTGAAGTTCGTTTTGGAAAAACCGACCAGCAAAACTCAGCTGGTGTTGTTATAAAATGGAACGTTAAATAGAAAGTTAAATATAGATATTTCTCTAAAATCTTAGAGGGGACCCCGAAAAATGTGTTTGGGGAGGGGGGGGGGGCTCAGAAGACCTTCCTACGGCCCTGACCGCTTCATTCTGTTTTTGGTTACGAAATAACATTTGGTGAGGAAAAGCCAACACCTACTTGACACAAAGCCTATGGGCGATTTTGTGACGTCACTCTTAGTCGACCTACGATCTTTTTCTCCGATGAAACTCTGCGCTTTTCTTGTGCGTTGAAAAATTATTAACCGTTATTTAACTCATGAATTTCCGCACTACATGATCTTTTTTAAAGAGAATTAAGTTAAACACTTATTTTTTCCTTTTCTTTCTATTTCGGAAAAAAATATTTATGTATTATTATTATTTTTTTTAATATAGCAATCTGTTTAAAGAGGCTTCTAAACGGATACTTTTCAATTTTACCAAATGCACGTTAGTAAATAATAAATGTTTAAAGAGAAAAATAATAGAACATTAATTCATTAAAGAATTTTTGTAAATTTATTAATTATAATAATTCTATTCTAGATGTACCTTATAAAAAAAAATCTTTTTGTGAAAATAAATTTTCAACTTTTTTTTTCTTTATTTCTCACCACAACTTCTAAATTAAAACCACTTTCTTACCCCTGCTTCTTTCAAAATTGTTAAAAGTACAATTTCTTTATTTAATTTTGTAAGATCTTTTATCGTGTTTGAATATAATTCTTTATTCCTTTATGAGAAATAATAATTCAACTTTTCTTGTAAAATAATCTGCTTTTTTTTCTAAAAAAATAATTTATATTTTCAAATTTTCTTCATTTATAAAGCATATTAAAAAGTGCTGTTCTTATCATGTTAGCAGGACATTTATTGTTTTAAGATTAATTTTTTTTCTTTTCTTTAAATATATATAAATATTATTCCAAAATCTTCCTAGATCTTTATTTACATAATTTAAAAATCATTAATTGGTACAGGTCTTATGAATTTCCCCACTACATGATCTCCTTTTAAAGACAATTAAGTTAAACATTTATTTTTCATTATAGCCCAGATGTATATCATAAAAAACACTTTAAAAAATAATCTTTTTTTTTTATAATTTATAATTTATATTTTCAGCTTTTCTTTTTTTTTTCTTTCAACGTTGTTCTCAAGCACTCTTTACAACTTTATAGATAATCGGAAAATCTATTTATAATGAGGTAAGTGCTTTTTATTTTGATAAATCTTAAATCTTGTATGAATTTACTTAAATGTTTTACTTCAAGAATCTTTTACCTGCTTTTGATGTATTGTATACAATAATGTATAAGGGTATCAAGTAGGTGTTGAAAAAGCAAAGCAGGGAAATAATATATGGGTTTTAGTTGCCGGTTGCTGAAAACACGATACGAACGAAGCCTTTGATGTAAGCAGCATGCATATTCACAATACCTACTCGGTTAAGATTCGACACTGGTATTTCTCTGTATATTTTTCTGGTATGAAAGGTTGAATATTTTAAACACTTAGTTTTGTTATTATATTCATGTAGCAATAAAATTATCCTAATCCTAATAATATTAAATGTGAAAGTGTGAATATGTTTGCATGAAATCAAAATGAAAACGGATAAAAATATCCATTATATTATTTTTTTTTTCCAAAAGTTTAAATTTTTCCTTAAGTTAATAAAATTTACATGTTTTATTTTTTTTGTAATATATAAAATAAAAGTTATAAAAATTAAATCTATTTTCAGTCAAATGTAGGAATAGAATAATCTCTTGCGTTTATAATATTGTAGGATTTCAAAGGGAAAAAATATGAAAATTGATTTGACATTAAAGTAATATTAGGTACAGCAATGTTAACTTTACTAAAAATGTACCTGATCTGAAAATCCACGAGTGATTGTGTTTCTGAATTTTTTATAACCATTATTTCTTTCTAATAGCAATATTTGTCTTATAAGCTACGAAATTAAAATATGCAACGATTACTATTTGGAAATTGCGATAAAAAAATCCAAAAACACAATTACCCTGGAAAAAAGTATTAGTTATATTGTGCTAATACTTGCATTCATCGTTAACAGTGTTGCCAATTTAGTCGAATTCTAAATTCAAAATCTGTACCAGTCTTTTTAAACAGTACTTTCACTTTATTTAATCAACGAAAGTCTGCCAATAAATAAACGGAAAATTAGTATTAAAAATTTCTGATATATATATTGAATACAAAAATGCGTTTAATTTTAAGCAATGATCGCTACCAATGATACTTGAACTATAATACCAATGTTGGTAAAATATTGGATTTATATTGGAAATATTTGTTATGAAATGTCAAAATTAAATTATAATTATCTGCTACAAAATGTCACTATTACGAAGCTATTTACTTTATGTTGGAAATATTAATAGAGAAATTGCAAAATATTTTTTGCCAATTTACATTTTGCGCATATTTGCGTAGTATTGAAAAAAAAATATTTTGCAATTTCACTATTAATATTCCCATTGTAAAGCAAACATGATTGCAATTTTCTTGTAACTTCTATTTTATGTATTAACCCCTTAACGTACAATGACGGGCATAGCCCGCGTACGTGTACGATGATCGAGCCAAATGTAAATTCTTCTTACCACTAAAATTTCACAGTAAATATAGTTTAATTTAATCGTCGAAATTCCATGATTAAACAAAGTGAAAATCTCTATTAAATTTTAGTGGTAGCTATGGATTTTCCAAACCGTAGAGCTGTTAAAAGTAAATCGTAGGTTAAGGGGTTAAACAAAGAAATAAAACGAGCAAATTTTATTAACTTAAGTGAAAATTTTAAACATTGAAAAAAAAATTATAATGCATAATATGAATACAAAGGCATTAAATTATCCGTTTTGACGCTGTCTTCAGCCAAACATTTTCACACTTTCACATTTATAACATTATTAGGATTAGGATACTATCATTATCACATAGAGATAACAACAAAACTAAGTGTTTCAAAATATTAAAAATTTCATACCAGAAAAATATACTGAGAAATACCAGTGTCAAATCTGAACCGAGTAGATATTGTGAATATTGTGAATATGCAAGCAGCATACAGCAAGGGAGCAGGATTGCCAGTTTGGCCTCCAGATTTATTCAGAAAATTCGAATTCACACCAGAAATTAAGAATAGTATTTTATGCTTTATTTATTGAGAGACAATTAGAGATAGCCAGAAGTAAAATTCTTTCTTTCAAAATTTCCAGTGTGAATTTTAAATTTCGGAATAAATACGAAAGCTAAACTGGCAACCCTGCAGGGGAGATGGAGGCACTACTTCAGCATAGCTGCCAACTCTTCCGCTTTTTAGTATTACATAAAACTAACAAAAATTTATGTGTTATTTAATCGACAAAATTACGGTGATTTAAAAAGGTAAAATTTACTTTTTTTTTTTTTTTTTTGGTACAAAGTAGTTTAAGATGTTGGCAGCTATGCTTCAGTTCTCTCTCAATTATATTTCTTGAACCTCATTGAGATCATGACGTTGTCGTGGAAAGAATAAGGGGCATCTCATTCACACAACATGGATCGACTGAAATTGTATAACTTCGTAAAAATTTACAATCCCTAGGGCGGGCTTTTTTAGCTTCATACTTCACATTTCGTAACTCTGTATCTGTAGCTCCGCCGTCAATTATATTCTAATAGCAATCATCTGCTCTGAAGTAGGCTGATGACAAATTGCATTAGATATGTGATTCAGTGTAACTGTAAATGGTATATAGTTTTCACTTATAAGTAAATTTTAAATTCTTTACGGTGTAAGTTTTTTTTTTATCAAAAATGTTTTTTTGTTAATCTATAGTGTTTGATAAAGAGTAAGTGACTTGGTGATTTTCTTTTAATTTCATTTTAGACTTATAATATTTGGGTCCACATTTATCTGAAAGGATGTCGCTGGGAATTATCTTTTATGCCTTGCACTGTGTCTACACTCCGCAGCAACATGTAATAATATGGAGCAACTGAAATTGTATAACTTCATAAAAATTTACTACAAAAAAAATTATAATCTTTAGGGCGGGGTTTTAAAGCTTTATATTTCTGAACTGTGTAGCTCTGTCGACAATTCTGCACATTGCCCCCCCCCTTCCACCTCTCTTGAGGCATATATATTTCTAAATATTTATGTATACGCACACACCAAAATTTTGAAATACAAATTATATAAACGAATTATAACCCACGTTGAACACTTGAAAAAAAAAAAAAAAAAAAAAAAAAAAAAAGGCTATCTGAATATGTTTCTATTAATTCTACAACATAATTTAATTTAATGAAATTCGGTGTAGCGTTTTTGAGAAATGAATTTTTTAGAAAATTTAAGAAATATATATATATTTTCTAAATAATATTAATCATTTTAATCATTTGTTAAGAGAAAATTTAATTTGAGTTAAACAACCATATCCGAGAGGAAAAAAGTGAAGATAAATTTTAAAATTTGTTCAATGATATTTAATGCATGCTTACCAAACATGCCCTTAAAATGACCAACACATGGGTATAAAACACCTAAAAGATGAATCTTGTATGAATGGAAAAACGCAAGATCTAATCGAAAAATTTATATATATATATATATAAACGTCTTTTGGTCAACTAAGAGGCCTTTTTTTTTTTTTTTTTTTTTTTTTTTTTTTTTTTTTTTTTTTTTTGACGATAGATATTGAAATCTGGCAACATAAGCATTGACACAACATGAGATTGTTTTTTATTCATTAAGCATCTGAAATCCTTCTACACAATACTCAGTTATGTCAGATTGGGGAGTTTTTAATTCAGATTATTTGACTGTCACCACTTTTTTAAAATAGTATAATTCGCTTATTTTTTAGAATTTTTAACATATTTTTAAATTGGGCGAATATTTGTATTTAAAAAAAGCGGTGACATTCAAGAATCTTGGGGACAAAAAGTCAGCAATCTGGCAATACTAACAATATTGTACAAAATATTTAAAAGTGGGGGGGGGGGGAGGGAGGATTTTTTTTCCCAAAATTTTAAAAAGTGTATACACTTTTCCAAAAATTTCCTGGATTTAATGCAGTTTTTCCTAAATCCCCAAAAAGTATTAATTTCCCTATATCTAGGGAATTTGTTCTAACCTGAGTATCGTATTATAGAATTTTACAAGCAATACTCAGAATGGCGCATCTTATTTACAAATTATTTTTCACATATGTCAATGCAAACTATTTAACCAAAGCTATTTTTTATTAAGCCTGCGCAGATGATCAGAAGAAGTTTTGCAAGTTGAAGATAGCGTCTTCTTATGGCCGGTTGTCAAAAACGTCGTATTTGATGTCCAATGTCCAACTATGGAAGTGAAAAGTTCGATCTTTTGTTTTTTTCTATTTCGCTTACTCAAATATTATTATTTTGGTCTGACAGTTTACCTTATTAGTAGAGATTGGAAATACCGTTACTTTTGGTTAACAGGTTGCATTGTTTCATTGTAGCATTAGTTACTGTTTCCAGTATCCTGTTATTATTCTAAGGTATATTATAAGTAATCTTTCTGTAAGCTGTCAACACCTGTTTTAAGTAAAAAAACCTTAAAACAAAGTTTTTTTTAATAATTTTTTAAAGTAAGTATACATGTTGATTTCTCTTGAGATGAATCAGTACCATTAACCCTTAAATACCGGGTGTTGCTTTTCGGCAACATACCCAATTTAGGCTCTAAAATACTATTAGAATAATATTGAAGCTACAATGCCTAATGTTGCCAATAAAATACATTATGAAAATATTATTAAATCGATTTTCAACATGTAGATGGCAACACTTGTGCTGTTTAAGAATAAAGATAAATTTATTTTTTCCATTGTTGCTACTTGTTCTTTTTGCTTTGTTTGGAAGCTTGCGAAATACCTTATTTCGTTCTGCAGTGAGCAAGTAAAATTTATTTCTTATTACAGTTCCTAAAATTCTTATGTGTTTAATATTATAGAATTTTATCAAGGAAAATTATTTTTTCAATTAAAGCCAGTATTGCCGATTAGTAACAAACTGTTTTTTAGCTGTAAACCATACTTAAAACAAATGTGATTTTTTAAAGTATTTTTCCCATGATTTATTTAAAAAATGAAAGCCGAAAAACATTATTACAATGATTTTTGAAAAATAAGGCATTTAATGGTTAAAATCTGTTTAAGATTAGTTGGGGCAACTGGGCCATGATTTTACAATGCGACTCTGGAACTTCTGACAATTCAGCTTGAAAAAGCTAATGTTCATTTGAATTAAAGTCTGAATTTCTGTAAACGTGTTCAGTTGGGTTCCCTCTATCAGACAGAAATGCTCAAAATTACATTTTAATATTTAAAAATATAAAAATATGCATATTTCATCTTTCTTTCCTCATGGGTCCAGTTGCCCCATAAAAATGGGGTAAGTGGACCAGGAGGGTCTATCTTCCACACGCGTTTATTTTTTTTTATATGGGATATCAGGTCGTGTTAGAAAAAAGTGTAAACAAATTAAAAATTTTAAATCAGGCAGATCATTTAAATTACATATCAACTAAAGAGCGTTGTAAGGGAAACACTGCTGTCAATGCGTCTAAAAAAAGCACTAAATGTGAAAATATTAGATTTATTTATACCAAAAACATAAAACTTATGTAAGTATTTATGTACTTTAGTATAGGTAATAAGTATAAAATCACATCGGTATTTTAAGGATAAAATAGCAAGGTAAATCTATGAACAAACGACTACGTAAGTACTTAAGTACTTTATCTGTATAGTATAGAACAATTTCAAGGTTTGGCTATCTCGCTTTCAGGGGCAAGATACTTGCATACCAGCATTTACAAGAGAATCTATTTGTAAACAAGTAAAAGTATATTTTCGCGTACTTAATAAAGGTGAAATTTCCATTATAAAATTCCGGTGCCAATGTGGCAATTCGCGATTAAAATTATGTGATGCCATAACGACATCACCGCCTCCCAAGGGGGGTCAAGAAATTTGGTTTGATACCACCCAATATGTTTTTTTTTTAATTTTATTACATAATTTTAATAAGGTATTCTATAATTTTCTTTATTGTGAGCAAAAAACAATGGAGAAATTTATTTCCCGTAGTAAGAGAAACACAAAAAAATTATTTATAACTATTGGGGTAACTGGATCCAGTATGGTCCAGTTACCCCGGATACATGTCCCAGTTACCCCATTCTTGAAAAAGTTATGGGGTAACTGGGACACCGGGCTTACATTTGAAACATGAAGTAAATATGTATAGATACCTAATAATATTAATGTAGTTATATGCCTAATCTTTACAAAAAAAGATTAATAAAAGTACTTACAGTATTTTAATAAAATGCCGAGGAAGTTCAACCATGTTGACGTTGTTTTTAAAAAAAGAAACGTAAACTTTTGACAACCTATCACACAGCAAATTTAGAGTTATGATTGAGCCGACACTCGATGTTTTAGGAAGTAGAGATTAAGGTGCATTGTTGACAAAAGCTAAAACTTAAAAACTTCAACAGTTTTTTATCAAATAGCCTAAGGCCCAGTTACCTCGTGGGTCCAGTTACCCCAACTAACCTTACATGGTAAATATTCAGTTTTTGCTCAACAAAACTCACCTAGTTATGATACTTTTATCTATTCCTAGCGTTCTGAAATATATTTTTTCTCTATAGGTCACAAAAGAAAATTTCCCAAGATTTCCCTATATTCTTAAATCATGTGACTTGTTGCGTTTTGATTGTTTGATAATGTCACTGTAGTAAATGCCAAAAGATATCTTTGGCTTAGATGCTTTATATTCCCTCAGCCGTTGTTTTGATTTGTTTGGTGATTTTTTGTTAGCGTGTTGGCGTGTTGACGGTGTTTATGGATATGGCAACCTCGATATGTTGAATACCGAGGCTAACGAGAAAGACAGGTTACCGCGGTGGGTCCGATTCTTCTTTTTTACAGACCGCTGGAGTCACGTGATGCTCTTTTCGCACACCTTCATTGGTGCATTCGAGCATCACGTGACTCCAGCGGTCTGTGAAAAAAGAAGACTCGAACCCACCGCGGTAGTTTGTCTTTTTCGTTAGCTTCGGTTGAATCCCGTGTCACGTTGTAAAGATGTTATCTGGTTCCCTGGTAGCACTAAACAAACAATGATTTAACATTGAATATTAACTTTATTTAACAGTTTATTTTTGCAAAATAAAATGTCTTCCATCATTAAAAAAAAAAAAAAACATATCGTCACTCTTAAACAAAAGCACAATTTTTCAGCTCTTTCTAAAATACATTACTTTAAAAACACAATCAATAAAAACCACCATAAAACGTTCTCCTTCCATTACACAAAATCAGCTCGAATCCCATCTGACAACTTTTCTCAAACTGCCTCTCCATCTCACCATCCACTATCTCTCTTCACTTCACTTGCCTCTCACCTAACATCTTCAGCTCTCTTTCCGCATATCGAAAAGTTCTCTCTCCGATACGAGAGCACGGCTGATCAGTCCGAAACCCAGGCGGCGATCCATGGACAAGATCTGACTCTGAGCTGCGATCCGTGGACAAGGTCTGACTCTAGGCTGCGATTCAGGAACAACCGCTGGACAAAACCAGTTTCGCAACTTACGAAACAAAATAGGCTGCGGGGTTTTTTTTCGGTCGTTACAACGTGTCGTTGTGGCAACCCTAGAGAAGCTCATTTTAGCTTGGAATATTGTGAATGTATTTTGATATCGTGTTGTATAGTTCTGCCTTTTTATTTTTATGTAAAATTTATTGAATGTATTTGATTGACTTGGTTTTTATAGCCAGTTAAACGCTGTTGCTGAAGTAATTAAGAAATATGAGGAAATTTTGACAAGAAAAGAAGGTTTGTTTATAGTGTGTGAATACGTATTCATAGGCCTATTTTCGAAAATGTCGGTGATGATATTTCGAGCTGGAGCTTTCAAAAACGCGGATGTCTGTTAAGGTATGTTGATAATTTTATGTATATTTTACTGCTTTAAGAGTTTTTTACATTTTGAGATTGCTAGAAAGCGAGAACTGCTGAATTTTGAGAAGTGCTGAATGCAGTGATGTTTTTTTCGGTTAATGTGCGCGAAGCGCACATAAACGATTACTGGTTGCCATTTTAGCGAATTTTGTTTTTTATGGTATTTTGATGATTTAAGAGTTTTTTACATTTTGAGATTGCTAGAAAGCGAGAACTGCTGAATTTTGAGAATGCTACATCTCGAGAAGTGCTGAATGCAGTGATGTTTTTTTTTCGGTTAATGTGCGTGAAGCGCACATAGAACGATTACTGGTTGCCATTTTAGCGAATTTTGTTTTTTATGTGTATTTTGCTGCTTTAAGAGTTTTTTACATTTTGAGATTGCTAGAAAGCGAGAACTGCTGAATTTTGAGAATGCTACACCTCGAGAAGGGCTGAATGCAGTGGTGTTTTTTTCGGTTAATGTGCGCGAAGCCCACATTTAACGATTACTTATTGCCATTTTAGCAAATTTTGTTTATTATTTATATTTATTTCCGTTAAGGCAAACATGCGTATAAACCGGTGCTTGGCGACATTTACTACTTGGCGGAAAAGGGGTTTTCACGCCAAGAAAAATTCCAAGATGGCGGCCGGGGGAACTTATGACATGTGTTCCATATCTCTTTGCCAGATAGTATGAATTCTGCAAATATTTTTGCCGTGCAAAATTTAACCCTTCACTGCACCGCGTTCCATATCTGGAACATACCTAAAAACCTTATAATTTTCATTATGTGCCATGAATTTGGCTTTAGTTGATCAAATAATCCAAAGAACGGAATAACACTTATTTTGTCCATGTCAAATGGCTGCATTATTTAAAAAAGATAGAATTTGTCCTCCTGAAACAAAAAAAAATTTCCATAAGATTTATTTTCATTATTTTTACTGAATACTTAAAAATATTAATATAATAAAAGTTACAAAGTTAAGCAGATAAAATTAATTAATTTAAGCTCACTTAGTTGAAATATATATATATATACAGGGTGTTCCGTTAAAGGGGTCCAATATTAATAGGGGTAATAGAGGAGATCACATGGAGCATAAATCAGTACATAAAGCCTGGTCGGATCTCAATAGTTTTCAAGTTACAGCAAATAGAATGAAAATTCGGAAAATTGTAAAAGAACCCTCATTGCTAAACTATCGATAATGCTACATAAAAACGAAGCACATATTTAGAAAGAGCAGAAAAAAACCTACAAAATGACATCAATTGTATTAAAATAGCAATATTTATTGACGAGTTACAAGACCTGAAACAGTGAAAAAAGTACGAAATCCAATATACATCAAAATAGTTAATCGTTAATTCCAAAAAGGCAACTCTAGCTACAACAAGGAAAATGTAGTAAAATTTGGTCCATTCCGAAAACTTTCGAAAAAGCTTACAATGAACCATATCGGTTTAATTGTGTGAGAGAAATTAATCAGTTTCTTAGTTACAACTCCGCTTTCTTTGACACTAGCAAAGGTTAAACTCCGCCCATCACGATTGGAAACACCGCCTTTTTAATTACTCTCAACTATACATTTTCGATCATGCTTCTTCTGAGATGCAACATTTTTAATTATTCAAGAGTTGAATGAACCAAAATAACTTTACAATAATAGTCTACATTTTAAAGTGGTCTTTTATTGATATAAAACTTAAGTTAAATTCTTTAAAATTAAACTGGTGATGAAAATTCGGAAATAATTAAAAATATTGCGATTTGTAACTATGCAAGAAGTTTCAGTACATGTTTTACATGGACAATTATTGTATGTATATGTGCATCATAATTTATGATAGGAAATAATAATAACAAATAGCATAATAATTTTATTAATTATAAATTTCAAAAAGACACTAAATTTTAAATTAATTCATACAAACTTTGTAATTTACAATTTGAGTACACCACAGTCTGTGACTTACAAAATACTGTGCCAAAAAGTGTTGAAAATAAAAGAAAAATGACAAATAAAGAATTACATTCCACGTACTTTATGACATATGTGAAGCATAGTCTTCTGGCCTGCGCTGCACAGTTCAATGTCGGAAGGCAGACGAACGGACATTATTATAATAGGTGTTCGAAGTTGCGCCCATTAACAGAATCGCACAGCCGACAGCGACGTCGTAAAGATTGGCGAACACGCCGAAAAACTCCGACGGAGTTGGGAATATCTCCTGCAGCGACAACGATTCGCGCTAGTAAATCCTCCGGTGTATCCACAGGCGTTTCATACACCAGCGATTTAAGGTGCCCCCAAACAAAAAAGTCTAACGGATTGAGGTCTGGAGAGCGTGCAGGCCAAGCAACAGGTCCACTGCGTCCAATCCATTTCCCAGGATATGTTGAATTGAGGTGATTGCGAACACCTATGAAAAAATGTGCCGGTGCGCCATCGTGCATAAACCACATATTGTGGCGCAATGTTGCTGGCACATTTTGCAGTAACTGCGGTAAGATATCCCGTAGGAAAACCAAGTACGTACTGCCATTGAGTACATCTGGGAGTAAATATGGTCCTATGAGATAATCGCCGAGGACAGCTGCCCATATGTTCACACTGAACTTTTGTTGTGCGTTCGACGGGAAAACAGTGTGCGGATTTGTATATGACCATGTGTGCATATTGTGCGTGTTTACCACGCCCTCTCTCGTAAATGTTGCTTCATCAGTAAATAAAATATTTTCCAGAAATTGTGGATTATTTTCTGTTACATTAAGCAACCAGCGTACGAATTCTGTCCGCTGAGCACAATCTGTTACTGATAACAGTTGTACCCGCTGCACATGAAAGGGGTGCATGTTTTCTGCACGCAGAACACGCCACACACTTTGGTGAGAAACACCGACTTCAGACGCAGCAGCTCGTGTACTCGTGGAGGGGTTATCTTTAAAAATATTCAGTACATCTTCTTCCATTGCAGGTGTTCGTACATGTCGAGGTTTCCCTGCATCAATGCTTGCTGTGTTAAACGATCCAGTCTCCCGTAATCGTCTATCGATTTTTATGAAGAGTTTCGAACTTGGGCAACGTCTCCTTGGAAATTGCTCACGGTACATGCGCTGTGCTAGACATGCATTTCCATGAGCTTGCCCGTACATCAGATGCATGTCCGCATATTCTTCGTTAGAGTATTCCGGCATAATTATTATACATCAACTTACTACAATCCCACTTACAACAGCCTCCCTTTAACCCTAGATCTACCGGGAATTTTATTCAAGTTTTAATAAAACGTTCTACACCAGAATTTTTATTTAAAACTATTTAACTTATTTATTTACCTTATTTTTGTCTGGTTTATATACTTAGTTTATTTTAAAGAAATTTCTGGTTTGAATGAATATTTTGTATGTACCTGTCGGGTCCAATGGACCCGTCTGGTAGACGGAGGGTTAACATAACGCCCACTGATGACTGCTGTTTTATTACATTTTTCTTCCTATACACATAGAAAATTTGCATAAAAAGTACTTCTTCTTCATCATCCTGAAAGTTCATGGAGGAAACGCAGCAGTCACGGAGTTTGCTTTAAGACAAGGCGAGAGCTGCACAATATGTCATTCACTTGACCAGACTGAATAATGAAAGGGTATTGATAGAGGTTGATCAGAAATGTATAATTGAAAGATATTAAAACGGGGTGTTTACAATCGTCATGGGCGGAGTTTCGCCCTTTCCGAGCGTGCAACAGTACAGAGTTGTAACTAGGGAACTGCTTGATTTCTCCCATACAATTAAACTGATATGGTTTATTGTCAGCTTCTTCGAAAGCTTTCGGAATGGACCAAATTTTATAACATTTTCCTTGATGTAGGTAGAGTTGCATTTTTGGAATTAACGATTAACTATTTTGCTAAATATTTGATTTTGTATTTTTTCACTGTTTCAGAGCTTGTAACTCGCCATTAATTCTCAATATTCTAAAACAACTTATGTCATTTCGTAGGGTTTTTTCTGCTCTTTCTAAATATGTGCTTCGTTTTTATCTAGCATTATCGATAGTTTAGCAATGAGGGTTTTTTTACAAATTTCCGATTTTTCATTCTATTTGCTGTAACTTGAAAATTATTGAGATCCGGCCAGGCATTATATACTGATTTATGCTCCGTGCAGTGGTGGAAAATATGCGCAGAGGAGGAGCCTATTGACACCACTAATATTTTATAGTATTATTCCCTTTAATAAAAACTCTGAAATTCTGTCATTAGATAAGTCGAAAAATACTATTAAAATTTAGTGATGTCAATAGGCTCCTCCTCTGCGCCAATTTTCCACCACTGTCCGTGTGATGTCCTCTATTACCCCTATTAATATTGGACCCCTTTAACGGAACACCCTGTATATATATATATATATACATAACAAAATTTCATAAAAATAGAAAAAATCGTGCAGTGAAGGGTTAACAAAAAAGGTTTTTTAATTAAAAAAATATATATTTAATAAATAAATTACTATCAATAAAGTGCATATTTAATTAACAAGTAATTTAGGAAGCTAATTTGCTTATAATTAATTTACTTTGATAAGATATGTAAGCAGTGATTTTTAGCAGATTTATTCTAAAGGAGTTAACAGAATGAAAAGCATTAAATATGATAATATGTTTAATTACGTTAATTTTTTATTACATTAATTTAATTAATTAATTTTTTTTCAGTATGTATTTATATATTTGACAGTGTGTTCAAATTTTAAATTTTTATCGCTGTGCATAACAAAATTTCCGTGTCCATCACTTTTAAATCAAAAAATCTTTATTTAGTTGACAATGGTCGGAAATTTTTAGCTGTAACTTTTTACCATTTTGGAAATATATTCTTTTGACCCTTTGCCTACCAACCGAGTTCAATGGACCCGGCATAAAAAAAGGAATTAGTTCAAATGCAATAAAATCCAGTTGAATGTGATAAAATGGAGAAATTGATTTGTAAACTCGTATTTGTAGAATTAAATCTCTAACAATGTAGAATGTAACAGAATATAGGATAAAAACTAATGGATTTTATCTGATGTTGGAAGCAGCACTGTAATTTTTGTACGCTGTTTCATTCATTCAATCATTTTTTTTAGTTCGAGGGTTAACACTATATACTCATGAAACACATTAATGCAATCTCTATTCTACCCCTCGCACCCCCCTTCCCCCTCAATAGGCGTAATTTATTCTGATTTCAAATTTTGGAACTGTTAAGCTCCGCCCCTAAATTCATTTTTGGTGATATATTTGTAAATATTTATGTAGGTACCGTTTTCGCAATTTCAACATTTATATAAAATATGCCCATGTAGAAATATTCCTCTTAACCCCCCACCCCCACCCCCAATATAAAGTAATTAATTAATTAATTAAATAATATAAATAAATATATATAAAGATAAATAAAAGAAATACTTAAAAGGGGTGATCGCTCTATGAATATAAAAAGACTTTATTAGCTTTACAATATAGTTTGATTCCATGGAATTCTGTGCAGCATTTTTGAGAAAAGTATCTTTTTTTTTTTTTTTTTTCAAAATTCCGGAAGTATTATTTCTTTAAAAATAATAAGTATGTATTGTTATTATTAATGTATTGTGTAGAAGCAGCTGTTAGGGGGAAATTTACGGTTAGTTAAATCCTTAAGAACGTTTGGAAAATTTTTCTGTATTTTTACAAAAATGCGTGTAAATCCTGGTATGTATTAAATTGCGTTTTGTTGCTATAATATGTTTCATACCCCTTTATTCAATATTCAAAACTCGATTCAGTAAAAATATTTTTGACTACAGCCATTTTAATATAATTTCTGGAAATGGAAAGAAATGGATCTCCCTGTAGGGTTAAACACTATCATCTGTGCCGAATATAAAAGAAAAGAAAAGTTGGTTCAGTGGCATTTTGCACATGGTTATCCGGCTTATGCTCTTTAATTGACTACGTCCAACACTTTGCTATCAACAACGTGAAAGTTAATTTTTAGGCAGCTTTCATTACAAAAACTGAAAAATTTAAAAAATTTAAAAATTTAAAAACCGGTGCAAATAAATTAAAAATTGAAAAATATTATTTTCTTAAGAGTTTGACCTTAATACAAGGATTCCGGAGCAAATTTTGTTTTGTCTTTATCTTAAAAAATGTCTGAGATATAGCAGTTTGAATTTCTAGGGTCGCTGACATTTTGGCTTAATCCGCCATCTTGTTTGAAAATGGCGATCATTGGTTCTTGAACAGCATTTAACGCATCTCCATACCTATAAGGGGAGTTTCTATAGAGGAGACCCTGTTCCGTCGCCAAATGCAGCCAAGTTAGTCGCCAACTTGGCGATATCTCTAATATTTCGCCAAATTCCCAAAGACTTTCATTGTAAACCAATAGGGTTTACTTTCTTACAGAAATTCAACAAATTGAGATATTTTAATGGAACAAAAACTAATATTAGCTTAAGGGATTATATTAATTATATTTAAGGGAGTCCGTGTAAATTAAATTATGAATAAAAGTAACATGATTAATGCTTATCATGTTTTCCCAAACATAAATTTTAAGGGAGACCAAACTGGTCGCCAAGGGCGGCTAGTAGCTTACTAATTTGACGCAATTCTCATTCAAATTCAGTATTGACGAATATTCTCTTATCAAGTTCGTCGCATTTTAACTTCTTAAAATTTGAGTAAAGTTAGCTTCGAGTAAAACTTGCAAATTTTAAAACCAAAAAAAATTTGAAAGCTACCTCTTCCTCCCGCCACTGGCCGAAAGGACTTTTTTTATGCATGCACAAGCGCAAGTAGAAATCGGAAAATTATTTAAAAAAAAAAAAAAAAAAAAAAAAAAAAATCTTTGGTTTACCAAGCATTTGATTGATTGTTTGACTGACGATAAAAACTGAAATCGGGCAACACAAGCGATTGAGTGATCGTGTTTTTAATTAGAAAATAGGACTCTAAATTTCTAAAACTTAGTAGTCTTTAAAATATTTAAATATGTTTTAAAAATTCCCCTTTTCCATAAATTTTGTAAGTACTTACAGTGTTTCAAAAGTTCTCTTTAAGGAAGTTCTTCCTAAATCCCTAAAATTATTTTAATGTTCTCAGATATAAAGAAATGTGTTTCAGATTTGAGAATGGTGCCAAAGATACTATAGTCCGTATACCATATTCTTTGATGGTGCTACCCTAGCAACCGCGTCCTGACTTTATGCGGTTATGAAGAAAATTTACCCAAACGGCATAATGATTTTGTTTAATTTGTTTTTACCCAGGTAACTGACCTTAAGCCAGTTTATTTTAAAGCCTATTTTCCAGCAATAGTGATTATGCAACTAAAAAAAATCATGATAAAAAACTATTTACTTACCCTATAATTTTTCCGGGTTGAGAATTTATATTTATCATAACTCTTTTTCATACAAAGCAGGGTCTTTTTTTTCACTCTTTTCTTTCACTTCTGTATAAATTGAATTACACAATTAAAAGGAAAGTCTACTTAACCCTTTCAGAGACAAGGTACTTGTATTCGTAAAATTTTGAAATAATAGAATGACACCAATATTTACGCGAAAATTTATTTGTAAACAAGTAAAAGTATATTTTCGTACTTAATAAAGGTTAAATTCTCATTGAAAAAATCTTGGTGTCAATATGGCAATTAGGGATTAAAATTAGGTGATGCCATGGAGGCATCAGCGCCCTTCAAAGGGTTAAGACGTATATTCAGAATATTTTGAAAAAAAAAAAAACTAATGAAACTACTTATGTATGTAATAAATGATAAATCGAATTTAGCGGCGGAGTTCCAGTAGAAAGTCTGTAAAAAATAAAATACTTTCTAATATTTGGTGTGAAAAAGACAAATGCGCCGCGCTATATGGCGAACAACATTTCCCCTCGCCAAATACAAGCGATTTTAATACATTTTGAAATTGCTAGTTGAATGAGTGTTTAAATGCGCGGTACTTAATGAATTTAAATTTAAACAATGAAACAGTTTATTATTTTTTCTATCCATAAATTTAACCCTTACCGGCGTGGAGTAATTCTGTTTATAAACTGGTGAAATATTGGACTGACACCGCATATTTATAAACGAATTTATTAGAAAATACGAACTTGCTTATTTTGATGTACATTATAATAGGAACATTTTAGTTAAATATTCTTGGTGCCGTTTGTCAGTTTTGTAATTAAAATTAGGTGTCCTTTTTTAAGGACACCGCGCCGGAAAGGGTTAAAAGACAAGGCTGTTTTTTAGTTATCTAGCCTGAGCTTTCTACGCAACCAATCTTGATAATTGTTTTATGCACTTATGAAAGCACTTTATTTATAGATGTGCCCGAACACGTTTATTTTAAAAATAATCCCATTTTCACTTTCTTCTATCTTTACAAGAAGAAAGTTTTGGATTCATGAAAGTTTTCTAATTCCCGTTTTCGATTGATTGATTTACACTTTTTACGTGTCAGAGGACCCGAAAAACGTGTTTTTACAAAATGTCTGCCTGTGAGTCTGTCTGTCTGTCTGTCTGTCTGTGAGTTCTTTTAGCTTAAACAAATTCTCATCCCTTTATTATGCCTTTCCTAAAATTTCACAACTTTATGAACAATAGTTTTTCCTGTAGACAACTTTAAAGTAGGGTCGTATAATTATGGACACCCTGTATGTTTCATACCCCTGTATTCAATATTCAAAACTTGATTCTGTAAAAATATTTTTGACTACAGCCATTTAAATATGATTTCTGGAAATGGAAAGACATGGATCTCCCTGTAGGGTTAAACACTATCATCTGTGCCGAATATAAAATAAAATAAAAGTTGGTTCAGTGGCATTTTGCACATGGTTATGCCCTTTAATTGAGTACATCCAAAACTTTGCTATCAACAACGTGAAAGTTCATTTTTTATGTATGCACGAGCGCAAGTGGAAATCGGAAAATTGTAAAAAATAAAATTCTTTGGTTTACGAAGCATTTGATTGTTGACTGACGATAAATACCGAAATCTGGCAACACAAGCAACTGAGTGATCGTGTTTTTAATTAGAAAATAGGACTCTAAATTTTTAAAACTTAGTAATCTTGAAAATATTTAAATATGTTTTAAAAATTCTCTTTTTCCATAAATTTTGTAAGTACTTACAGTGTCCCAAAAGTTCTCTTTAAGGAAGTCTTTCCTAAATCTCTAAAATTATTTTAATATTCTCAGATGATGTGATCAGATTTGAGAATGGTGCTTCTCTGGCAACTGCAACACGGCTTTGTGCGGTTATGAAGAATATTTCACCAATGTGAATGTAACGATGGCATAATAATTTTGATTAATTTCCTTTTACCAGAAAACTGACCTGAAGTCAGTTTATTTAAATGATTTTTATCTATTTATTATAACGACGCATTTAAAAGTCAACGCATTTAAAAGACATGATACAATACTAATTACTTTCATTATAATTTTTCCGGTTTGAAAATTTAGATTTATCATAACTCTTTTTCATACAAAGCAAGGTTTTTTTTTTTTTTTTTTTTTTTTTAAATCTCTTCTTTCAGTGCTATATAAATTGAATTACATCATTAAAAGGAAAGTCTACTTAATCCTTTCAGAGACAAGATACTTGTATTCGTAAAATGTTGAAATAATAGAATGATACCGATATTTACACGAAAATTTATTTGTAAACAAGTAAAAGTACAATTTCGCGTACTTAATAAAAGTTAAATTCTCATTGAAAAAATCTGGAGTCCATGTGGCAATTAGGGATTAAAATTAGGTGATGCCATGGTGGCATCACCGCCCTTCAAAGGGTTAAGACATATATTCAGAATATTTTGAAAAAAAAAAAAAACACTAATGAAACTACTTATGTTTATAATAAATAATAAATTAAATTTAGCGACGGAATTCCAGTAGAAAGTTTGTAAAAAATAAAATATTTTCGAATATTTGGTGCGAAAATGCGCCAAGCTATTTGGCGAGCAATATTTCCCCACGCCAAATACAAGTGATTTTAATACATTTTGAAATTGCTAGTTGAATGAGTGTTTAAATGCGCGGTACTTAATGAATTTAAATTTAAACAATGAAACAGTTTATTATTTTTTCTATCCATATATTTAACCCTTACCGCCGTGGAGTAATTCTGTTTATAAACTGGTGAAATATTGAACTGACACCGCATATTTATAAACGAATTTATTAGAAAATACGAACTTGCTTATTTTCATGTACATTATAATTGGAACATTTTAGTTAAATATTCTTGGTGCCGTTTGTCAGTTTTGTAATTAAAATTAGGTATCCTTTTTTAAGGACAACGCGCCGGAAAGGGTTAAAAGACAAGGCTGTTTTTTAGTTATCTGGCCTGAGCTTTCTACGCAACCAATCTTGATAATTGTTTTATGCACTTATAAAAGCACTTTATTTATAAATGTGCCCGAACTCGTTTATTTTTAAAATAATCCCATTTTCACTTTCTTTTATCTTTACAAGAAGAAAGTTTTGGATTCATGAAAGTTTTCTAATTCCCGTTTTCGATTGATTTACACTTTTTACGAGTCAGAGGACCCGAAAAACGTGCTTTTACAAAATATCTGCCCGTGAGTCTGTCTGTCTGTCTGTGAGTCTGTATGTAACACAAATATTGTGGGTGTTCTATCTCAAGAACTAATGAACGGAATTTAATAAAACTTTAGATTCATTTAGTCCCTGATATAAACTGACGCTGATTACTTTTTGGTGTAAATCGCCCGACAGGTGGTGCTGCTATGCTGCATTTTGCATGATTTCCAAAATTGCTATATCTCAAGAATTAACGCACGGATTTATATAAAACTTCATATTCCGTTAGTACTTGATATAGTTTGGTGCTGATTACTTTTTAGTGTAAATCACCCAACAGGTGGCGCTGCTATGCGGCATTATTTATGATTATCGGAATAGCTCTATCTCAAGAACTAATGATCGAATTTTCCCAAACTTCAGATTCAGTTAGTACCTGATATAAATTAGTGATGTTTAGTTTTTAATGTAAATCGCCCAACAGGTGGCACTGCTAGGCTGCATTTATACCAATTTCCGCAATAACTGTATCTCGAGGACTAATGCATGAATTTTCATCAAACTTCAGATTAGGTTAGTCCGTTATATAAATTGGTCCTGATGAGTTTTTGGAGTAAATCGACAAACAGGAGGCGCTGCTATGTAGATTTTTTTATGATTTCCGCAGTAGTTCTACCTCAAAAGACTAATGCGCGGATTTTCATCGAACTTCAGATTTAGCAACAACTTGACATAAGTTGTTGCTGATTCGATTTTGGTGTAAACCACCTAACCGGTGGTACTGATAAGCTTCATTTTTCAGGAAATATTAACATGTATGAGATAGAAGAAAGTTTTGGGATTGCCACATCCGACTAGTTATACTTTAATTTTAATTGTTCTTTAGAAAATTTCTTCACGTTGCTGGCAATCGAGTTACTTCCATTGTTGAAGAGAGAAGGGAAACAGTGGGAATTACCATATCATTACGGATGTCATTTTCGTATTACAATTAAAAATAACTTTTTTAAACTTTTGAACAGAAAATGACGCCACGGTTTAAAATAACGCACTTTTCCTCATAAAGCTGTTACATTTTTCAATTCTATTTCGCATCACTTTTGCAAAACAAAATTATTTTACTAATACTATTTGACAACATTTGCAAGAGAAATATACTACAAAATATATACTTTTAAAATAGTGGTGCGAGACAGAATATAAAAGTATTCGCCTGTGGCAGCCCTGCGTATAGGAATAAATTTTAATTTTTCAATAATTTGAAAAGTTGAAATTAAACTTTTGTTAAAAATAATATTTGTTTTCAGAATTACGCCAGCCAACATAAGATCGATTATTTATTATAATCATTTTTGTGACCTTTTGTATAAATTTAATAAACAAGTTCTTTCACAGATAACATGAACATTAGCAGCAAGTTTGATTTTTTCAGACATTGTCTTGCCGTGACAAATTTGAATAGAGAAATTCGCAGCAAATTTCTCCACTTGCATGAGTAGTTTGTTATGAAACTGATGGCAAGACTGTCTTTAATTCACGAAAGTGGCGAAAGCAAAAATTCCCTCTGTTGAGAAAATAGACAATCAGCACATACACAAAAATTGCAGAAATTTTATTCGGATGGCACCGCTTTTTCTAAACGCTATGTTTATCAAATACCAAAAAAGGCTTGCATCGAAGAGTTTAAGTGTTACCTTAACTTGTTGATGGTGAGGAAAACAACGCATGCACGGAGGGTGTGTTCGCATCAATAGACCTGATCAGGTCTATGGACCGTTCCGAAGGGGTTAAACTTATAGTGTAACAGTTGCAAACAGATAGTGGTGCATGGAAAGATTACTACCCAGATAGCATGAACATTAGCAACAAGTTTTGATTTTTTCTGATATTCTGAAAACTGATATTCTGATTTCTGATATTCCGACAAATCTGAATTGAGAAATTCGCAGAAAATCTCTCGCAAGGTATACAATCACCCACTTGCATGAGTAGTTTGTTGTGAAACTGATGGCAAGACTGTCTTTAATTCACGAAAGTGGCGAAAGCAAAATTCCCTCTGTTGAGAAAATAAATAGTCAGCACATATGCAGAAATTGCAGAAATTTTATTCGGTTGGCACCGCTTTTTCTAAACGCTTCTTCTCAAATACTAAAAAAAGGCTTGAACTGAAAAGTACAAATATCACCTTAATTTGTTTATGGTTATATAAACGATGCATGCACCTTCCAACGGTACGTTCGCATCAATAGACCAGATCAGGTCTGTGGACTCTCGAATGGGTTAAACTTACAGTGTAACATTTGTAAACAGATGAAATGGCATGAAAAGATTACTACTTTGCAGTATTTTTTATTACTCTTTTGCCGTTAATTTGCAATAAATTTGATACAGAATTTATTTAACTTGTATGGCAAGTTAGCTGCATGTTCAAAGTGTGGTGACTTCGTCTTTTGCGTTATTTTGCTGCAGTGTCGTTATGAACTTTTAGTCTTGTCATGCTGAGCTTGCTGCAATTTTGCAGGTTTCCAAAGCAAGACTGCTGCAAATTTTCTGATAATTAAAAACGCCATCTGGGTTTAAACATTTTCATTCGTCGAATTCGACGGGTTTCGACTCTTAATTTTATGAAACGTATACCAGTACCGTGTGTTGCTGAAATTATTTAATTTTACACGGTTTTTACTATATGGATAAGTTTTAAGCGTATTTTAAAAGTAACTGTCCGATTAAGAAAGGTCTCCTCAGACATTTCTATATTAAATAAGTCTTTGTTTCCATGGCAACAAATTTTATTCTCTTGTTGTCTTCCACACAAACAATATCGAAGTCAAACTAACAGTGCTCAGAATCGGAAATTAATTTTGAGTTTGGAGCAATTTTTGTCCATTAAATTCTGTTCTAAACCGTATAAAACGATAGTTAAATTTTATTATAGAACCATATAAATGTGTATGACAAATCCTTAGTTATAAAAATGTATTTATTTAAGTTAAACTTACTTAGACAAGTTCATCAAAAGTTCATCAAGAAAATGTTTTTCTCAGAGAGAATTTGACATAAAGGCGTATTTTTGCTTTCTTCTATATTTACAAGAAGAAAGTATTGGATTCGTAAAAATTTTCGAATTCCCGTTTTCGACGGATTTACACGTTTTAGGGGTCAGAGATCCCCAAAAACATGTTTTAACAAATGTCTGCCTGTGAGTGTCTGTCTGTCCGCCTATGTGACACAAATTTTGTGGGCGTTCTATCTCAAGAACTAATGAACGGAATTTAATAAAACTTTAGATTCAGTTAGTCCCTGATATAAGTTGATGCTGATTAGTTTTTGGTGTAAATCGCCCAGCAGGTGGTACTGCTCTACTGCATTATTCATGATTTCCGCAATAGCTATATCTCAAGAACTAAAGCACGGATTTTCATAAAACTTCTGATTCAGATAGTCCTTGATATAATTTGATGCTGATAACTTTTTGGTGTAAATCGCCCAACAGGTGCCGCTGTTATTCTGCATTATTCATGATTATCGCAATAGCTCTATCTTAAGAACTAATACACGAAGTTACATCAATCTTCAGATTTAGTTAATCCGTGATATAAATTAGTATTGTTTAGGTTTTGGGTTAAATCGCTCAACAGGTGGCGCTACTCTCAAAAACTAATGCACGAATTTTCATCAAACTTTAAACTCAATTAAAAGTTGACATAAGTTGTTGCTTATTATATTTTGGTGTAAATCACCTAACCGATGGCGTTGCTAAAATGCATTTTTCAGGAAGTATTAGCATGTATCAGATACAAGAAAGTTTTGGGATTGTCACATCCGACTAGTTTTAAAATTGGTTCCGTCCCCAACCGGTGATATATAGGCAAATAAACGAAATTTTTATTATTTCCCTTACTGACAATACATTCAGTTTCCGCAAGAATTACTTTTATAAACATGAGAATATACCCACATGAGAAGAACATGCTGCATTTTTAGGTGCGTTCGTAATTATATAAATACGTAGCACCTATAGCAACACCTACTTGATACGAAGCCTTTGGGTGATTTTGTGACGTCACTCTTAGTCGACTCACCGCCCCCTGAATACTAGGGCTGAGCGCTCACACGAAAATGAAACAAAAATGGCGGCAGCCGAAGGCGGATTTTTTTTAGCGTAGGTACGGTCCCTTAAATGTGGACACCAGTATTTTATAAAAGATTTCTCTACCTTGTTTATTCTCAGAAAAATGAAGCGGAAAAAACTTCAAAAAATTATTGGTAGGAATATTTAAGGGACCGTACACACGCTGAAAAAAATCCGCCTTCGGCAGCCGCCATTTTTGGTCCAGCGCTCAGGCCTAGTATTCAGGAGGCGGTGGTCGACTTACGATCTTTTTCACCGATGGAACTCTGTGCTTTTCTTGGGCGTTGAAAAATTATTAACTGTTATTTAACTCATGAATTTCCCCACCACATGATCTTTTCTAAAGAGAATTAAGTTAAACACTTATTTTTTCCTTTTCTTTCTATTTCTGAAAAAAATATTTATGTATTATTATTTTTTTTACTATAGCAATCTGTTTAAAGAGGCTTCTAAACGGATACTTTTCAATTTTACCAAATGCACGTTAGTAAATAATAAATGTTTAAAGAGAAAAATAATAAAACATTAATTCATTAAAGAATTTTTGTAAATTTATTAATTATAATAATTCTATTCTAGATGTATCTCATAAAAAATAATCTTTTTGTGAAAATAAATTTTCAACTTTTTTTTTCGTTATTTCTTACTACTGCTTCTAAATTAAAACCACTTTCTTACCCCTGCTTCTTTCAAATTTGTTAAAAGTACAATTTATTTATTTAATTTTGTAAGATCTTTTATCGTGTTTGAATATAATTCTTTATTCCTTTATGAGAAATAATAATTCAACTTTTCTTGTAAAATAATCTGCTTTTTTTTCTAAAAAAAAAATAATTTATATTTTAAAATTTTCTTCATTTATAAAGCATATTAAAAAAGGCTGTTCTTATTATGTTAGCAGGACATTTATTGTTTTAAGATTATTTTTTTTTCTTTTCTTTAAATATATATATAAATATTAATTGGTACATATCTTATGAATTTCCCCACTACATGATCTCCTTTTAAAGACAATTAAGTTAAATATTTATTTTTCATTATAGTCCAGATGTATATCATAAAAAATACTTTCAAAAATAGTCGTTTTTTTTATTATTATAATTTATATTTTTAACTTTTCTTTTTTTTTCTTCTTTCAACGTTGTTCTCAAGCATTGTTTACAACTTTATAGATAATCGGAAAATCTATTTATAATGAGGTAAGTGCTTTTTATTTTGATAAATCTTAAACCTTGGATGAATTTACTTGTATATTTTACTTCAAGAATCTTTTACCTGCTTTTGATGTATTGTATACAAAGTATATAAGTTATTTTGATAATGTTGAATAATACTGAATATTTAAATATCAAAGAGCATAAAGTAATATTGCTATGTTTATTACTCTTAATTCTACAGATAATAATGTTTAATAATATGTAATTTGTTGGGCATTATATTTTTCTTTTAACAATCAAATTAAGCTAGAATACATTATATATCATAAAAATATATTATTATTATTTGTCATCCATATTTGATAAATGTTAAAATATGTCCAGAACTGAAACATAAGAATTAAAAATACCAAAAATTTAAGAATAAAGCATTTAGTAAAATTAAGAAGAAATAAAATAAATAAATTGCAATGCTAAAATTATGCATTATTTAAGGTAGTTTAATTTAAATGAAAGAAAATCATGTTTAATTTACTTATATCATTACTGACTGTCATTAGTATTATCCTAAAATTTAAAACAACAAAAATAGTATGCCAAATGAAATATTCCCTTAATCTTCAAACCATTATTAAGAACATCTGATAAAACACATACGTGAAATCTATAACGATACATGATTCATATACAAATTGGCAACAAAATCAATATTATAGATAGAGATTTTTAGTGAAACTCAAGATAATATTGTCAGTATATGGAAACTAATAAAAGTGAATATTTCATTATATGAAAACAATATGCATTTTACATAAGTTAGAATATTAAATTTTTAGATTTAATAATTTTTTTAATATGCATGGTACTAAAAAATGTTAAATTAAAAGATAAAAATTAAATTTCTAAAATTTTAATAATACTTTGCATCATTCAAAATTGTTTAAAGCTCAGTTTGGTTACTGAAAAAAGCCAAAAAAACAATGAACATTAGATTTACACATCTGACTTTAAAAATAAAACTTTGTGGAGTAAGATATGAAAAAGCGATTTTTTTGGAGGTGGGGGGGGGGGGGAGACTGGAAATCTTAAAATATTATTAGTATTTATTCTATAATTTAAAGAAATGAAATCTATAAAGGTATAACACATATAAAAATTGTTAATAAAGTTGACATTATAGATGGAGACTTTTAGTGAATTTCAAGATAATGCTTTTATTGCAAATTAATAGTTTTTGATAATGTGAGAAAAATAACATAGCTTTAAATATCTAAAAGCGTATAGTAATATTGTAGTAGTTATTATTCATAATTCTACAGGTAATAATTTTTAATAATCTCTAATATTTTGAAAATTATATTTTTCTTTAAACATTCAAACTAAACTTTAAACTACATTAAATTTTGTAAAAAATTATTATTGTTATATATTTATATTTAAAGTTTTAACAATCTAATTTTTTTCTTTTTCAATATACATCATATTTACTCATCTGACTTAAATACTATTTTTTGTGTCTATTCTATGATTGAATTAAAATTTCAAAAATAATATCTTCAAGCAAGTACCATTCAATTAATCTTTAAACCATTAACAAAAATAAAATAATATTGTGAGCAATACTTTTATGGTAACTATCAATAATGAATATATGTATTATATATATATATATATATTGAAAAAGACACGATTTATACATACTACATAGAATATAAGTTAATTTCGTTAAGTTTAATATTTTTGGGGGTACTACATATTTTTAACTTACAAATAAAAACTGAATTATTAAAAATTAATAATAAATACATGAAAATAACAAATTTGTGCATTATTTAAAGTAGTTTAAAGTTTAAGAGCAAAGATATCATATGAACATAATGTTTAAAGCTGATACATGAAATTATTTTAACATTGCAACAAAATAGTGTTGCTTTTCTTTTTTTAGAACCTTTCTTTCTTTCTTTATATCACCGCTTAAATGTTAAGATTGTGTATTTTCGGTAAGATTCGGTATTTTAAGAGGTAGTCCAACAAATGAATAATTAATTAAAAAATTCATTGAATAAATCTATGTTTTTTTTAAATAAAATGTAAGCCAAATATTTTATATTAATAATAATTTTTATTTCTACCACTGGATGGAAATACACTGTTATGCTTCAGTCATGTTTAAAAATATAAGAGTATTTGAAAAAAAATGAGCCCATAAGAAACACTTAATATAGCATAATTGTAGTCTGAAGTAATGAAAAATTATGTACTTAGATTAAACAATGTGAAAATGGTATCACAAAGCACTCGTATTAAATTACAGATACACGTGGTGAATTATATCTTATATTCATTATATCAAAAGCAGGTAAAAAGTACTAGAAGTAAAACATATAAATAAATAAATGCACACAAAATTTAAGATTTATCAAGATAAAAAAAACTCTTACCTTATTATAAATTGATTTTCCAATTATCCAACAACGCTTTGGAACTGTGGTGACCGGTTCTGGTTCAGTGGATTTCTTAAGTTAACTAACACTATCTTAAAATAAATCAATTGGCACTTACTCAATTAATTCCACAGGATATCAATTTTTCTCTTACCTATTTAATTGGAAGACCACATATTTACAGCTATAGTACACTATGATGCATCTATTTACAGTAAAAACGAAATAGGTGTTCTTAAAAACATTCTTTCAACACTCACCACCCTCGAGCAGAGCGAGTGACAGAGCTGCGCCCAGGAGGAGTAACCCTACGTAAATAATAGAGCCATTGCCATCCCTTTATCGCCCATTTGGCGTCAAAACATATAATTCTCCACACACTCCCCACCTGGACTCATGAGAGTACATAATGATAAATCAACATAAACAAATTCTTAAAATAAACATAACCTTAATTCACAACTCAAATGATAAAATAGAATTTTTTCAAACTACAGCTGTTGAAGTATAAAGAATGAAACATAAAATAATAAAGTCATTATCAATAAAAAAAAAAAAAACACTCTTATAGCATGTAGCTACATGAACATATCTGGCCAGATATTTTACCTGAATAAGATTAGCTGAATATATATATACGAGTACATAATATAAACAAATTAAATACCATTATTAATTCAATTACCTTTTCAATTTGAAATAAAGTACAATTATGCATAAAATGAAACATTTATACTAAATAGATAAACAACAAATTGCAAAACTCACACACACACGCAAAAAAAAAAGAAAAAAAATCCCAATTATGAATTTATAAAACAAACACATTTTGATATTTAAACACTAGTAGAAAAAAATAAATTTCAAATCAAATACTGAAATCACTTATCATTCAGCAATCTAGTTCAAAAGGATACAAAAGTTGTATTGGTTTTCTCAGCAGTCCTTTAGTAGTTTTTATTATGCAAGCACGAATAAGTTTATCTCTGCCAATAATGACTTCCTTAACTATTCCTAAGTCCCACAACAGTTTAGGTTTAGCAGTATCATCTACTAAGACAGCATCTCTATATTTTAAGTTTTTGTGTCTCTCAGGAGTTTTAAATTGATGAATTGAGCTAAAATTCAATAAGTATTGTTCCTTCCATTTAATTCACAGTTGTTTCGACAATTTACTTTGATATCGTTCTTTACTTAACAAAGTTTCTTTGGAAGAAATTTTATTTTCAAATTCAGCAAAACGTAGAGCAAAACTAATGTTTTCTCTTCCTAGTTGAGGGAAATGAGACGGTAAAAGTGGCTTTGGCTCGTCGAAATCACTGGTTAGTGGTCTCATATTTATTATGGCTTCTATTTCTGTCAAGATTGTTGCCAGTTCTTCAAATGTGATGAGAGTTCTTCCTAAAATTTTCCTTGGGGGTTCTTTTACACCTTTTACGAGCCTTTCGTAAAACCCTCCCCACCATGGGGCACGCTCGACGATAAATTTCCATGTCACACCTTTATTTGATATAAAATCCTGAAGTTCTTGATCTTTAATGATTTTTTCAAATTGTTGTACTTCTTTATCAGCAGCCTTAAAGCCGCTCTAGAGGTCGAGAAGTGAGAGTCCTCTCGTAAGTCGGTCAGCAGGATTTGGGCTACCGGGACAATGTCGCAAGTTCATCGGATTTGTTAAAGTTTGTTTGTCCGTTTCAATAACAGGGTGATGGGGTAAGTAGTATGCCAAATTATCATTAGTCGAATTTATTTCCTGGAGTTCAACAATTTCTACTACTCCCAAAGTCTTATATTCATTAATGATATCTTTACATTTGTTCGTATTATCTTCTTGAATCCCCAACCCTTCTACAGTTTCAAGCTGAACTGACATTTTATCATCCTTGTTATTATCCCAAATAGATATGTACATTGCACCCACTAAATTATCTACATTAACTTCTTCTGAGAATTTGCCGTGAAGTGTCCAACCTAATTTAGTTTCATTCAGAACAAGAATTGGTGAAATGCGTTTATATTTTCCTGTCATAATTGACCAATAGTAATCGCTCCCAATCAACAAATCTATTTCATTATCACCATCATCTAATTCATTAGAAACGTCTGATAACTCTATACCCATATTTTTAATTTTTTTTATATAACTTAGAACTTGGCGCTCGTATTATATCAAAACAGATTCTCTCCGATTCTAACGCTTCCAGACATATTATATTGTCCGAATTACTGTCTTTTAGGAAAATCTTTACTCTATTATGATTATCAACAATAGTTTTCTTTCCAGCAAAGGTATGAATTTTTAATGATTCCTGCCCTGTTACCTCTAAATTTAAACAATTAGATAAATTCTTTCCGATAAATGTTCGCTGCGAGGCGCTATCTAATAATATCCGAACATTAATATTTTGGTTTTTGCCAATGGTAATTCCTTTCAACGTTTGAAAATAAATATATTCATCTGGATTACAACAAAGTGACGAAACTGTTATTTTTTCATACTTATTTTCCTTTCCCCCCGGTTCATGCTCAGTCGAAAGCAGGTCAATTTTATTTTCATTCGATGATCTTTCTTTTTGTTTTTTGTTACAAAGAGAACTTTGGTGCGTTTTAGAAAAACAAATTGCGCATGCGCAATGAATATTATTATTTCTGCAATATTGCTTCTTATGAATTTCTGGTAGCATTTAAAACATTTTGCTTGTTTTAATAAAGATTCTTTTCATTGTTCCATTTAAATTTAATGACACGAATTTGCCTCATGTTTTTGAGAGCAAATGGGGCAAAGGTTTTCAGTAATTGTAGTTAATGTGAATGTTGAAGGATTTTTTATTTTTCCTCGGTGAAAGTGTTCGGGAGAGTTTTGTCTAAATTTATTTTCATGGGATTTAGTATTTTCAAAACTGATAGAAGTAACATTAATAGTTTTTTCTCGCGCTTCTATTTCCCGTTTCAGGAACAACAATAAATCATTTACACAAACATCTTTTTTATCGCATTGTTCTCTGTGAAATTGTAATACGAGATCATTCGGTATACATTTATAAATAACTAGCAAACCCCGCACCTTTGCTCGCGTAATATTTGAAATATGCCAAGTGATATTTATATGTCTAATTTTTATTAAAAGGTACTAACTAAATTTTTATTTTATTAAAAGGTAATATTTTATTTTATTAAAAGGTACTTATTACTTTTAGCAATAATTTAAAAAAATTACTATTTAAAACACAGTTTGATTAAATATCATTGTTACACTGCATAAGGCAGAAATGAGACTTAAATTAATAAAACGAAATAAAACTAAATAAATAATAATTTAGAAAATATTTTGAAACTTTTATGCTCAATTAATACGCTCATTTCAGTATTCTTTAAAGTTTTGAATTTTTTAGAAACCATCTTCTTACATCTTAAAATTAACCCTCATGTCAAATTCCAAGTCCTACCACCTCTCTCAACATAAAGGGCTATGTTGAAATAGGAACTGTCACCATTAATTTGCCAACATTAATTTTGAAATTGGTTTGTTACTTCCTAATATTCCACAGAAACGTAATTTAGAAAGCTTTTAAAGGCCTTTTTTAGAGCGTTTGTTGTTCCTGTGAATCCCAGGTGGTAGAATCATCGGCATAAAATATAGCCTGTGTAAGATCAGAGACTGTTACCATTGATTCGCAACTATTACTTTTATATTTGGTTTATATTTCCTGAAATAGCGTAGAAATCGTAATTTAGGACTTTTTTAGAATACTTTTCGCACCTCCCCTTCACTTCACCCCTTTTTAATTCGAATTTATTTTCGACAGTCCTTCGAGGTCATTTATATTTTATAAGTAACTACCATGCCATATTTAAAGTTTCTAGCCTTTTCAGTATCACAGAAATCGCAATTTAGAAAGTTTTTAGCTACTGCAACCCTCTGGTGGTAGTGACACAGACATAAAATATAGCTTATGTTTGAGCAGGTTCTATCACCAACAATTTGTTATCATTATTTTTTTAATCGGTTTGGTATTTGAAAAGATTACATAAAAATTGTAATTTATAGCGCTTTTCGCTCACTTCATCTTTTTAAATTTGAAATTTTCTTTCGATAGTTCATAGAAAGCAGTTGCATCTTGTAAGTAAATAACATGCCATACTTCAAAGTGTTAGACCCTTGAGTTATACAAAAAACGCAAATTAGAACATGTTTTGCTTTTTCAACACTCAGATGGTAGTGACAGCAACATAAAATATAACCTATGTTATAGCAGGGTCTGTCACCATTGATTTGCAACCATTACTTTTTAAATAGCTTTGGAATTTCCTGAGATTGAGTAGAAATCGCAATTTAGAACGTTTTCAGAACGCTTTTCGCGCATTTTCACCCCTTTTTAAATTTCCAATTTTTTCGAAACTGTTCTTAAAGATCATTTATATGTAATACATATGTACCTTGCCTAATTTTAAGTTGCTAGTCCCTACCGATCACAAAAATCGAAATTTGGAACGCTTTTTTGCTCCTGCAACGTCTAGGTGATAGTGATACCGACTTAAAATAGCGTCTATGTTAGAGTAGAGGCTGTCAGCATCAATTTCTTAACATTATTTTTGAAATCAGTTTGATTCTTCCTGAGATATTGGTGACAAATCGGCATTTAGAACGTTTTTAGAACGCTTTTCGCTCATTTTGCTCCTGCATCTCCTCTGGGTTAGTGGAAACATATATAAAATATAGCCTATCTTGGAGCAAGATCTGTCACCATCATTTTAACACCATTATATTTGAAATCGGTTCAGTATTTCCTGAGATTGTATAGAAATTGCAATTTAGAACGTTTTTTACAACGCTTTTTGCGCATTTTGACCCCCCTTTTAAATTTCGATTTTTTTTAGGAAATGTCCTTAGAGATCATTGATATCTTATAACTAACTACCATTCTAAATTTCACGATTCAAGGCCCTTCCGTTACGCAAAAACCGCAATTTAGAGCGTTTTTCTCCTGGTAGTGGCACCGACATAAAACATAGCCTATGTTGGAGCAAGGATTTTCCCCATCATTTTGACGCCATTATTTTTTAAATCGGTTTGGTATTTCCTGAGATTGTGTAGAAACTACCATTTAGAACGTTTTTTAGAACGCTTTTTGCGCATTTTCACCCTTTTTAAATTTCGAATTGTTTAAGAACTGTTCTTAGAAATCCTTTATATTTAATAAGTAGCTGATACTTCAAATTTCATATTTCTAGGCCCATCAGTAACACATAAATTGCATTTTTAGAACGTTTTTTGCTCCTACACTCCCTTTGGGGTAGTGGCACCGACATAAAACATAGCCTATCTTGGAGCAAACGTTGTCACTATCATTTTGACACCAATATTTTTTAAATCGGTTTGGTATTTCCTGAGATTATGTAGAAACTACCATTTAGAACGTTTTTTAGAACGCTTTTTGTGCATTTTCACCCCTTTTAAATTTCGAATTGTTTAAGAACTGTTCTTAGAAACCATTTATATCTTATAAGTAACTAATATTCCAAATTTCATATTTCTAGGTCCTTCAGTAACGCAAAAATCGCATTTTTAGAAAGTTTTTTGCTCCTGCACCCCCTTTGGGGTAGTTGCACCGACATAAGATATAGCCTATGCTCTAAGTTGGGCGAACACCATCATTTTGATATCATTACTTTTGGAATCGGTTCGGTAGTTCCTGAGCTTATCTCCTACAAATAAACAATTTTTTCCTCTTTATAATATGACTAGCGAACTTGCCCGGCGTTGCCCGGGTACGTCAAAAAACAGCAGGAATTGCGAAAAAGCTCTGAAAATCACAATAAGATATCGCGAAAAAATTTTTAATCGATGCGCAAATTTCGAAAAGAAAAAAAATATATATATTGTCTTCAAAGATTGAAAGTTGATTCGTTTCACTAATATGGAAAAATTGCATTAGACTGTATTGGATTAAAAGAGGCATGCTATTTTTATCTGGCATAGAAACAATTTACACTTTACATTAGCACGCTTAATTCGATTGATAGGCGGGATCTTTCTCATGCCTTCTTTCTTTATTTTTTGATTGTGTCTCTACAGTTGCATCATATTTTTCCAACGTATAAATTCTTGTCATAAATTTTGTCTGCAATATCTTTTATTTTCAATTGAATATGTCTTCAAACGGCTCGCGCGCCTAATTCCAATGATTTGGCAAACCCCCTGTAAAATGCGGCTTTGTGGCTTTCGGTAGTTCATACTTTCCCGATTATCTGGTTGGCATTAATATTCATATTTTGACCTTTCGCCCTCCTCATTGGGAATTCGTTAACGGAAATTAATACGTGTCTCATCTCAACTTAATTCTCGCCAGATATCTACTGGTTAACGTTTTTTGTAAATTGCCCCTCGCCAATAACCCTGCTCTCTCAGAATTTTAATGACATCACTTCTCTTTTGACTGTCGGGCTGATAAAATAAATAAGTACTACGTTTTCTCTCCCCTCCTGCACCGGCATTTGCGGCTTAAAATCTCTCGAAGTGTGTTAAAGAACCTAGTGATTAATAAACAGCGTTCAGATATTCTTCGATATTCGTCTATTGATATAAAATGGCCTCCTGTCCTTTATTCGAATAATTAATATTTAGTTAATGGCTTTCTGATGTTTCTGAGATATCATCGAGAATCACCTATACGATAAATATCAACATAACACTTGCTAAGCATTGTATCATGCTACTTTTATTCATTATTTAAATTACTTGGATTCTCTTAAACATAATTAATATAATCCCTTACGTTAATATTAGTTTTTGTTGCATTAAAATATCTCAATTTGTTGATTTTCTGTTAGCAAGTAATCCCGATAGGTTTACAATGGAAGTCTATGGGAATTTGGCGAAATATCAGAGATATCGCCAAGTTGACGTCACTTTTGGCGACTTATTTTCGCCGCCAAATTTGGCGGACAAACTTGACGGTATTTGGCGACAGAGCTGTGCCCCCCCCCCCTTCGGTAACTCCCTTATAAGTATGAAGATGCATTAAATGTTGTTCAATAAACGCATAAAAATTCGCTAAAAATTCAAACATCGATGTACGAATTCCGAATAAACTTTTTTGAAAAGAGAACAAAATTTACTATATTGGGTTAAAAGAAAGAAACAGTATTATTTTCACTAATGTGGAAAAATCGACATTCAGAACGTTTTTAGAACGCGTTTCGCGCATTTTGCTTCTGAATCTTCTCTGGGATAGTGGAAACAGATATAAAATATAGCCTAACTTGGAGCAAGATCTGTCACCATCATTTTTACACCATTGTATTTGAAATCGGTTCAGTACTTCCTGAGATTGCATAGAAATCGCAATTTAGAACGTTTTTTACAACGCTTTTTTCGCATTTTCACCCCTTTCAAATTTCGAATTGTTTAAGAACTGTTTTTATAAATCCTTTATATCTAATAAGTAGCTAATATTTCAAATTTCATATTTCTAGGCCCTTCAGTAACACACACATCGCATTTTTAGAACTTTTTTTCTCCTCCACCCCCAAAAGGGTAGTGGCACCGACATAAAACATAGCCTATCTTGGAGCAAGCGTTGTCACTATCATATTGACACCAATATTTTTCAAATCGGTTTGGTATTTCCTGAGATTTTGTAGAAACTACCATTTAGAACGTTTTTTAGAACGCTTTTTGTGCATTTTCACCCCTTTTTAAATTTCGTATTGTTTAAGAACTGTTCTTAGACAGCATTTATATCTTATAAGTAACTAATATTCCAAATTTCATATTTCTAGGCCCTTCAGTAACGCAAAAATCGCATTTTTAGAACGTTTTTTGCTCCTGCAGCCCCTTTGGGGTAGTGACACCGACATAAAACATAGCCTATCTTAGAGCAAGCGTTGTCACCATCATTTTGACACCAATATTTTTCAAATCAGTTTGGTATTTCCTGAGATTTTGTAGAAACTACCATTTAGAACGTTTTTTAGAACGCTTTTTGTGCATTTTCATCCCTTATAAATTTCGAATTGTTTAAGAACTGTTCTTAGACATTATTTATATCTTATAAGTAACTAATATTCCAAATTTCATATTTCTAGGCCCTTCAGTAACGCTAAAATCGCATTTTTAGAACGTTTTTTGCTCCTACACCCCCTTTGGGGTAGTGGCACCGACATAAGATATAGCCTATGTTCTAAGTTGGGCTAACACCATCATTTTGATACCATTACTTTTGGAATCGGTTCGGTAGTTCCAGAGCTTACCTCCTACAAATAAACAATTTTTTCCTCTTTATAATAGGAGTATAGATGAAGTATAGATGGGTAATAATAAGCAACCATATTGGTCTGACTTCACATCAAGCGCTCCGAGACATCGCATTTGTATAGTTATTTGATCGTATAATTTTCTCAAAGAATATATGTCATTTGATCTTCGTACTGCTTCTAAGTTTAATAGTTTGATAGTGTGCTTGGAAATTAAAACATCTCTTTTCCCAAACGATCCTTTAATATATTTATTGCCGTTACATAATTTTCGCTTGTTAATGGAAGCCCATTAATAGCGGCAGCTGCTGAATCAGAAATTAAAGATTTTAAGTAAGTAAACTGTTCAATTTGCTGAAGAACTTCATTTTCGTGAATAGCAACTTTAAACTGAGTCCAAAATTCTTGAAATTCGCAAATGTCGCCTGTAAATTTATTTAAAAAATTCGTGGCAATTTCGTATTCGACTTTAATTGACTGTCTGATATGGAGGGCGTAGTTGCTTTTGGTTCATTCGCGATATTTGAATTTATGTTTAAATTTTTCAAATATCTACTGGCTCTAGATTTACAAGTCACAATAGCATCCTTATATTCTATCGAAGTTTCTATTTCTGTTTCTAAGTTATCGGTTTCAATTTCCGATTCAATTGACTCATCCAATTTTTTTAATGATAATTTATGTTCAAGTAATGCCGCTAAAGAATCCTCAACTATTTCTTGTTTGGAATCACTTTCTTTTTTAATTTCACTATTATTTTTTTTAATCAATTTCGTTACTATGGTTCTAATTGACCCCGTTTTGCTATTTTTCGTTTTAAAACTTCACCTTGACCCATCTTTACATTCACTCATTCAAAGAATTATGTCTTCCAATATATCTTAAATTTAAGAGAAATTTTAAATAATTTACCCGTTTAATGAAATGCCAGTAGCGTAGTTATCAATTTGTACTCGCGGCCTTTGCACCAGTGTGGTGACAGGTTCTGGTTCAGTGGATTTCTTAAATTAACTAACACTATCTTAAAATAAATCATGTGGCACTTACTTAATTAATTTCACGGGATATCAATTTTTCTCTTACCTATTTAATTGGAAATCCACATATTTACAGCTATAATACACTATGATACATCTATTTACAGTAAAAACGAAACAGGTGTTCATAAAAACATTCTTTCACAACTCACCACCTTCGAGCAGAGCGAGCGACAGAGATGAGCCCAGGAGGACTAACCCTACGTAAGCAATAGAGCCATTGCCATCCCTTTATCGCCCATTTGGCGTCAAAACATATAATTCTCCACAGGAACAAAGTCAATGTGCGATTTCTTTACATTTTGCATATGAAGTACAAGTACAAACAAGCGACGCTGTACTCGTATTGCCATAAGGGAGGAAGAAAAATGGAGGTTGTTCAAAACCAGTTCGGTCAACACGTCCTATAAGAAAGCCTCCGTACTAGGTGTCTGACGTCACAGCTAGTCGTCCATTGTTATTATGCTGGAGACTCGGTGGTTTTCTCCAGTGTTGTTTTTTAAACTTACAAAGGAAGAAAAAATATTATATATTCCTAAAAGAATACAGAAATTTACGTTTCTTCCAATTTTACTAGTCACTAATAGACTGTTTACAAAAAAATTAAAAAGAATGGGAGAAGGGATTAACTTAGTAAAAAAAAAAAAAAAAAAAAAAAAAAAAAAAAAAAAAAAAAACTTTGTAGCTATTATATAATCTAAGATAAGTCGCATTTTTATATCAACTATATTTATTTTACAATGATATGTTTTATTTACTTAATGGCAGTTTTCTTTATTCAATTTTTATTTTATATTGATAGAAATTTCAAGCAATCTTTCTTTTTTACAGTATCAGAAATTTTATTAATCATTATTATAGATTTATTCATCAGCTTTAACTGTTCTTTGCTCTTTTTTAGAATTGATATTCTTTTTTACTATGCAACTTTTTCGTAATTTTATAGCTACAAGAAAGCATCTAAACAATTTTGCCTTTAAATATGCATTTTTTTTTTATTTTTTTTTTTTTACATTTTAGTAATTGTATAAGCCTGTTTATCGATTTATGCTTTAAAAGCAGACATATATGTTTTTAATTTTTGTGGTCCAACTCGCAGTAAAATTGAATATAATATTACTCATAAGCATTTTTATTAAATAGGTATCATTTTCATGCTTATCTAACATAAATTGTTTATAGGGCATTAGTTAATTTAATTACCGTACTACAAATACAGGAGTCGGTTTTTTAAATAACATTATTTCTGAAGAACATTTTTCATGCTAGATATTTACAACATTTGCAAGAAATATTTCCTTCCGTATAGGTTTATACAAAAATTTTAAGACAAATCTAAATAGATTATTCGAAAAAAAAAAAAAAAAAAAGATTCATAAAAAAAAAAGACTGAGTTGGGGAGGCCTGGAAATGTAATTTGGACTGTGTATTTATTTACTTTATAATTTGATTTTCGCAGCAATATTTTCACAATATGCTTCTTAAAATTTAAAATGTATGAGGTTAAATAAACCATACTGGATTATTAAAATCTAATAATCTTACAATGAATAATTACTGAAATAAGCACATACTATATATGTCACAAACATATATTACAGTTTTTTTAGGTAAAGAGCTTTTACTTTCAGTTTTTTTTTTTAGGTAAAGAGCTTTTACTTTCAGAAATATTTTTGACTAAGAAAATCAAATTTATGTAAACAGTAATATAATAGCTCAAACGTGAGGAAAAGCTTTTTTTTTTTTCCTTGAAATTCGGACTTTAAATTTAATATATATTTTTTTTAAACTCTTTATTAATTCTTTTTTTTTAATAGTGAACGGTTTTATTCTTTGATTACCTTTATTAAATACTGTTATTGAAATAATGGTAGGATTGAGCAGTTTTAATCTATATTTTTAAATTATTTTAAAACACACAAATATAACTTTTCTTTTTGTTTTAGAGTGTTTACATTTTTTTTTTATTTCCATACTTTAACCCTTTATATCCCAAATTATGAATTCATGAAAATTTCATCTTCTAAAGTATTTTTCGTGAAATTTTTAAACCACATTAGAAGATTTACACAAGAATTTAATAAATTTTAGAAGGATTTTGCCAATTAAAAAGAATTAAATTTGAATTATTACGGATTTTGTGCAATCTTTACAACTCCACTTAAATCTTTTATTTATAATTTTAGTATTTTGTAGAATTAGGAAATATAGAAATATACTGCTCTTATAATAAAAATATAGAAATATTTCCGGACTGAAAATCCCCCCCCCCCCCCAATCTTTCTAACCCAAGAAAGCGCAAAAGTTGCAAAGGCAAAAAATCATCCTTTTAAAAATATTTTCATTTTGTGCTACCAATAATGCTTTTGGAACAAGGTAAAGTAAAGTATCTAGAACTCATTTTAAACTGTATTACTACTAATCGATGTATTAAGTGAATTTTATAACAAGTTATTTAATGCCTAAGATTATTTTTTATTCGTTGATGTACATGTGGACGAGATCACTTTCAACATTTTGGTATTAAAATTTATTAATTACTGAAAACTTTCATCCAAAAATAAATGTAAAATAGAACAAAATAAATAGATAATAAAATAATAATAAAAAAAGGGTCTACTCATCTCAAATGTAATTTAATAAATAAATACTTTATGTCAACGATATTATTTAACTTATAACAAAACGTACGTTAAAAAAAATATCTATTCCTACAGAAAACCTCAATATGGATTTAAAGCTGATGAATAAATAACTCGAAATAACAATTCTTATGGGTTATAATAAATAACGTTTCAGAATTCGTGTTATAAAATGGTTGAGAAATACTGCCATAAAAACACTTAAACATACCAATTTAATAATATATATATATATATATATATAGTTTAAATAAAAACGGGACTCACCTTAGGATATTTGTTTGACTTTACATAAGTATTTCCACATTCCAGATCCAGTTGATATCCATAGAAATGAAAATGCAACCACTATAAGGACATTTTTTATAAACATTTATTATGTGTTTTTTGCCCTTTTCAATACTGTTTTTGAATTATAAATTCAAGATCATACACTATAAGAACGAGTTTTTTAATATATATGCATCACTATCAAAGATATTTTAATTAAAAACTGTTAAAAAGTGAAGCGAATGAGCGAACACGTGCTTCAACACACTCGCACTGACAGCTAATCAATCTAATCTAGGTAGGGAAGCTAAGCTACTAGGACGACTGACCGTGACGTCACTATCCAGTTTGTCGAGTGTCCGTTGGCTTTGTTATAGGACGTGTTGGTTCAGTTCGACTGGGGTGGCTGCTAAGGTCAGACTGGATGGTCCACTGTTAATGACGTCAGTGGGATTTAGGATGAGCGCCAAATGGCTTTATAAGAGTATCAAGTAGGTGTTGAAAAAGCAGTGAAATAATATATGGGTTTTTGTTGCCGGTTGCTGAAAACACGATACGAACGAAGCCTTTGATGTAAGCAGCATACAGCAAGGGAGCAGGATTGCCAGTTTGGCCTCCAGATTTATTCAGAAAATTCGAATTCATACCAGAAATTAAGAGTAGTATTTTATGTTTTATTTATTGAAAGACAATTAGAGATTGCCAGAAGTAAAATTCCTTCTTTCAAATTTTCCAGTGTGAATTTGAAATGTCGGAATAAATACGGAAGCTAAACTGGTAACCCTGCAGGGGAGATGGAGGCACTACTTCAGCATAGCTGCCAACTCTTCCGCTTTTTACTGCTACATAAATTTGACAAAAACTTATGTGTTATTTAATCGGCAAAATTACGGTGATTTAAAAAGGTAAAATTTACTATACCTAATTTCTCAACCGTTGGTCGTAGACATATAGTTCCAATTACAAAACGTTTCAAATGAGGTAAATATTCATGTTGTGGCATTATTTAAAGTAAAAAATCAATTTTATAAAAATTGCAAAATCTAAATTTGTATACGCAACCCTGTATACACTAAATTTGTATACGCAAATTGTAAAACCCTGTCTCTATAGTTATATTTAGTAAAAGTTTACACATGTCATAACAGATATTACACAAAGTTTGACACCTGTGCTACAAAAATTGACACGGTTATTAAATTTCAAAGTTTGAGATTTTTGCACATTATTTTGTCTTTCATTGAGGGATCAGTTAAAAGGTGAAGTAAAGTAATTCGAGATCAAAATCAGGGTGCAAATTCCGCTGCCATTTCTGGTTGTCGATTCTACCTACTTTGACGTTTGAATGTTGTTCGACCCATAAAAGTTAGCTCCAATTTTTAGATGAAATAAGCCTCTTTGGTGATTCTTCGATTTGGCGATACCGGCTAAAGGTGGTTTCACCGTAAAAAGGACATTGCACCCTGATTTTGATCTCGAATTACTTTAATTCATCTTTTAACTGATCCCTCAATGAAAGACAAAATCATGTACAAAAATATCAAACTTTGAAATTTAATAACTGTGCCAATTTTTGTAGTACAGTTGTCGAACTTTTTGTGTTATATCTGTTATGATATGTGTAAACTTTTACTAAATATAACTATAGGGACTGGGGGGCCGTATAAAAAGTTAGATTTCGTAATTTTTATAAAATTGATTTTTTACTTTAAATAATGTCACAACATGCATATTTACCTCATTTGAAACGTTTTTGTAATTGGAACTGTATGTCTACGACCAACGGTTGAGAAATTAAAGATCGGCGATAGATAACATATTGCACCCTGTATATATATATATATATATACAAAGTAGCTTAAGATGTCGGCAGCTATGCTTCTGTTCTCACTCAATTGTATTTCTTGTACCTCATTGAGAACATGATATTGTCATTTATAAAATAAGGGGTATCTCATACAAACCTCCAACATTTTCCGTATGTCCAACACTGATATGAGGTAATGGCTGGGGGATGGGACATGGCGATTCACAACATTATAATCCCTTTGATCCCAACTATCTGTTCTAATCAATCATCATCATCTGGTCTGTAGAAGGCTTATTTTTTAATGTATGCAAGATTTTATTACACATAATGGCATAATTTATCTATCTAAAAAAGTAAATTATAAATTCTTTATGGTGTAAGTTTTTTCTTTCTTCTTCTTTTTTTTTTCTTTTTGAAAGCGTTTTTCTGCTAATCTATAGAGTTTTATAAAGAATAAGTGGTTTCTTTTAATTTAGTTTTACACTTATAATATTTAGGTCCGCTGTTATCTGAGATGCTGTCACTGAGAATTATCTTTTATGTCCTGCACAGTGTCTACGCTCCACAAAAACATATAATAATATAATTAAAATAATGAAACTTTGTATAAATCCCAATAAAATCAAAACAACACACGGGCATTTCAAGCTGCAAAATATATTAGCCAATACAGGGTAGCGAGTAATCAGGAAATAACATAGTAAAAAAAAAAAAAAAAAAAAAAAAAAAAAGTGGAAACTACCAGTATTTTCTACTAGAAAATACTTCCAATAATATGAAGGTATTAATAGGAGCGAATTCTTCTTTAACAAAATACTGGTGTTTTAAACCTTTTTTGACTGCGTTTTTCCCTTACCACTCGCCATACATGCAATATAACATGTACCGACAGAAATTGTACAACTTTATACAAATTTACAATCACTACGACGGATTACTTTACACTTTGTAGCTCCGCCATCAAACAATTATATTCTAATTACAATCATCTACTCTGAAGAAGGCTGATGATTTGATACAAATAGGATTGTTATCCTGCAAATTGAACGATGGTATATAGTTTTTACTTATGCGTAAATTTTAAATTCTTTACGGTGTAAGTTTTTTCTTTTTTTAAAAGCGTTTTTCTGTTATCTTTGATAAAGAATGAGCTACCTAGTGATTTTCTTTAAATTTCATTTTACACTTATAATATTGAATCCACATTTTCTGAGAGACTGTCGCTGGGAATTATCTTTTATGCCTTGCACAGTGTCTACACTCCGCAGCAACATGTAATAATATGGAGCAAGTGAAATAGTATGACTTCATAAAAAATTACTATAAAAAAAATTACAATCTTTAGGGCGGGGTTTTAAAGCTTCATATTTCCGAACTGTGTAGCTCCGCCAACAATTCTGCAAATCCCACCTCCCCACCTCTCTTGATGCATATATATTTTTAAATATTTATCTATATGCACACAGCAAAATTTTGAAATATAAATGAATTATAACCCATGTTGAACTTGGGAAAAAAAAAAAAAAAAAGCTATCTGAATATGCCTTTATTAATTGTATAACATAATTTAATTTAATGAAATTCGGTGTAGCGTTTTTGAGAAACAAATTTTTTAGAAAATTTAAGAAATATATATATATAGCGTTTTTGAGAAACGAATTTTTTAGAAAATTTAAGAAATATATATATATATATATATATATATATATATATATATTCCCTAAATGATATATATATATATGTAGCGTTTTTGAGAAACGAATTTTTTAGAAAATTTAAGAAATATATATATATATATATATATATATATATTCCCTAAATGATATATATATATATGTAGCGTTTTTGAGAAACGAATTTTTTAGAAAATTTAAGAAATATATATATATCTATTTATATAAAATCCAAGTCTCTGTGTGTCCCTCACTATTCCGGTAGGACCGCCTCACTGAAATGAGTTGTTAATAGTTGAAAAATATTAATGCAGGGTTACCACAGTAGCGCCAAATGTTAGCCAACTTGGCGATAGCTGGCTAATTTGGCGAAATTCCCATTTAAAACCATCACCGAGATGGTTTATGACTGGAGGTCACCGAAATTTAATTTAAACTCCACTCTTTTAAGATATTTTTTCGAAATCTATGGGTGAGAATTTAAAGTACATCTTTATATCTTCCTCCCCATGCTACTAATAAAATAACCGCCAATAGACAACGGTGTACTGTGTGAGCTCCTAACTGCGAGATTTTAATGTGCTTTAGGTACTTTTCCAGTATAGGTGCCTTGGCGAAAAAGTAAATTTGGTAACATATTTTACGGGAACCTATTCGCTGTTTCATTTTATATACACACGCATTTTTTCGATAATTATACGATTTATTTAACATAAAAAAGCCGTTTCTCTAATTTTATACAGAAACAGGTGTAATTTGTACATAAAAACATCAATAATATACATATAAAACAAACAAAAACGCTCATAAATTTGTTTTCATAGCTCTTTATATGATTTGACAACAAATCTCGATATTTTTCCGTTATACGGACCCCATGCCAAAATGTATGCTAATGCGCCAATTATTTCAAAAGAAAGATAAGAGATATTTGTAATTTTATGCGAGCAGTTTAATATGAGTTTTATTTTATTGCTTTATTTTATAGCAGTTATTTGTTCACTTATTTTAAGTATATATTTGTGATTTGATGAAATAGTTAATAAAAGTCTGAAATTTTCAAATGTTATATTTTTTAAATGCTCACTTTAGTATCGACAATGGTTTTTCTTTTATTTTTCAAATGCTTCAAATTCACGATTTGCGCCAACTATTACGCTTGGCGATAATGGTGTCCACATAACGGAAAAGTACCCAAATCTCACTTTCTGATGCCCAAATTACACCAAGCTTTTTTTAAAAAAATGCCAAAGCCCCTACAGTGGAAAAGTACCAAACTGTCTATTATTTTGCGCTATGTGTGTTATAGTTTGTACTATATGCAAGGGGAGTGGAGCGAAGAGTTTAAACATTAAATATTAAAGTTTCGGCACAGATGTCATATACGCCCCATATTGGCGCGATTTTTTTCTGACGCCAATGTCATATACACAACGGCTACTTAACTGGCGCCAAAGTGTCGTAATTTTGCTTGATATGGTAATCCGGATGTTGTTGTTTATGCTGTTGATGTTTTCTCCAAATTGGCGTCGGAAAAAAATCGCGCCAATATATGATAACGTATATGACAACTGTGCCAAAGTTTCTATAAAGCAGTATAAGACTAAAAAATTAAGAATAAAATAAATGCAAAATAAGACTAAAGAAGAAAGAAAAATCATGCGTTAAGCATAGAATATGAAACACTTTCCAACACATCCTAAATGCTTTAACAAAACTTCGTTATTTAGGGAAATAAGGTAAATATGATAATGTTACTTCTTAGAGATCCCGTCAACCAATTTCGCCAAATTATATAAATCGCCAAATCAATAGTAAAACATTAATAAAAATACAAATGAAACGTCGAATTAATGGTTTTATTGGCCATTATTGGCATTTAATTAATTAATTAATGGCAACCAATTGACAATTAATCTTAAAATTTGGCGACAGTAATTTGGTCGACGGGATAACTAAGAACTACCAAGATAACTAAGTAAACATTTTAGAAAACGCATAAAAAAATTTAAAAATTGATTTCAGCAGTTACCGTCCATAGCCAATAGTACCGTTATTACATGCCACTATTTAGCTAAAATTTAATTTAAACTACTCTTAAAACTACTGTTATCACATTTCCAGATATTATCATCCATAGACGGTTATGTATCCAATCCTTTGCGTGACCATGTATATAATTTTATCTATATACTACAAACATTTCTTAGGAAACTAAACGCAGTTCAGCGTAAAAATGCATAACTCCTTTAAAAACCACCTTTAAGCAATTTACTCTCATACTCAGTAACCCTTACAAATTCGTTTGTGTAGCCCTGCATATGAACTGTAGCATTTATACACACAGTATAGTATGCATAAATGTAGTGAAACATAAAAGCGCATATCATAATTAAAAATGCATTTCTAGCAATCATTGCTTATATACAATACTTCGGAGAAAAGTTTCTTGGCGAGAAAGAAGTTTGCAAACGTATTTTCTGGCAACCTATTTACTGCTTCATACTCACAAGCAATTTTTTCCATATGTATACAATTTGGCACAGATATCATATACGCCGCATATTGGCGCGATTTTTTTCCGACACCAATTTGGCGAAAACATCAACAGCATAAACAACATTCGGGTTACTATTGCAAGCAAAATAACGACACTTTGGCGCCAATTAAGTATCCGGTGCGTATATGACATCGGCGTCAAAAAAAATCGCGCCAATATGGGCGTATATGACATCTGTGCCGACAATTTAATATAAAAAAAAGCTATTTACCCATTTTTATAAAGAAACAGAAGTAACTTTTGCGCAGATGTCCTATACGCATGGGGGTTGGCGTGATTTTTCTATGACGCTAATTTGGCAGAAATCTCGCTTTCGAATACCAGTTACTTATATATTTTTCAATTATTTACTACGATTTTGAAAAGGAAATAACTATAAATAAATAAAAGTTTGAATAATAACTATAGAACAAAGCAGTTTATATAATTAAAAAACAGAAAATAAAAGTAAATAAACAATTTATTAATAAATAAAAAACAATAACCGGGTTACCATAGCAGGCAAAATAACACTATTTTGGCGCCAGTTAGGTATCCCGGTTCATATCTGAAATCTGTGCCGTAATTTGTATATAAAAAAGAAATATATATATATTTAGAAACGATTTTTTATGCATATAAGTGCATATATAAACAAAAATAAAAGTTCATTAGATTTGTTTTCATAGCTGTTTATATATTTTCTCAACATATCTCACTTTCTGATGCCCGAATCGCGCCAAGCTTTTTTTAAAAATGCGCTATAATGGAAAAGTACTTAAATAAATAATTAACAGAAATAACAAATTATACAAACTAAAACTTTTTATTTCGAGATCAAAGCATTGTTTTTAATTTCGATTAAAAATACATATATCCTTGGATAACTTCGATTGACATTAGTTTCACAGCTTAATATCTCATTCCATAAACCTAAACAAACACAAGTGATTCATTCATCGTGAAACTTCAAAAATATTAAATCATTGAGGTAATCTTTCACAAAGTAAGTTCTCCAACAATCAATGGGCAATATTCTAATGACGTCATAGTAGGTAAAATGGTGGCGGTATCGTTTGTTTATGGTTTGTAATCACAAAGATTTAATTTTGCAATGTCTCTTAGTTACATTATTTTATTGTGATATTTATGAGCTCAGAACAAAAGCCTATTTTTTCATTATTTAGTTATTAAAGACGGAAAAATATCATAAATGCATGATTTGAAAATTTTAAATAATTTTCTTTCTTAATACTAAAAAATAAGATCGGGAAGTATAACAGCGGGTTTAAGTTAAATAAGTTTAACTGTTTAATTCTGTTGTAATATTCAAAATAACTGTATTTATTAGATTTCAGTACTCAACATCAGGGACCGACTAAACTTTGAAGTTAGAGGAATTACAATGTCATTTCAGGACCTTTCTTTTGGAGAAGCTTTTTTAAATTCCATATATACATGGAAAATCTCCAGTGTTAGAAATATTATTCCTAGGACTGACATAACACGAGAACGGCTTGCAGTTTTACACAAGTTTTTGAAAGCTACTTTATATCAGAAATTTTACTAAAAACTGGTTACTTTTTTGTTAGCGGCCCACACTATTAGGATTATGACAAGTTGCAGCCAATTTCGCCAACGTCGTAACCAAGATCGTGAAGCACACACATATAATACCATATAATACCATTTCATGAAATCGTATACGATAATTTAATAGTTTTTAACCTTACTTCAAGTGTGTATTTATTTATTTTTAAGGCTCAACAATCTAAATTGTCCAATATATGAATTTTAAAAAATGTAAACAACGATTGAATAGACATGACCGCAAAAAGCCTCAAATCTGCTTGGAACACTTGGAACCAAACTGTGCAGATTAGTGGTCTTCTACTGTACACAGTTTTTCATAAATGTGTTTCGTTCTTAAAATGTGTTATTTTCATCTATCACTGCGGAACAAGCGAGAAAACTCATATTCTTGCACATGTGTTGTATATATCTTTATATCTAAATTTCCGTCATTTTTGACGGGCTACCTTTCTAGTATATATATATTCCCTAAATGATATTAGTCATTTTAATCATTTGTTATGAGAAAATTTAATTTGAGTTTAACAACCATAAGTTAAGCAACCGAGAGGAAAAAAGCGAAGACAAATTGTAAATTTTTTCAATGATATTTAGTGCATGCTTACCGGACATGCCCTTAAAATGGCTACATCCAACACATGGGTATAAAACACCTAAAAGATGAATCTTGTATGTATGGGAAAACGCAAGAGCTAATAGAAAAATTTATATATATATATAAACGTCTTTTGCCCAACTGAGAGGCCCCCCCCCCCCTTTTTTTTCATTGATGATAAATATTGAAATCTGGCAACATAAGCATTGACCCAACACGAGACTGTTTTTGATTCATTAAGCATCTTAAACCTTTCTACCCAATACTGTAGAAAATATTATAAAGTGTGTGTGTGTGGGGGGGGGGGATTTTGTTTTTTCCAAAAATTTCGTAGAGTTAATGTAGTTTTTCCTAAATCTCCAAAAAGTATGAATTTCCCCATATCAAGGGAGTTTGTCCTAATTTGAGTATTGCATTATAGAATTTTACAAGCAATACTCAAAATGGCACAACTTATTTACAAGTTATTTTTCACATATATCAAACTCTCTAACCAAATCTATTTTTTACTACGCCTGCGCAGATGATCAGAAGAAGTTTTCCAAGTTGAAGATAGCGCCCTCTTTATAGTCGGTTGTCAAAAACGTCGCATTTGATGTCCAATGTCCAAGTACAGCGTCTAGAATACCTAGTGTGGAAATGTGCTATCCAAACAATGCTAAAAATTTGTATTCCTTAAATGTGCGACGATACTGCTAAAATCCCAAGTGTCGATCGCAGCGACATCTGCAAGATTTTCGTATTACATTGTATAGACTAGCAATAACGTGCAGTTGTAGAAAATATCCTACAGATGTCGCTGCAATCTTTATATTTCAGCAGCATCGTTGCACATTTAAGGGATACAATATTTTAGCACTTTTTTATGTATTACAGGGATAGCTGATTTCGACACTATATGTTCTAAGCGCTATAGTCCAACTGTGGAAGTGAAAAGTTCGATCTTTTGTTTTTTTTTTATTTCGCTTTTACAAATATGTATTATTATTTTGGTCTGAGAGTTTACCTGTTTTAGCTATGCAAGATTATTAGTAGAGATTGGAAATACCGTTACTTTTGGTTAACAGGTTGCATTGTTTCATATTAGCATTAGTAACTGCTTCCAATATCCTGTTATTTTTGTAAGGTAGTATAAGTCTGTAATGCTGCCAACACATATTTTAATTAAAATACCTTTAAAGAGAGTTTTAAAAATAATTTTTGTAAGTAAGTATACATGTCGATTTGTCTTGAGATGAATCAATACCATTAAAATCTGTTTACATTGAAAATATTCAATTTTTGTTCGACAAAACTCACCTAGTCATGATACTTTATCTATTCCCAGCGTTCTCAAATAAATTTTTCCTCTATAGATCACAAAGGAAAATTTTCCTAGATTTCTCTATATTCTTAAATCATGTGACTTGCTGCGTTTTGATTGTTTGATAATATCACTGTAGTAAACGGGAAATGCCAAAAGATATCTTTTTTACAAGATAATATGAATTCTGCAAATATTTTTGCTGTACAAAATTTAACCCTTCATTGCACCACGTGCCATATCTGGTCCTAAGATCATTATAATTTTCATTATGTGCCATGAATTTGACTAATATGATCCCTGTAGCTGATCAAGAACAATCCAAAGAATGGAATAACACTTATTTTGTCCATGACATATGGCTGCATTATACAAAAAAGATAGAATTTGTTCTCCCGAAAAAAAAAATAAAAAAAAAATATATATATATATATATATATATATATATATATATCAAGTTATTAAGGTAACATTTACTTTCATATTTTTACTGAATACTTAAAAATAATAATATAATAAAAGTGCAGAGCGTTAAGCAGATAAAATTAATTAATTTAATCTCACTTATCTGCAAAATATAGCAATACAATATTTTAAAACCCTAAAAATGTACATATGGCACACACCATAAAATATAAAATTTTAGCTGAAATTATGAAATTATATTTTTTTTACAATTTTTCCCATTATTAGACCGATTTATAGATTTCAAAAACAAAATTTCATAAAAATAGAAAAAATCGTGCAGTGAAGGGTTAACAAATAGGTTTTTTTTATTAATGTATACATATTTAATAAACAAGCATTTTTATATTGTATCTGAAACCTGTCATCACTTTTGCACCACTGTGACACCATTTTCATTGGTTTTCCGCTTTCGACTGTGCTAAGACTATGAGCCGGAGATTTAAATATATCCTCCATGACTTATTGATGTTTTGCATAAGTAATTTTCACTTTATGATGTTTACTGAAAAATAAGTATAAAAGTAAGAATAGTTAAAATAAATTTTAAAAAAAACTAGAAAACAGGAATTCTGCTTTTTCAGAATTTAGTGTTGCCTCCGATAATATATATATATATATATATGTATATATAAATAGTACAAAACAAATTTCAATTTTAAGACTTAAAGCACACACTTTTATTTTATGTAAAATGACGTCATTCGCATCCTCTTAAGAATTCCACATTTACGATCCACTCTTAAACATCTACAGAAAAGCATGCATAGGATGTCACTATCGCAAAATAATATACAAATGCAGCAAAAACATGCCGTCATTAAAGAAACTCAACAACAACAACAACAAAAAAAGGCTATTTAATGATTCATAGGCATTTATTTGTTTGTAACATTAATATAGACTATTTCAGTCGTGACGTCAGTCATGACGTTTTGGTTGGAAACTGACTCCAAACAAACTGTTGCTATGTTGTATTTTCTATTTTCTTTACATGTTGCAGCTATTCTTATATCTATATCTCACATCTAAGTGTTTTAATACCTGATATGTACTGGTAGCATTTTCCACGATTTATATTTAAAAAGAAATGACTCATAGCAACCGTTTGTTTTGAGTCAGTTTCCAACCAAAACGTCATGACTGAAAGCGTCTATAGATACTTAAAATTAAATATAGTTTATAATAGCTACATGTTTTAACAGAAATTATACGTTTATCTTTTTTCAAAATAGCACGTATTTTAATTAGAGTTCCTTTCGGTTGTTATGAAAAAATGGCAACAAAAAGATATAATTCCTGTTTTTCAATTATTTTTCCTTTATTTTCCACATAAATGGAGTGCTTGAGTTGCCAAAATTAAACAAATGGTGCTAAAAACTACAAAAAAATTAATGTTTCAAAAATAAATGGAGGTGCAGTTTTCAAACAAATTGCATTTAAAAGTAAATTTTTTTCCCAATAGGACGATATAAAAATTGAAAATGTGCGATGCTTAGAAATAAAAAAAAAATGCTATAGCGTATTTAATCGTAATGCTTTGTTTTACGGCTAGCTTCTGTAAGGTAACGTTATTTTTTGGAGACGGCACAAAATAAGCTGGGTGAAAGAAATAGCATACCGTACCGGGGGCTAATAAATTACTATCAATAAAGTGCATATTTTATTAACAAGTAATTTAGGAAGCTAATTTGTTTATAATTAATTTACTCTGATAAAATATGTAAGCAGTGATTTTTAGCAGATTTATTCTGAAGGAGTTAACAGAATGAAAAGTATTAAATATAATATAATTACGTTCATTTTTTATTACATTAATTTAATTAATAAAACATTTTTTCAGTATGTATTTATTTGACAATGTGTTCAAGTTTTAAATTTTTATCGCTGTGCATAACTAAATTTCCGTTTTCCATCCCTTTTAAATCAAAAAATCCTTTTTTAGTTGACAATGGTCGGAAATTTTCCCATTTTGGTTTATATATATATCCTTTTAACCATTCGCCTACCAGACAAGTTCAATGGACCCGACATAAAAAACGGAATTAGTTCAAATGCAATAAAATCCAGCTGAATGTGATAAAATGAAGAAATTGTTTGTAAACTCGTATTTTTAGAATTAAATCCCTAAAACACTAGAATATAAAATGTAAAAGAATGTAGAATAAAAACTAATGAATTTTATCTGATGTTGGAAGCAGTATCATAATTTTTGTACGCTGTTTCATTCCTTCATTCATTTTTTTTTTTTAGCTCGAGGGTTAACACTATATACTCATGAAACACATTACTGCATTTTTTGTGATACCTCTATTCTACCCCTCGCATCCCCCCCCCCCTCAATAGGCGTAATTTATTCTGAATTCAAATCTTGAAACTGTTATGCTCCGCCCCCAAATCCATTTTTGGTGATATATTTGTAATTATTTATGCAACTACCGTTTTCGCAATTTCGACATTTATATAAAATATGCCCATGTAGAAATATTCCTCTTACACCTCCCCCCCCCAATATAAATTAATTAATTAATTAATTAAATAATATACAAGGTGTCCATAATTAAACGACCCTACTTTAAAGTTGTCTAGAGACAAAACTATTGTTCATAAAGCTGTGAAATTTTGTGAAAAACATAATAAAGGGATGGGAATTTTTTTAGGCTGAAAAAATTGTAAATAAAAGTAATTGAAAATTTTGCCACCAGAGGGAGTTTTTTAATAAATTACACATTTAGCATTACTATAGTTTAAAAATTTTATTTGTTAACTTAACCTTACTCTACAGACAGCTTCTCACGACATGTTCCTAGCTTTTTCCTGGACATACTGCTGTCAACTGTGGAACATGCCATCTTAAGATTCCACATGGTATCTGAAAATGATGAAAATCATGCAGAACATGTTTGGTTATAACAAAATTTGTTAAACTATCGTAAATGTATGCCTAATGTGTAATTCGTTAAAAAATGGCCTCCTAATTTTTGTTTTTTTTTCGCTCAATCATATACCCATACTTTTATTATGTCCTCCAAAACATTTCGCAACATTCTGAACAAAAGTTTCGTCTGTAGACAACTTTAAAATAGGGTCGATTAATTATGAGCATCCTGTAAACAAAATTTCTAAACTATCTTAATGCTAAATATGCAATTTTTTAAAAATCGCCCTCTAGTGGCGAAATTTTAAACTATTTTTATTTGTATTTTCTTTTAGCTTAAACAAATTCCTATCCCTTTATTATGCCTTTCCTAAAATTTCCCAACTTTATGAACAATAGTTTTTTTTCTGTAGACAACTTTAAAGTAGGGTCGTTTAGTTATGAACACACTGTATGTTTCATACCCCTTTATTCAATATTCAAAACTTGATTCTGTAAAAATATTTTTGACTACAGCCATTTTAATATGATTTCTGGAAATGGAAAGAAATGGATCTCCCTGTAGGGTTAAACACTATCATCTGTGCCGAATATAAAAGAAAAGAAAAGTTGGTTCAGTGGCATTTTGCACATGTATATCCGGCTTATGCTCTTTAATTGACTACGTCCAACACTTTGCTATCAACAACGTGAAAGTTCATTTTTAGGCAGCTTTCATTGCAAAAACTGAAAAATTTAAAAAATTTAAAAATTTAAAAACCGGTGCAAATAAATTAAAAACTGAAAAATATTATTTTCTTAAGAGTTTGACCTTAATACAAGGATTCCGGAGCAAATTTTGTTTTGTCTTTATCTTAAAAAATGTCTGAGATATAGCAATTTGAATTTCTAGGGTCGCTGACATTTTGGCTTCATCCGCCATCTTGTTTGAAAATGGCGATCATTGGTTCTTGAACAGCATTTAACGCATCACCATACCTATAAGGGGAGTTTCTATAGAGGAGACCCTGTTCTGTCACCAAATGCAGCCAAGTTAGTCGCCAACTTGGCGATATCTCTAATATTTAGCCAAATTCCTAAAGACTTTCATTGTAAACCAATAGGGTTTACTTTCTTACAGAAATTCAACAAATTGAGATATTTTAATGGAACAAAAACTAATATTAGCTTAAGGGATTATATTAATTATATTTAAGGGAGTCCAAGTAAATTAAATTATGAATAAAAGTAACATGATTAATGCTTATCATGTTTTCCCAAACATAAATTTTAAGGGAGACCAAACTGGTCGCCAAGGGCGGCTAGTAGCTTACTAATTTGACGCAATTCTCATTCAAATTCAGTATTGACGAATATTCTCTTATCAAGTTCGTCGCATTTTAACTTCTTAAAATTTGAGTAAAGTTAGCTTCGAGTAAAACTTGCAAATTTTAAAACCAAAAAAAATTTGAAAGCTACCTCTTCCTCCCGCCACTGGCCGAAAGGACTTTTTTTATGCATGCACAAGCGCAAGTAGAAATCGGAAAATTATAAAAAAAAAAAAAAAAAAAAAAAAAAAAAAAAAAAAATCTTTGGTTTGCCAAGCATTTGATTGATTGTTTGACTGACGATAAAAACTGAAATCTGGCAACACAAGCAATTGAGTGATCGTGTTTTTAATTAAAAAATAGGTCTCTAAATTTCTAAAACTTAGTAGCCTTTAAAATATTTAAATATGTTTTAAAAATTCCCCTTTTCCATAAATTTTGTAAGTACTTACAGTGTTTCAAAAGTTCTCTCTAAGGAAGTTCTTCCTAAATCCCTAAAATTATTTTAATGTTCTCAGATATAAAGAAATGTGTTTCAGATTTGAGAATGGTACCAAAGATACTATACTCCGTATACCATATTCTTTGATGGTGCTACCCTAGCAACCGCGACCTGACTTTACGCGGTTATGAAGAAAATTTAACCAAACGGCATAATTTGTTTTTACCCAGGCAACTGACCTTAAGCCAGTTTATTTTAAAGCTTATTTCCCAGCAATTGTGATTAAGCAACTAAAAAATAACCATGATAAAAAACTATTTACATACCCTATACTTTTTCCGGGTTGAGAATTTATATTTATCATAACTCTTTTTCATATAAAGCAGGGTCTTTTTTTTCATTCTTTTCTTTCACTTCTGTATAAATTGAATTACACAATTAAAAGGAAAGTCTACTTAACCCTTTTAGAGACAAGGTACTTGTATTCGTAAAATTTTGAAATAATAGAATGACACCAATATTTACGCGAAAATTTATTTGTAAACAAGTAAAAGTATATTTTCGCGTACTTAATAAAAGTTAAATTCTCATTGAAAAATCTTGGTGTCAATATGGCAATTAGGGATTAAAATTAGGTGATGCCATGGAAGCATCAGCGCCCTTCAAAGGGTTAAGACTTATATTCAGAATATTAAAAAAACAAAAAAAAAAAAACAACTAATGAAACTACTTATGTATGTAATAAATGATAAATCGAATTTAGCGGCGGAGTTCCAGTAGAAAGTCTGTAAAAAATAAAATACTTTCTAATATTTGGTGTGAAAAAGACAAATGCGCCGCGCTATATGGCGAACAACATTTCCCCTCGCCAAATACAAGCGATTTTAATACATTTTGAAATGGCTAGTTGAATGAGTGTTTAAATGCGCGGTACTTAATGAATTTAAATTTAAACAATGAAACAGTTTATTATTTTTTCTATCCATAAATTTAACCCTTACCGGCGTGGAGTAATTCTGTTTATAAACTGGTGAAATATTGGACTGACACCACATATTTATAAACGAATGTATTAGAAAATACGAACTTGCTTATTTTCATGTACATTATAATAGGAACATTTTAGTTAAATATTCTTGGTGCCGTTTGTCAGTTTTGTAATTAAAATTAGGTGTCCTTTTTTAAGGACACCGCGCCGGAAAGGGTTAAAAGACAAGGCTGTGTTTTAGTTATCTGGCCTGAGCTTTCTACGCAACCAATCTTGATAATTGTTTTATGCACTTATGAAAGCACTTTATTTATAGATGTGCCCGAACTCGTTTATTTTAAAAATAATCCCATTTTCACTTTCTTCTATCTTTACAAGAAGAAAGTATTTGATTCATGAAATTTTTCTAATTCCGGTTTTCAACGGATTTACACTTTTTAGGAGTCAGAAAACCCGAAAAACGTGTTTTTACAAAATGTCTGCCAGTGAGTCTGTCTATCTGTCTGTGAGTCTGTATGTGACATAAATTTTTGTGAGCGTTCTATTTCATGAACTAATGAACGGAATTTAATAAAACTTTAGATTCAGTTAGTCCATGATATAAACTGGCGCTGATTACTTTTTGGTGTAAATCGCCCGAATGTGGTGCTGCTATGCTGCATTTAGCACGATTTCCGCAATTGCTATATCTCAAGAACTAATGCATGAATTTTCATCAAACTTCAGTTAGGTTAGCCCGTTATATAAACTGGTCCTGATTAGTTTTTGGAGTAAATCGACAAACAGGTGGCGCTGCTATGTAGATTTTTTTTTATGATTTCCGCAATAGTTCTACCTCAAAAAGCTAATGCACGGATTTTCATCAAACTTCAAATTCAGCTACAGTTTGACATAAGTTGTTGCTGATTGGATTTTGGTGTAAATCACCTAACTGGAGGCACTGATATGCTTCATTTTTCAGGAAATATTAACATGTATGAGATAGAAGAAAATTTTGGGATTGCCACATCCCACTAGTTATACTTTAATTTTAATTTCAAAAGTTCTTTAGAAAATTTCTTCACGTTGCTGGCAATCGAGTTACCTCCATTGTTGAAGAGAGAAGGGAAACAATGGGAATTATCATATCATTCCGGATGCCATTTTCGTATTACAATTAAAAATAACTTTTTACCCGACTGCCAAGAAGGGTTATGTGTTTCACGCGTATCTGGGTATGTGGATTTATTTATACCATCGAAATATCCCAATGACTGGGTGGATTTTAATGAATCAGACCTCTATCGATTCCTCTTAACCATCCGATGGTTATAGGCTAGGTTTTGTTTTTATAAATTCAAAATGGCGGCCGTAAAATACAAAATGGTGGTAGAAACGAAAAGAAAAATTACGCACCGTATTGAGTGGCACATCATTCAATAGACAAAATGAAGACGATGTTTCGTTGACTATTTTACAGTTAGAAGTTTCTTTTAAGTATTACACAACCTGGAAGTTGTGTAGGTAGGATCGCTAGCTTTACTGCAACTCTAACCTTCATAGACATCTATAGGCCTCATCAAAGCAGTATTTATAGATAGAAACTAACAATTAATCACAACTTAAAAGTCATCAATACAAGTAAATAAAAAATATGTAAGTAATAAAAAAAAAATAGTTTCACATTGATGAGAAATAATTCATTAGTTCACTTTTTACGCAGTCGGGTTTTTGATTTTTGAAATTTAATTTTTTTAACTTTTGAACAGAAAATTACGCCACGGTTTAAAATAACGCACTGTTGTTACATTTTTCAATTCTATTTCGCACCACTTTGCATAACAAAATTACTTTACTAATAAGATTTGACGACATTTGCAAGAGAAATCTACAACAAAATGTATATTTTAAAAATAGTGGTGCGAGACAGAATATAAAAGTAGTCGCCTGTGGTAGTCGTGCGTATAGGAATAAATTTTAATTTTAATTTTTCAATAATTTGAAAAGTTGAAATTAAACTTTTGTTAAAAATAATATTTGTTTTCAGAATTACGCAAGCCAACATAAGATTGATTATTTATTATAATTATTTTTGTGACCTTTTGTATAAATTCAATAAAGAAGTTCTTTCACAGATAGCATGAACATTATCAGCAAGTTTGATTTTTTCTGACATTATCTTGCCGTGACAAATTTGAATAGAGAAATTCGCAGGAAATTTCTCCACTTGCATAAGTAGTTTGTTGTGAAACTGATGGCAAGACTGTCTTTAATTCACGAAAGTGGCGAAAGCAAAAATTCCCTCTGTTTTGAAAATAGACAATCAGCACATACACAAAAATTGCAGAAATTTTATTCGGTTGTCACCACTTTTTATAAACGCTATGTTTATGAAATACCAAAAAAAGCTTGTACCGAAAAGTACAAATATTACCTAAACCTGATTATGGTGATGAAAACGACGCATGCACCTTCTGAGGGTGTGTTCGCATCAGTAGACCCGATCAGGTCTATGGACCCCTGTGAAGGGGTTAAACTTATAGCGTAACAGTTGTAAATAGATAGTGGGGCATGAACATTAGCAGCAAATTTTGATTTTTTCTGATGTTATCTTTCCGTGACAAATCTGAATTGAGAAGTCCGCAGAAAATCTCTCGCAAGGTATACCATCACCCACTTGCATGAATAGTTTGTTGTGAAACTGATGGCAAGACTGTCTTTTATTCATGAAAGTGACGAAGGCACAAAATTCCTATGTTTAGAGAATAAACAATCAGCACATACGCAGAAATTTTATTAGGTTGGCACCACTTTTTATAAACGCTATGTTTATGAAATACCAAAAAAAGCTTGTATCGAACAGTACAAATATTACCTAAACTTGTTTATGGTGATGAAAACGACACATGCACCTTCTGGGGGTGTGTTCGCATCAATAGACCTGATCAGGTCTATGGACCCCTTTGAAGGGGTTAAACTTATAGCGTAACTGTTGTAAACAGATAGTGGGGCATGAACATTAGCAGCAAGTTTTGATTTTTTCTGATATTATCTTTCCGTGACAAATCTGAATTGAGAAGTCCGCAGAAAATCTCTCGCAAGGTATACCATCACCCACTTGCATGAATAGTTTGTTGTGAAATTGATGGCAAGACTGTCTTTTATTCATGAAAGTGACGAAGGCACAAAATTCCTATGTTTAGAGAATAAACAATCAGCACATACGCAGAAATTTTATTAGGTTGGCACCGCTTTTTCTAAACTCTGTACTCAAAGCGTTATAAGTAAGCGAACAAACTTAAAGCTGGAATCAGGCGTAAATTAACATATTGCGTCACCTTGTGGACGGAGTGATAATTCATATACGCCTGTTTTTTGTGTGGCGCGTATTTTCTAAATCTTTTGGCACTCGTAAAAATGAATTTTGTTTGCATGCAAAATAATGGCGTAGCGAGAAGAGCATCCAGGTGCACTTGACACCACGAAGTTTTCGGGCAGACGGTAGTTGTCGGGAAGCTCGGCTCTTCAACAACCAATCACAGTGAACCATTGAAGGAGGCTCTGCCCACAGATCGCCAACGCGCCAAGAGCAATTTCGAGCTTCCCGACGCGAGCAGAACAAGCTCCCTCGACTCCATGAATGAATGCAAGCAGCTCTGTCGCTCTGTGTCGTCGGCGTGCCCGTTCTCGCAAACATCCACATTAATGGATTTGATTCATGTATAGTAAGAAATCATTAATATTTTTTATAACATTTTAAAATTAAATATAGAAGTTACTAAAGACACATTCGTATACGAAGTTCTTAAGAAGCGACGATTAATCGCAATAAATGTGACGATACACGTGGTCTGACTTTAAGCGAGGTGGAATCGGACAAAAATCTACAATCTGTTATTAAAGAAGTTACAAATCCTCTTTGATTGAATGTGTATTGCTTTTGATATATGTTATAATTCGTATCATATACACTAGCAATATTTTTTTCAATTATGCTCAACGTGATGGCGGCTGGACAACATGGCATTGGAAACGTTGTAGGCGAATTGCTGAATTCGATTCAAGATCGTATAGCTTGATGTTATTGTTTTTCTAAAATTGAATAATATTTAAGTAAGGTAAGTATTTCACCTTTTTATCCATAATTTAGGAAAATATTTCTTAGTGTGAAATTCGTTTTGCATTTCCTTTTATGTTAAAACTTTCATTTGCATAATGCTGATAGTAAGAATGCTTATTTCATTTTAAAAACAGATTTAGAAAGTTTATCCAATAATGTATTCAATTATTTAATTAAATATATAAATTCTGAGCATTGACCATATCCGTCTTTTTGGTAAAATAAATCCATTCGTAAAAAATGTTACAACAAAAATTTAAGTAATGTCATGTAAAAAAAAATAATTTGTGAAAGATTGACTGAAAAAAACATCTAACTAAACGTAATGCTGAGCTGAAAAAAATGTCAATGAGCGCTATTCCTCTCGCTTTTTTTTTAAATTGTTGCATGTGTGATATGTCAAAAAATAATGAAATAATCATGTTTTAATAAAACATTTTAATATAATATATTTATGTGTTATAAAAATTCAAATCCAAAATGATTGCAAAAAGAAATTCATTGAATTTTCTTCCATGCATTGTACGTAAATTTTCCATTAAGTTTCAAAAAATTTCTGTGATTTTAGAAAAAAAAATAATAATAAAATTAGTCGATTGCATTGTTTATTAATGAATTTCAAATACACACAGTGTAAATGTATCATGTCGCTATTTTATGCTTTTCTTCATTTCCGATATTGACAGGTATGAAATTTTCACCTTTTTTAAGGGGATTATATGAAATTTAAATTTACAAATTATGTTCATTAAGTTTCTTTGTAACATACATAACGTTTTTAACATAAAACAGTAATAATATGCATAACAATATAATGACTATACATGTACACCTTTTTTTCTAGTATTTCTAATTTCATGAAATACAAAATCCAAGAGGCTAGCAAATATAATAAAAAATAAAATTAATAGCAGTGATCTAGGGCTGCCAGATTTATCTCAGAAAAAAACCGAAGATTTTTATTGGCACTAGTAAGTTTTGCTTTGATTGTGCTGTCATCTTTTTTTATACCATGCTAAACTATGTTGAATGTCCCAATAATGTTTTCGGCAACAAATTTGTTTAAAAAGAGGTTATTAATCGAATTTAATCATTATTTTCCAACTGTAGTTGTATTACATTGTTTAACTAAATTTGCAGTCATATATTTCACTATGAATGAAAAATCAATTGTAAGAACAACAGTAAATCAAAACGTCCTACACAGTTCAATGATTATGAAAATGTTAGTAATGCTAAATCCTACAAAAAAAAAAAAAAAAAAAAAAAAAAAGTTTTTATTTAAGCATAAAGGGAGATAATAAATCAAACGTAAGATACAGATATACTAAATTAAAAAAATTATTATGCAGATACTATAGTCTATAATAATGTTAAGTTCGGATGAACTAATCCTACTCAAGAGCTTATGAATGAGCAGTTATTATACAACTCTAAAGATTTTTGTCATCCTGATTGGAAACAAAACATTTTTATGTTTAATGTGCATGTATGTGTATATTTTTTTCGACAAAAGGTTGAATTTTAAAGCAAACTGGAAAAAAAAAATTTAAATTATCAAAAGTAATATTTGTTAGAAAACTGAAGAAATCGTCATACAAGGCAATTTTAAACGTATGCTGAAAGCAGGGTTGGTAAGGTTTTGGACACAACGGTAAAAACCACGGTAAAATCCATGGTTTAAACCGTACTGTCCAAAACCCTTCTGTCTAAAACTGTCTTAAACTGTCCAAAACTATATTTTGTAATAAAATTGTATTTATCAGAACAATGCTAAAAGTTAAAAAAATTGGTAAAAAGATTACAATACAAAAATACCAATTTAGTATTAACAACCTAATTACCCTACGTTATACTACCTAACAATTTAGTAGTAACAACCTAATTGCCCTACGTAACAAAGTAATTACATTAAAAAGATATTAAATTTAATTATGTATCATAATTTTAATGCTATTCATTTAAATAATAGTAGTTAGTAGAAGTACTAACGATTTTTATGACGAATACATTCTGATTCTGTTACTGAAAGTCCCGAGAGTTGTTACTGGAAATAATTGATAAATGGAGTTCAGTTTCAGCATACTGATTAAACCAGCCTACTGCTGGCAAATATGTATATTAAGAAATAGTAAAAATAAAAATAATTGATTTTGTTTGATTATGAGATACTATTTAGATATTGACTATTATTATAACACTGTATTATATGACTATTATTATAACAACACTATTTAACTCTTAAGAAATAGAATGTTCACTAGAATTAGATTAAATTCATAATAAAAAATGCATATTTTAAAAAATAACTTCTACATTTTAAATTATATATTTGTGTTTTCTTTCATTATCCTATAATCTAGAAAAGATAATTTACAATGAAACATTATTTAAAAGAAATTTCTTTGTAACATTTTCTTGCACAAAAATTGAAACAAAAGCAAATCTCCCCTCCTTATACTACATGTGTGGTATTATACAGAATTTCTTATTATTATAACTCAATTTTAACAGAAATAGAACTTTTTATGTTACACAGATATTAGAAAAAATTGAACTTTTTTTCATTTACCAAAGAATTAAATTGAATGTTAGTAAAATATATTGTGATATATTTATATTTATTCATATGTTTAATAAATGTGAAGTGGTAACATGTGGAATGTTGCTTTTTTAAGGTTTTGGACACTTTAGTACAGTTTTGGACGCTTTAGTACAGTTTTAGACACTTTAGTACAGTTTTGGACAGTAAAACCCACATGTCCTGTCCAAAACTTGTTTTGGGCGTCCAAAACCCCAACCCTGGCTGAAAGGTTAAAAAACATACAATCTGGTAACCCTACAGTGGTCTGTCCAGTCTTTTATTACAGGATCAACAGCTTTTTACATTTGTGAAAAATCTAGTCATAATACTGTGAATTTGAAATGATCATTATATTCAGGTTCTTGTTTATACATTTTTAAAAAGATATATGTATGTAAAATATACATTTTTTTTATATAGTATATATGTAAAAGTGACAGGTCAGATTTTACTTTTAAATGGTTAAATTTGTGAAAAGTTCAGTTTAGAGATTTAAAAAACAATTGTAAAAGGCCTATTTATAAGACAAATTTGTGAAGGCTCCTGTTTTAAGGTGAAAAGTTTTATGAAGGGTTCTGTTTCGAGATGAAAAATTTTGTGAAGGGTGCTTTTTAACTTTCTTTTTAAAAAATATTAAACTGAAATGTAAATTTTTTTTGTGGTCATGCAGGATGCACATTTTGTGTTTTCTCGCAACAATGTTGTTGGCTTCAATTTGATTAGCTTTGCTGATATTGTGATAAGTCCATATGAAGAAGTTAAATCATAGACTGGTCATTGTTGTCAATATCATTGACTGGTCATATATTAAGAGTATTCTAGTGGATCTTAATACATGTGAGTATTAAAAAAAAAGGGTACACTTTATGTAAGCTTATTTTTTGGATCTTTAATATGTGTTTTTTTTTTTTACATTTCTGTATTGCTTTTATGCTGATATGTTAAAATTTTCTTTTATTTGGAGTTCTGACAAAAAATTCTTATTGTAGTTTATTTCGCATTTGTATTCCTCATTTTTATTATAAAAAAATTGTAGCCTTGGCAGTGAAGTACAGTCTCGTATGTTCAAAAATCTTGTACTCTCTGGATTTTGTTCTGCAGGTATTTATGAACCGGGTTGTTTCAAATTAACCTAGTGTTGGCTGTCTCACAGCCTTAGCATTCAGCAGCATAGACACAGGACTTGTTCATCTAGCCAGTTAGATCTTCCAAAATATCTTTTTATTAATCTTCTACAGTACTGACAAATTCTGATAGGCAAGGGCATAGGAACTGGGGGAGCTGTGGCTCCCCCTGCAATATTTCAGACAGGCTCAGCTCCCCCGGGAGAAATTCTCGCACCACATCTGTTTACGGTACATTGCTGAATTAAAAAATAAAGTATACTTTTTCTAGGAAATACACACAATAAACAACAAAGAGAAGAGACAGAGGTGGTGGTAAGCACACTTGTTTGTGCCTTTATCCTTTTTCTCATTGTTTACAACCCTCCCGATTTCCAGAAAAAAGGGGGTCTTATATAGGTCTACTACACATTACCTGCACCGATAACATATTTATAAAGAGTAGGCTTTTAAAATTGATTTGTTAGTAAAACAACAGAAAGCACTTTAATTTTTGGTAAATGGAAGTGAGAGAAGCCTTAAATTTGAATATTGTATTCGGGATCGCACATAAATTATGTTTCTATGTATCAAGTATATCAATTAAAAATTATTTTAACTGGATTAAAGAGTTGATCTTTTGACAATGCTTCTATTTTATACTCCTGTTTGTAAAACGTGCAACACTATGAAGGAACCCTCCAAAATGAACGAAATGATCCGCACCACTAGCTTTCTGCAATATGCCCCGGTTCCCCCTATTTGTATAAAGTTCCTACGCCACTGCTGATAGGTGATTTTCTTCTCGCCTCCATAGAATATTATTAGTAGACAGTGGACTCTCTAAAATCTGCACATCATCGCAGATGTAAACCATGAAATTTAAGTTCAGATGTAGGGCAAAATTACAGAATTTTTTAGTTTTATATCATTCCATATATATTTTAATATGTAATTCTAGATAATATGACTGAACTAGTGGTTTTCCTTGAAGGAAGTATAAATTTCTGGAAAAAAGCAAGCTATTGCTGATATCGCTTCTAATCAGAATATATTTATGTATTAATCAAGCTTTTTCGGAAAAAAAGTTCCCTGGCTTGAGTAGAATCTGAAATAAAATTTCGTTTCTTTATGATTTTGATGTGAATATGGTACCTTTATGAAGAAAGTTTCATTGAATAATTCAAGAAAAATGTATCTCATTATATTTAGTTATACATTGTTAATTATTTACTTCACCTTTCCTTTTAATAATTTAATCCTTTTTTAAATTATCTTACTTGTTATCATTTTAGTTTAGTGCTTTACTTAATTATTTTAATATTTTACTGCATTGCAAGTATATTCATTATAGTTTTGATTGCATTATTACATTCAAATTACCATTTAAAAAATGTAAATAAAGCAGTGACCAGAAATACGCCAAATTCTAAAATCCACACAACCTCTGGCCCCAAGCTGTTGCAGATTTAGAGGAGTCTATCTTTCCAAACAATCTACCGAAAAATGCACTATGTATGATAAATGTCACAAAAAATAAATTATATCAAATTTGTCAAAACTATAATATGGCATTTCCACTTGACATGATGTAAACTGGAAAAAACTAATGGTTTTAAATATTTTCTTCTTTTGTTGTACTAACAGTTATCTGCATTCTGTCTGATATTAACAAAATTTTTATCAGGAAGTAGGAAAATACAAGGACTTTTTGGGGCCTAAGCCCTTCTCATTCAAATTAAAATACTTTTTTTAAATCATATCAGCTTTTTCAAAAACTTAATTTATATCTTCTATGTTTGATAATTTATCGATAGAAACCCCCCCCCCCCTAGTATATATAGAGGTAATAAATATTGATTAAATTACTAAATATAAATCCGATCATAGGCTTAAATGACATCATCTCTTCAAGTGTTATTTATTTTAAATTTTATTTAATATTAAAAGCTTTCAACCTAGGGTTTTTTTTTTCCCATGACAATATTACTTTTATTTTGACAGGCCTTATATTTTATTTCCTACTAAAATCTGAACAGCATTAGTAACAAACTAGTTGGATGTGCCAATCCCAAAACTTTCTTCTATCTTATACATCTTAATATTTCAGATATCCCACGTGCTGATAATTGGCCGACATAAATACAACCATCCAACCTTAATATTTCAAAACCTAGTTACACATGTTAATACTTCAATATTATTAGTTCAATACTATACCAACTTTGATTTTCATCTTAAATTTCTCCTCGTCAATTAAACGGACTAAAAACGAGTTAATCTATATCATGATATTTGTTAAAATTATTAATTTTTCCTTATTCTGTCGTTATCAGCTGTTTGCGAATAGCCGGCATAGCAGGAAGCGAGTTCCCGCCGCTGCATGAGCCGCCGATGCACACTAGAACTACGAAAAATCAAGAAAAGTATACAAAAATCGCTAGCACGGAGCCCCTTTACCGCGCAATATTTCCAAATTCAAGGAGAACCTGTTGGCCAAAGCCAAAAACAAGCACAAACATTTTGGTTCAATTGTATGCATAATTTTATACGCTGTTCGATGGTACAATAATGAAAATGGCACAGAGATCGGAATTATAGCGCCCCCTTCTTTCGGAATTTTTTCACGTTCAGGGAGGACTTGTTTGCCATAGCCAGAAACATGCACAAAAAATTTGGTTCAATTATATGGATAACTTCATACGATGGTACAATAATGAAAATGGTACAGACATCGCAATTATAGTGCCCCCTTCCGGCAGAATTTTTCCAAATTCAGGGAGGACCTTCGTGACATGACCAAAAATAAACACATAAAATTTGGTTCAATTCTATACATAACTTCATACACTTTTCGGCGGTACAATATTCAAAATGGCACAAAAATTGTACAAAAATCGCTATTACAGCGCCCTCTACGAGCGATTTTTTTACAAATTAAGGGAGGACCTCCTTGCCATAGCCAAGAACTTAAAATTTTTTTTTGGTTCAATTCTATGCATAACTTCATACACTTTTCGATGGTGCAATATTCAAAATCGCTATTACAGCGCCCCCTAACGGCGAATTTTTTGCAAATTCATGGAGGACCTGCTTGCCATATCCAAAAACTTAAAATAAAAATTTGGTTTAATTCTATGCATAACTTCATACACTTTTGGACGGTACAATATTCAAAATCGCACAAAAATCGCTATTACAGCGCCCCCTACCGGCGAATTTTTTTCCAAATTCAGGGAGGACCTGCTTGCCATAGCCAAAAATTTAAAATAAAAATTTGGTTTAATTCTATGCATAACTTCATACACTTTTGGACGGTACAATATTCAAAATCGCTATTACAGCGCCCCCTACCGGCGAATTTTTTCCAAATTCAGGGAGGACCTGCTTGCCGTAGCCAAAAACTTAAACTAAAATTTGGTTCAATTATATGCATAACTTCATACACTTTTCGATGGTACAATATTCAGAATCGCACAAAAAACGCATTTACAGCGCCCCCTACCGGCGAATTTTTTCCAAATTCAAGTAGGACCTGCTTGTCATATCCAAAAACTTAAAATAAAAATTTGGTTTAATTCTATGCATAACTTCATACACTTTTCGATGGTGCAATATTCAAAATCGCTATTACAGCGCCCCCTAAAGGCGAATTTTTTCCAAATTCATGGAGGACCTGCTTGCTATATCCAAAAACTTAAAATAAAAATTTGGTTTAATTCTATGCATAACTTCATACACTTTTGGACGGTAAAATATTCAAAATCGCACAAAAATCGCTATTACAGCGCCCCCTACCGGCGATTTTTTTCCAAATTCAGGGAGGACCTGCTTGCCATAGCCAAAAACTTAAAATAAAAATTTGGTTTAATTCTATGCATAACTTCATACACTTTTGGACGGTACAATATTCAAAATCGCTATTACAGCGCCCCCTACAGGCGATTTTTTTCCAAATTCAGGGAGGACCTGCTTGCCATAGCTAAAAACTTAAACTAAAAATTTTGTTCAATTATATGCATAACTTCATACACTTTTCGATGGTACAATATTCAAAATCGCACAAAAAACGCATTTACAGCGCCCCTACCGGCGAATTTTTTCCAAATTCAGGGAGGACCTGCTTGTCATATCCAAAAACTTATAATAAAATTTTGGTTTAATTCTATACATAACTTCATACACTTTTTGATGGTACAATGGCGACGGACACACAGACAGACAGACATTTTCTATAAACATGTTTTTTGGAATCTCTGACCCCTAAAACGTGCAAATCCGTCGAAAACCGGAAGTCGAAAAAAATTTCGATTACAATACTTTCTTCTATTGAAGATAGAAGAAAGTAAAAATGGAAAAGTTACCTCTTATTATAAAATGTATGCTTGTATAAAATTTGGGCACCCTTCAATAATTAGAGCTTAAAGTTATAGCCATTTTAATGTCCATTTATATTACACTTTTTTTGGAGAGGGGGGGGGGGGAGTAGAGGGCTTTAACAAATAAATCCCCTTGCTTATAAGTATGTTTTTTTTTTAATGCTAACCTACATGAATTATAGTGAAATTTTAGTCATTTGAATATGTTGTGTCCAGTGATGTGGGGAAGGATAAATGCCAAGTGTGTAAGTATTTATTTTTTAGTTTATATACCCGTTATTAACTGAAGCCTTGGATAAATATTCAAAACTTGGGTATTTTCATATTTTGTTGTAAAATATCATAATCTTGAAATCATAGGATAGAATGTTTCAAATACGATAGCAGCTTTGAGTTTAGCTAGACAGAAATGCCTGCATGTTGTCCGATTGTGTAGCCTTGCAAACATTTTCCATTTACTATATTCTGATAATGCCAGTAAATTTAGAATTATTATTTTTAAAACAAATGCAATTGTTATAGTGAGAACCATCAAACAAAGTAATCATTTGTATGCAATATTCAGTTGAATTCAAGATGAAAAATGATTCCTTGAAATTAATGGAGAAGTTATTTGCATTGTCTTTTAAACATTTAACAATCGAGTGATTTTAAAGTTTGTTTTTTCTAAGTATTTTTTGCACATAAAAAAGGGATTTCTATAATTTTGTCTCATAATACCAAATACAGACACTTCTTAAATATAAGAGCAAAAGAAGGTTTTATTTACATTCTCATAGTGGTAATGTACGATTCAGGTAGAGTGTGCATAGCATTAACCCTTAATTGCAAAGTGATGTAAATTTCCATCACCTTTTTATTTAATTTTTAATACATAAATTAAGTTCTTACAGCCACTATATTTATATAGAAATATTAATCCTCTAAAAGTTACAAAAATATTCTACTAAATAAAGTTAAAAATCTATCTTAAGATTTCTAGTGTCTAATCCTTAATATAAAAGTAAAAAACACAATTCTAAAAGAATAATTCATGCAATTGACGACACGCAATGGGCGGAGCTCGCAATGTTTCCCACAAGCATTGGGATATTTGATTGGCTTTTGGCGAGTGTTTGTGGGAAAAATCGAAAAGTTGATTAGCTATAATCCATCGTGACGTTGTATGACATCAGTAATGCTTGTGGTCCATTAAGGGTACTGTCCCTGCCAGCGAAGACACTCACGAGCTAATGCTAATCCTATGGGGAGGGATTTTTCTAATATCTCGTTTGCATTTCGACATTTTTAAATAATTTTTTTTGCATTGGATAGCCAAGGTCCGTCTCTACAGTGCACCTTGGCTACTTTTTCGATTTTGGTCGCAGATATTTTTAATAAAGTTACTTTCATTTTCAAAACCGGTTCTGAAAATGAAAGTGTCATTCTAAAAAATATCTGCAACCAAAATCGAAAAAGTAACCAAGGTGCGCTGTAGAGACGGACCTCGGCTATCCAATGCAAAAAAAATTATTTAAAAATGTCGAAATGCAAACGAGATATTAGGAAAATCCTTCACCATAGGATTAGCATTAGCTCATGAGAGTCTTCGCCGGCAGGGACAGGACCCTTAAGGGTTAATTGTAGCACTTTGTAAACAAAGATAATGGTGGTAGACCGGGGGGGGGGGCACAGACCATTACCTCATCGAGTTCACAGATGAAATTCTAGAATTAGGCAAAACTTGATTTGCATATTAAAATGCAACTGATCTGCCAAGTCATATCTTAGTGGAAACCACCTGCAGTCCCAATTTTAGTGGTTGATCGATAGTTTATCATTGTTTTCTCCTTTACTGAAAGGTATGAAAACATGAAGGACTAGGAGCAGAAAAACACAATGGTAAACCTACCAGTCAACCACTAAAATCGGGTTTGTGGGTGTTCTCCACTAAGCTTGGCAGACCAATTGCATTTCAATATCCAAATGGAGCTTTAATTAATCCTGGAATTTCAGCCATCCACTCTATTAGGTGATAGTTTGTGCAGCCACCTTCCAGTCTATGGTGTTCATGCTCCAATGGTGGATGAAAAGGTAAGATTATACTAGCACCCAGTCGTAATGAAAAACGAGTTGTGATACATTAACATGCATTAAACCCTTTAGAAAGCGATATTAAAAGTACACTCTGATGACAATCCATTATCCAAGAGAACTGTAAAGGGTTTCAAATTATGACAGTTAGTGAAGAAGTTTAGCAGCTAGAGCAAAATGTTTTGGATTTGTATTGGGAAAATATTCTATTTTTAAACCAGTTGTAGAACAAATTGAATTCTTTCAATCAAGTGAGCATTGGATTCATTTAGTAGTATATGAAAAACTTAACACCATAATATATTGTCTATGTAACTATTTCAACTATCTTTATTATTGCAAAAAAAAACTATCATTAGTCCTCTCCATCTTGCCACAGATATTTTAAATCACATAGTGCGAGGAGCTAACAGTTGATTCAAAGAAACTTTTTAATGTCCAAATTGTCAGAATGGGAAAAAAGTAAATAGCTATTCGTATGGAAATTATGATTTTTCAATTTATATCTGTTAAAAAAAAAAAAAAAAAAAAAAAAAAAAGGTTAAAATCATCTTCAAATTACTTGTTTGAATTTCAATATTTTAAAATGATTATTTTTGCATGCGATAGCTGAAGTTGGTCGTTAATAGAGCCTTTTTTAACTTTTTCAACTTTGGTTGTAGATCTTTTTAAAATAAAGGTACTTTCCCTTTGAAACCGGTTCCCCGAGTGAAAGTACATTTTAAAAAATCTGCAACCAAAATCGAAAAAGTAAAAAATGGCCCTATTAGAAGTCGACCTTATCTATCCTATGCAAAAAAATATATTCAAATAAGAAATTTGAAAAGAACCGTGCCATAGACTTAACATTAGCTTGTGAGTGTCTTCATATAACTGAAGAGTTCCCTTAAGCTGCCAGTGTTCTACCAATTGAGCTATCCTGGACAAATCTAGTGAATACAATTCACTCAAGCAACCTTTTGATAATGACATCTGGTTTGTTATCTGAAACAGTGCAACAGAGTTAATCATTAGTAATGGAAGTTTAAGTAATCATTGGATATGTAAGTAAACTTCATTAATTCAACACAATTATTCTAATTTGTAAATAAACTGTAGAAGTTGTAATTTTCCAATTGACTGAAAAAGTGTCTAGACTGGTATTTGAACCATAGACTTTGGCAGCTGCGAATGTTCTACTGACTGAGCTACCCTGGACAAATCCAGGGGACACAGTTTGCTCAGACAACTTTTTCATGATGATATCTGGCCTGTTATCTGAAGCAGTTCAACAGAATAAATTGCAAATTATGTATGCCCAAGTAAACGTTGGATACATAATTACACTTCATTAATGCAATACAATTACTCTAATTGGTGAAAAAATCATAGGAGTTGTTCGAATGAGGAAAAAAAAGTGTCCAGCTCAGAATTTGAACCCAAGACCTTGTCTTAAGCGGACAACACTCTACCAACTCATCTATCCTGGACAAATCCAGTGAACACAATTTACTCAGACCGCCTTGTCAGGTCTCTGACGTTCATGAGACAAATGCCTAATGATAATAACTTTTAATTAATTTTATTTTCTTTATCATTCTATTTATTCTGTATATCATTATCTACGTACCTGAGTTATGGACAGTGTTTCGTATTTATGGGATTAAGAGTATCACTGTATTCATATTTGTATTGTATGAAAAGCTCTATTGTATAAAAAGAAATACTAGCAGATGTTCCTTTATATATCGGAATGTGGATAACAATAGGGAACCAGATAGTGACAAGCAAGGAGGATGAACAAAAGATAACATCAAGGGACATGTGGGATAAGGCATGTAGTGGAGGGTATATGCTGTATACCTTCTGGATTTTTTTAAGTGCTCCATGTACCAACTGTTTCTCAAATAAAGCTATAGCATATACTCTAGTCATTAACGTTCATGATTCTAATCTATTTCCTCTGGTTTATTTATGGCACTGCGTGGGTTGTCCTTGATTTTACGGGTGGAAACCCTGGATTCCGGCAGAAGTACCAGTAACGGAATTCAGTTTTAGGTTAGAGGTAAAGCTCATGGTTTAGAGAAACTAACTACTTGTGCTGTGGGCATAGACACAAAGTATTTTTCTAGTGAAGTGTATCAGAGTTCTGGATAAACCTGTGCACTTATCGGACTGAATAAGCCTAGTTGAGTACAGTCAATAGAGATGAGAAGAGTGTATATTTTTAATGATATGACCTAGTATGTAGATAATATCCTAATGTGTAATTTAACATTTGAAAAGATTTACTATATACATGTCTATAAATGAAATTAGTGTTTTGTTGTAAATGTAAATAAATTTTCCATTCAGTATTATTTGAAGTATTTTAGTTACTAATTCCCAACCTTCTCACATCGTGTCCGGTATCACTTACCTATAGTAGTAGTGGCCGCCCCTATGGGTGATTCCGACCCGACCCCTTGAGTGGGGGAGGTGACCGGAAGCTCGCCCGAGTTCGTTGTGTACGAATGCGAGGGGGCCGGATGGGGACGAATCGCCACCTCCTCGAGAGACCTGCGGTCGACAGGCCAAAGGTCCGGTGGCCACGGGTAACGGACGTTGTGCATGGGTTGCAGGGACCTTCGGGTCTAACCCTACGCGCAACCCCCGGCAACCAGGTTCTCTGGTCAAGCCGGATAGCGACGGTCCATAGGTCGATCCCGGTGCCGGTCTAAGGGCCGGACGGTGTCACCGAGCAAAGACTAGCTAAGGCGATAGGACCCCATCCACCTATTGACTAGGAGGGAGCCTGAGGTGAGAGAGGGCTATGTAGTGGAAAGTCCTTGGTGACTCGCTAGTGACGACGGGGCTCGCGGGAACGCCATGCAGGGACTCCTGGAGCAACTGAAGGGCGAGGGTTACGGACAGCGCCCAGGTTACTTTTTGACTTGGGTGGCTCATCCCGCCAAGGACCTCAGCTGTAAAGGTCAAAATTAGCACTAGCCACAGGCCAGTAAATGAGAAAAAGTGGCTAGTGAAAAATTGTCTATCAGCGGCCACCTTCCGGCCACTTTTTTACAAGTAGAAAATAAAATTTTCTTGCATTTCATCAAGGATTCTACTTTTTTTGATTCCAATATATTTATATTAACATATTTCTTTCTGCTATTCACTATTAGATGAATACTTATAGAAATTTTACTGTTTAGTATTTTTAAATAATAAAGTGGCCACTAGTTTAAAAAAAGTGGCCACTTAAAAAACTAGTTCTACCGGCCAGTGGCCGCTAATGAAATTTCCCAGTTTTGACCTATACTCAGCTGTAGCAGTTGGGAGCCGACCCCAAGGTGGGTGGGGTTTGGCTGTGCCCCCGTCGACCAAGGAGCTGTCGCGTGGGGAGGCCAGTATGGCTCTGGTTGCTCCATGTCGTGCCGTGACCCTTGGGAGGGGGTCGGCCGGCAGGTCCACCCACGGGGAAACGGGCCGGAGGCTCGCCGGTAACGCGGCGGCTCTTCGAGCCTCAGAGGAACTCTTGGTCCAATCCAGGTCCTTCGTGTCTATGCGATACTGGAGTTTTCCTCGCCCAGTGATGAGTGTCTCCACCTAATTTTCGAACGCACTAACAAAGGTAGCGGTCGGTCCTTGCACGGGGTCATGGACCTTCGGGCCTGGGTACCCTCGACGGCCGTGAGGTAAGGTAGTGGTGAGCGGGCTCTTGCTCGCCTCCGCTGGCTTCTTGGCCTTCGGGTCGAGTCGAGTCGGTGGGGGCGGGCGGGACTCCGCTCCATCCAACCCCCTAGCGAGGCGGGGTCTATCCCTTCTAGGTGGGACTTTCCATGTCCGCCTGGGGTCGCTAACGGCACCTAGTCTGGGCCAACTGGTTCCCGGCGTGATCTACGAGGGGTGTTCCGTCGGTCGAGCCGGGTGGTTTGGGCGCAAAGCCCGGAGCTGAGTCGCTTTACGGCTGGAGGGACTTTCCCCGTCCTCCCGGGTTTTCAAGTTAGGGGCCCTTCTCTAACTTTCCTATCGGCTGGCCCACATAAATGTCTTTGCCGGAAAATGGTAGTTGATCTTGGGGGCCTGCCGTAAATCAAATTCGGGTCGGGAAGCTTCTGTTCAGTTCGTGGGCCCAGCGTCTTTATAGGTGTCTGGTTCCTGCAGGGCTTGCGGGGTCTACCGGCTCGAGTAACCAAGTATAGGGACCACTTGGTTTTTCTAGCTGGGTGGTGAGGACTGTCGTAGCGGCCGTTCGTCTCTGTTTTGGGAATAGCCGTCGCCATGTGCGCTGGGCATCGGTCTTGACCGGAGTGTGCGTAGGGTTCCGCTCTGTTGGGACTTGTCTGGTGGCGACCTTCGGGACGCGCCGCGGGGCTTGTCTCACGGGTGGTTCCTTGCGTAGACAAATGGGCTTGAAAAGAGCCTGGGACCGGAAGGCGGTCCCCCTTTTTTGGGGGGCACCACTGTCTTACCTATAGCAGTAGTGGAAATATATCAACTAAGGAGTGTTTATTTGCATCTTTATGTGTGGTGGACTAAAATTTGAATAATAGTTATTGTATCGTCAACAAATGACTACAAACCTTTTGAATAAATTGCAAATAATGGAAGTCCAAGTATGTATGCATTGAATAAGTAATTATACATACATCATTAATTCAATACAATTATTCTAGTTTGTAATAAATCATAGGAGTAGTAATTTTCCAACTGAGGGGGGAAAGTGTCCTGACCGGGAATTGAACCCAAGACTTGTTTTAAACCGACAACACTCTACCAACTCAGTTGTAATGGACAAATCCAGTGAACACAATTCGCTCAGATAACCTTTTGATAAAGACTTCGAGTCTGTTACCTGAAATAGTTAAACAGAATAAATCAAAAGTAATGGAACTCGAAGTAAATGTTGTTGGTGTTATTTATGACGGCCGATTATCTGCACGAGGGATATTGGCGCCCGAGGGGGAGTGCCCTCCGTGGGGGTCTTTCTGGGAGTACCTAACACCTATTTACGCATGGAAATCCAAGGTTCGAAGAAAACCACGGAAAACTCCGAACGATTAGGCCGACGGGCGTGATTGATTTCGAACCCAGCACCTCCCGTCTACCAGCGAAGTAAATGTTGAATATGTAATAAACTTCATTACCTCTCGTTATACTATATATTTATGCCATATTTACATAAAAGCGAGTTCTAAATTTTCGAAAAGCGAAGTTATTTTATTTAAAAGAGTAATTAATAAAATATATAAAAGCTGTATTTTTTAGTCTCATTTAAAAGGCTGTTCATGAGTGAGTTTAAAAAAGAAATCAGCGTTTAAGAGAGCCTCCCTCTTCCTTTTGCCATACCACCACTTTGCATGCATGCGTTTTTGTTCAAAATCATTTCAGCCAAATCAATTTTATTTCTTATAAGTGGCATTTTATATAGAGACACTCTAGCAGTAGGGTGCCGCAATAAGAAAATAGTGAGATACGAGGTATAGTATTTGATTCGTTAGTCGATTGTGGACAAAAAAAAATCGCCAAGCTAATGCTTGTGAAGTTTCAATCGTATAATCGAACTCACGCAGGCGAGTATCGCCAAGTTTTGAAATAAAAATGCCTACCAATACTACCAAAGATTGCTGGGTACAGCGCCTAGAATAAATAGTGTGGAAATCTGCTATCAAAGCAGCGCTAAAAAATTGTATCCCTTAAATGTGCAATGATGCTGAAATCCAATGAGCCGATCGCAGCGACATCTGCGTAATATTTTCAATGTAAACATTGTATTATAACAGCGCCTAGACCAAATCGTTTTGGAGTTTTAGAAAATATCCTGCAGATGTCGCTGCGATCGACTATTTGCATTTCAACATCGTTTGAAATTTAAGGGATACAATATTTTAGCACTTTTTGAAGTACGTCTGGGGACGTGCCGTTAATTCCCAAATTGGCTCAACCGAGCCCAGCAATCTGATTGGCTAAAACTGATATTTATATAGTAGATAATTATATTTATTTTCTTATGAAGTAGTGTAATGTGAAATAGAATGCAATTATAATGACTTAAATTGATTTATTTTGTTAAATTTGATCAAAATCACAGTAAAGTAATCCAAAATATTAATATTAACAAAGGATCAGATTGCTGAGATCGGATGAGCCAATTTGGGAATTAATGGCTCGTCTACTGGGGTTAGGGCTCCTATTATACAGGCTGAATCGTCAAGCATTTTGTTTCCCACTTTGACCAATGAGCGATTGTTGCCCACGCGGCGTGGCCAATCGTTCTTTTCCCACCGGCAATTAAATGGCGGCGTGAGTCAGCCCGTATTGTAGGAGCCTTAACTGGGGTAAGGAAAGGGCAGCTGACGTCACTGTTGGTCGAATTGCTGTTGGTAGGACTCCTATAATAGTATTATAGGAGCCTTAGCTGTTGGTCAGCAAGAAAAACCTGTTCATTCATTATGACTCCTACTATACACGTAAACTTCGGGAATTTGATTGATCTAACAGATCTATGATATGATCGAGGCTAACGAAAAAGACAGGCTACCGCGGTGGGTCCGATTATTCTTTTTTTACAGATCGCTGGAATCACGTGATGCTCGAATGCACCAATGAAGGTGTGCAAAAAGAGCATCACGTGACTCCAGCGGTCTGTAAAAAAAGAAGAATCGGACCCACCGCGGTAGCCTGTCTTTCTCGTTAGCCTCGGGTAAAGTCCATAGGTGTGAAGAACATTTAACACTGCTCCCCTTTCGTCCAATAAACATTCTTTTTTACAGGTTTTTCCCAGCAGAGGCGTGGCTATTGCCATTTGTGGGTAAAGCCCATTTGTTTGGAGAAACGCGCATGCCTAAGCAAAATCTGAACATCATATGTCGCCATGTAATAGAAGCACGTTACCTAGCAAGAGTGGTTAGGTATAAGCCACAGAGTAAAGAGAAATGATAGATTTGAGGTGTGGTGGCAGGGAATGACGCCGGAAATGCAGCTCTATAATTCATATTCATTACATCCGGCTCAACACACAATAACTTGCTTTGACGTGCCTGTCAATGGACCTTATGCGAGGCTAACGAAAGAGACAGGCTACCGCGGTGCATCCCACGTGTCTTTTTTTACAGACTGCTAGAGTGACGTGATGCTCTTTTCGCACACCTTCATTGGTGCATTCGAGCATCACGTGACTCCAGCGGTCTGTAAAAAAAGATATGTGGAATGCACTGCGGTAGCCTATCTTTCTTGTTAGCCTCGGACCTTATGCAGATGACGTCAGACGCCAGAGCTGGCGGTATATTCATCTGTTATTCTAGCCACTGCACCGCCAGTATGCGCAGGCGCAAACACCGCTAGCAGACGACTTTAGTCTTGATCCAGGTTGAGTGCATACATTTTAACAGAAATTTTGCAAAGTTAGGAAATTTTCTTGCATACAGAACAACAATTTGAATTTATATTACAATATATCAAGTATATGCTGCTACAACAATGAATTTTTTGCTGTATTTTTAATCAACAAGAATTAATAACTCACACTCCTTAGACTGCTATGCTGAACACTGACAGTAAATACCGCTAGCAGACGAATTTTAGCCTCGACCTCAGGTCACGTGCATAAGGTCCATTTAAACCTACATTGCTTTTGCTTTTACCATTAGGAATTGTTATTCATTATTTGCGTGTTGACCATAGGTATGATTAAAATTTAGTTTTAAAATGACTAATATATCATTTCACAACTAAGAATTATTTGATTATTTTATCATTTATCATATGTATTTTAGTATCAATATCAGAACCATAAGTTCGAAAGGAACAAAATTCTTTTGTTGAACGTTTGTTATTACCCAAAAATCGCTGTTACCATTCTTCTTTTTTGTTTAATGGATTAAACATAAACAGCTCACTTTTATTTAGAGAAATGCACAGGTGACGTCAAAGAATTCGGCCCTTATTCCACGTGCTTGTTTTATTTAGGCCAAATGAGGGCATTTGAATTTGAGCTATAACCCGCATTATATTGTAAATCGTTTTTACGGCATACTGCATCTCTATTGTTTCTCTTTACTGTATGAGTATGCTACAAAGTACTATACCTACGTATTATAAGGTGGATAAAAGAGAAAGTACTATTTTTGTGACAATGTTGGCTGTCATATGCATTAATTTACGGTGTTGCTGGTAGAGTGGTTTTATGAGGGTGCGTCCAATGGAGCTAACAAAAGTGACTAGTTACTTTACGTCACTGTTAGTTTCAACCAAAGACATATATCCTGTTGTTTTCAATGTAACAGTTTCAAGCCCTTGATCGCAACAGGGCCACTTTAACCATCGGGTAAACCAGGGTTCCGACTCCTTCTATATAATTCAAAAGAACGTGTCCTCCGCATAAAATAATATTTTTTTTTGTTGTTCTAGATTTGTTTTTAAATGTTTCTTCGTAAGAAAAAATTGCCTATTAACTTTATTTTTTACAGACGAAATTGACATAATTGTCAGGGCTGTATAGATTTGATGATCCTGGAAGTGTGAATTAAAACAATATTTTTTGTATTATCTATATTACGTATGATACACATAATTAAAAAAATTATTAGTCAAGTAATTAAGTATACGTTGGGTAATACTAACTGCTTTGCCAAAGCCCCACGCGATGTTGCGCCGGACCTGGATCGCAATCTTTCAGTTTGTATCCACCTAATCAAAATCATCAGTTTGTCAGCCTGTATAAACATCAACGAAATCCGATTTGCAAACGCCCCACCAGTGGCCGAGAGGTTCTGTTCTCGAAGCTGGTAGACGGGAGGTGCTGGGTTCGAACCCAATCGCCCCCCATCGGCCTAATCGTTCGGAGTTTTTGGGGTTTTCTTCGAACCTTGGATTTCCAAGCGTAAATACGGGTTAGGTTCCCTTAGAAAGACCCCCACAAAGAGCCCTCCTCCCCTTTGGGCATATATCCTTCGTGTTGATAATTGGCCGTCATAAATACAAACCAAACCGATTTGCAAACAAAATGCCTATCAGTTTATTTTCAATGAACTTTCACTTTTGTGATAAAGGCAGACTTGCACACAGAGCTCTTAAAACTAGGCTCCACAATGTTTTTAACTTGCATCAGCAGTCGACAAGCTTCAGTAATGTTTCCGAAGTATACGTGACTTATTTGAACGAATACTATAAGCATGATGATGACAAGCAATTCTGACAAGATGCTATGGAATAATCAAGCATCTTCAATACAGTCTCAGCTGTGATTGAAGAACTACCCAGGCCCTGACTATCGCACGGACACGAAATTTTTCATAATTTCATCTAAATTTCCATTAAAAGTCATAATTGTGAAAAAAAGGGATATTTGAGACATTAATACGATGAAATGGCAAAAATATATCTGAATGGTTAAAAGCACATTTAAAAAAATAATAGAAAAAATAATTTATTGGAACTATTTTTCAATTTTCCGGAATACTTAATTTTTTTAGTTTACACTTTTCAGAAAAGTGTGTAATACCTAATATGTAAAAAAAAAACTAGTATCAGTAAATGAATCAATCTAAGGTGGCACGAAAATTGAAAGTGCCCTGAGCACAGAAACTTGCTAGTTGGGCCCTGAGAACTACGGCCATTTTAGAACAAAAATCGTGCCCACATACACGGTTTGATTATTGGATGGTTATAGGACCGTCAAATTTCTGCCCAAAATCCTGTCGATGAATAAAATTTTAATTGGCACTGTATTTGTAGATTTAGGCTCTGTTCATATGACGGCGATTGGATCGCCTCTGGCCGCATCACTAGTCCTTGACTCGCTTCTTGACAGTCAAGGACCTGTGGCCGCTACTCGTAGCTACGCAGTATTCCTCGCTGTACCCCAAAACCTTTGAAGGCCTGTTCACTCTTGCAACAACACGCTGGAAGAAAAGGATATCAGCGTGCATGATTCGAGTTCGATCTTCGGATATTCCAAGCATCCCGTAAGTTTATAATTACACTGGACAATTTTAAGAGACAATAACTGCCGAAAAACGACGAACAAGGCTGGATTCTCCTTCGACAATTTTCCACACATTTCATTGGTTTCTATCTACGTTGCTCCGTCACACCACAAAAGAAACACTATGCAATATACGTACAGGATGCATACTCATACTGTGCTTAGACGTTGTAGGCCAAATTATGCAGAACCTTCATTCCAAATTTCGCGATACTCATCTGGTATCTGGGCAAGTTCAATATTCGATAATAAGATCGTAACTAAGATAGTTAGGAAACATCAGCTTGACGTTAGTGGAATTTGCTTTAGTCAAGAATCGTTGGAACTAATCGAATTTTATATTCCACATGCCAACACTCCCATCTCGAGGAGCACTAGTATCACTCGAATAATCGAATTTGCCCAGGTGAGTATCGCCAAGTTCTAGAATGTAGATTTGGGTTTGACATAGTTTGGACAAACGCGTCTGTTAGCTGAGAGGTTCTGCTGTCAAAGCTGACGAGCGGGAGAGGTGCTGGGTCGAACGCAATCGCGCCCGTTGACCTAAACTTTTGAAGTATTCCGTGGTTTTCTTTAAATCTTTGGAAACCCTGCGTAAATACGGGTTACGTTCCTTTTAGAAATACTTGTGAGCTCCGGAGAACACAACGCATCTAAGGCTTATATTTCTAATGTAAATATTTGGCCGTCATAAACAGCAACAAAACATAAATGCATCTGTCTAAACATAGTCTGATTATTCTACGTCGCCATTCTTGTACAGAGGCACTCTAGGCTGAACTTCAGATGGTTTCTTGAAAGACTGAGAATCAATTTGAGATTCGTTTTTGTGCTGTATGGAAAAACTTCATCCCGGCTGAGTGAACTCTTTAGTTTTATTAAAAGTATCCTGATATGGAAAGTCTATAGAGATGAGGACTTGCCCTTCAACAGTGGATTGAAAGAAGATATCGCTAAGAGAGCATGAAAGCGTGCGAAGAGTTTCTTTTAGAGTGCATAGACATATCCTCGTTGATCTATAGTGGAAAGAAAAATTGGCAAGATACTTTACTGTAAACAAACATCTGGGCGTCAGGGAGTATCGCAGCACATTGCATGAGGCAGGAGACAAATTTTGAAATTCGATTATGTTTCTCTTCTGTTAACAGGAAAGAAACAGAACTAGCTGTTTCCTGATTCACGCTTTGTGCCTCATGTCTGTGCCGGTGTACTCGCCAGGTCTGTGCCCCCTAGATATCTGAGAAAGCCTTGTCAAACGTCACACAAATCAGGCAAAACAAAGAAAAAAGATCATTCACTGACTGATGGATATCCACGAACCAACGAATGATCTTTTTTGTTTGTTTTGTCTGCTTTGTGTGACGTTTTCATGACGCGTGTCAAGGCTTTTTCAAATATCTAGGGGTTTGATATGGCGCGCCATAAATAGACGGCTTGCACATGACGTCACATGTTCAAAAGAATCTGGCATCGCTTCATATGGCGCCCAAATATAATGCGAATGTGGTGTTCTCCATTTGGCTTATTAGCACTATAATGATAAAAATAAGAAAAATCTAAATTAAACAGAAAGACAACACGTGCTTTTAATGGTAAACGGGGAGTTCTGACGTTCCGTGTGGGCTCCAGATGCAATACCAGATTAGAGCATCAGTCGTTGCTAATAGCAACGTGACGTCAATGCAAGTCGTCTATATTAATAAGGAGCCTAGATATGTGAAAGGTGACATATGATGCTCAGACGGTGCCAAGACAGATACATTTGCTCAAATTAAGGAAAACCTTGGCATTTCCTATTCCAAAACTTGGCGATGTCCACTTGAACGAGTTCGATTATGCCAATGAGACATAGAGAGCTTAGATATAAGAGGCGACGGAATACAGTGTAAAATGTTTGATTGGTTGAGACGATTCTGGACAGGAGCAAATCGCCAAGCATCTTGGCAGGTCTGCCGTCGCCAAGCTAATGTTTGTTAGCTTGTCATACCGCGACCAACGACATGCAAGGCCAGTTCATGTCTTTTAAAACGTCACATAGAGTAGGTCATCTTTACACGATGATTGGTACAAAGCGGCGCATCCGTCGTTTTGTGCCAACCGCCGTGTAAAGATGATCCATTCCGTGTGACGTTATAGACCTGGCAGGCCATATATTTAGGGCTCCTATAATACAGGCTGAATCGTCAAGGATTTTGTTTCCCACTTAGACCAATGAGCGATTGTTGCCCACGCGACGTGGCCAGTCATTCTTTTCCTACCGGCAATTAAATGGCGGCGTGAGCCAGCCCGGATTATAGGAGCCGTACATATAGTGTAAACGCAGCATTAAAAGTCCTGAACTGGCCTTGTATGTCGTTGGTCACGGTCATACTTAATTGAACTCGTCCAAGCAAGTATAGCCAAATTCTGGAAAATAAAAAGACTATGTTTGCCATAATTTCGACAAACGCGTGTAAGGAAAACTGTAAGGACAAACTGAGCATCATATGTTGCCTTTCTCCTATCTAGACGCATACTAGGAGATTTGTTTTTCTTCAGAATCCAATCAAATCTTATACACTCCGCCATTCTGATGTTGAGGTAGATTATAAACACGACCAGTTATGGTTGGTAAACATGATCATGTTGAGAACAAGTACGTAGGGTTCCTCCGTATGAGAGTGGCGACATATGGGAAATAAAGATTGATTGAAACGATTTTGCACAAAACAAAATCGTCAAACATCTTTTCGACCCTGTCATTTTCGTTAAAGCTAATATTTGTTGACTTGTCTCATTCGTCTAATAGAACAGTCACCGCCCCCTAAATACAAGGCTTAAGCGCTGGCCCAACAATGGCGGCTGCCGAAGACGGATTTTTTTAACATATGTACGGTCCCTTAAATTTAGACACTAGTATTTTATAAAAGATTTCTTTGACTTGTTTAATCTTAGAAAAATAAAGCGAAAATAAACTTTTGAAAATTGTTGGTGCCAAAATCCAAGGGGCCGTACATCCTCTGAATAACATCCGCCTTCGGCAGTCTCCATTTTTTTGTAAACGCTTAGGTCGAGAATTAAATGGGCGGTGGACAAGGTGGTATGCATTTTGTTAATCCACTAATTTCTGTTGATTTTTACTAGTTTTATAATAATTGGAGGATTGGGGTCACGTGGCTGAAATTGATCTATCGAATTCGTTCAGGCGAGTATTCCCAGCTGTGAAATTTGGATTTGCCATAGCTTGGACAAAACTTCCAATCTGACCATGCGCCATATCCTACTCTCTTATAAAGACACCCTATCTTATAATTACCAGGGCCTCATATACCATTTAATTTTCAAAGGTCTATATTTACTGATCGAATGGACTTTACCCACAAATGGAAACAGCCACGCCTCTGCGGGAATATACCCTCAGAAAAAGACTGTTTATTGGACGAAGGGGAAGTAGTGTTAAAATGTTCTTCACGCCTATTGGCGTTTTCTTTCTGTTTACCCGCAACTGACGTCACATGGGTAAAGGCCATTTCGCCACTCTCAAATACATAAAGACAGATTGCAAGTACACTGCGTTATTAAACATGTGCGATATTAGAAATTACAGTTTTTATAAATTGCGATATTGGAAATTACAGTTTACGCGTTTACAAACACGCGTGTATCTCTAAGCACAAACTGATCATCATATGTCGCCTTTCTCATATCTAGGCTCCGTCACAGATTAAATATTTTACATATTATTTATGAGATATTTAATCTGTGGGCTCCGTATTTTGACATGCTAGACGATAGTGGATATCTCTCCAAGGTGCTTGGCGATTTGCGAATCATCAGAATCGTCTCATCAAATCTCATACACTCACCCATTTTCATGCTGTGGCTGGTAAACATGATCATGTTGAGAACAAGTACGTAGGGTTCCTCCGTATGAGAGTGGCGACATATGGGAAATAAAGATTGACTGAAACGATTTTGCTCAAAAATTAATCGTCAAACATCTTTCTGAACCTGTAATTTTTGCTGAAGCTAATATTTGTTGACTTGTCTGCAGTTTCAAATGACGTCACAAATCGGTCAAATATCCGTTGAAGGGCAATTGATTGGTAGCGGAGAGGTTGTGCGAGCAGTTGGAGGTCAACCGTGCAGTTGTGATTGGCTGATAAAAAGATCATCAGCTGATTACAACTTCCTTATTGCAAACGTTTGTATCGCAGCAGACAATCGTGATTTAAAATAGTTGACGGTTTATATTAAAAGAGTTCATACATAATATGACTACTCTGATATTAAAACCTTCCGTAATGTAAGGTGTAGGGAAAAAAGTTGTCTTTAAATTCGTTACAAAAACAAATCGCCAAGCATCTTGAGAGTCCTTTATCGCCAAGTTAGTGCTCGTTAATGTGTATCACTAGCCCGGATAGGTATTTCCATGCTCTGGAAGATGTAAGTTTGCTGTGACAGACGTTTGACTATGAATTCGATTCTGAACGCTATCGTTGTTCATTTCATTGGCAACATTTTTCTCTATTATTGTTTTCGACACTAACGATATTGAAGTTGTACAGGCAGCGCTCATAATACGGTCCTGGTGCTGCGCGCGATCTGATTATTAAAAGATGTATGGGCGACATGGATTAATGAAAAGAGAGGACTGGACATATCAATTTTCCACCGTGGATAGTTCTGCAGACGAAAAACGCATTCTGTCCCCACCATCCACGTCCACCATATATGACTTTCATCGATAGTAGTCCTCTGTGTAAGACGCGGCTAAATATGGAAGACGCAGACGGGAGTAGGAAAGGTATCAAGTGACCTCATTTATGAATGCTCCATCTACTGGATCTTCCTTTGGCAACATACGATAAATAAATATCTGATAGGTTAAAAGGGTTTTGAACAAAAGCTTGTAATTATCTCCATCCTATTTATTTATTGAACACATACATCTGACTTTTGTGCTTGACATCAAAGTCCGCTTATAAGTCATCGTCAATATACAAGGACAAGATCACACAAGGAAATTTAAAACACTAGAGAATTACATCCGGGAGCTCCACAAGGAGTGTGCAACGGAGCCAGCGGGAGTTAAACCCACCTACGCTCTCAGGTGATTAGCGGCGTGGTGCTTTAACCCCTCAACCACGGTGGGCCCTCTTCATTCTAATATTTGTTGATGAGTATCGTCAAATTCAAGAGTGTGGGCTGCTAGTTAGGACAGAAAATAACTTCTACTTCATGTAGGGTAATCAGATTTTATTTCATTGCAACTCGGGACGATTTTAATCGTTTCAAGTTTCGGTTGACCCAGTTTTTCAAATAAAAAATGGTCCTAGGTATCTTTCAGATGAAACCATGATATGATATGAATATTAATAAGTATACTAGCCGGCTTCGCCCAACAGCGGGCTTCTAATTACATCGGAACCTGTTATTTATACGAACCTTAAATAAAACGAATGTCGAATTAACATGAAAATTTTCCAATAAACGAACCACGTGTTCGGATTTCCACTAAATACGGCACCGTATAGTGGACGTGCTGCGCACGCGCCGGCGAAATTATATGAATTTTTCCCAAAAAAGAACCTCTGACATGTGTCCCTCTGCTCCGGGCATCGTATAGGACTGCTGCAAAACCCATTAGTACCTCCTTCCACTGCTAGAGGACGCAATATGTTTCATATGAATCTCCGATACTCGTCCCTGTACCGTACGGGCGATTTAAGCTCTCGAATACGGCCTCTGGTGGAGAAAAGATAACTTCTCGCTTTTAGAAAATCCCATGCAAACACATTACGTTACATGCATTTTTAATTTGTTCAAGATTACTTTTTTGCACAATTTCAGCTTTCATGTGACATTAGCGTTGTGTGTTATATGAGAAGTTAAACATTATCGAATTATTTGAAAATTTAAAACTTTCAAATGCGTTTACAATGAATAATGATTTCAATGGCACATTAGCATTAGTTAAAGAGACAATTCTCCTGTACCGACAGCTGCGATTAGCGCACTCTATAAGCATTTTGAAGTCCCAATAGCAGGTGTGCTGTAAAATCTTCTAATTCCACCTTCTACCGCTAGGGGGCGCATTGTTCTAAACAAACCACCTTCCGAACGAAACTCAAACTCGTGTCCACGTTGCCTCCTGCATCGTTTAGCAAGCGTGCTGCTAAATCCTTTAGTTCAACTTTCTACAGCTAGAGGGCACAATATGTTTTATACGAGCATCCAACACAGTTCCCGTACCTGTGGCACAATACAGCACGAGTGCTGCACACGCTCTGCAAAATCTGTTAGTTTCACTTTCCACCGCCAGAGAACGCACTCTGTTCTAAACTAAACTATATCCAAACGAAACAGGTTATTCAACCTATCCGTAGATATATTAATCGAGGGGGAGAGGACTCGAATAAAAATTTAAGAAATTTGCTGAAATTATTATTCAGAAATAATGGTAATCGTTACACATAAATTAAGACTGTGAGAGGTTATAAATGAAATCCTAATGTAATTTGGAATTAGTTACGATGATATATGAGTAATAGAAGTTCAGTTATTAAAATATGGTTCAGTTAAGCAGAAATCCACATAGGTCGGAGGCGGGGGAGGGGAGATGGAAGCGCTCTTCAACAAATGTCTAATTAAGACTACTTAAGTACTTTGTCAAAAATTGGGACTGGCAGATGAGCCAGGAATATAATTTAAAGATTTTACTGAAATTACTATTCTAAAATAGTGGTAACTCCTACTAATAAATTAACTTTAAGACTGTATGAGATGATAATTAAGATATTAATGAATATTGGAATTAGTCTCGAAGAGGTATGAGTAACAGAAGTTGAGTTATTAAGATAGGGCTCGGTTAAGCAGAAATCGACAAAGAGGAGAGAGGAGATGAAAGTACTCTGTGACAAATGATTAATTAAGTCTACTGCACTACTCTATCGAAAATTGAGGCTGGCAGATGGGGTAGGTATATAATTTAAAGATTTTGATGAAATTACAATTTGAATGAATTTAAATAAGTAAACTAATTGGTTTCGCCTGCTAACGGATCACTCCTTTAAAACGAATCTCTAATTTATACGCAAGTTCCCGCAGCCTGCAGCAACGTATTGCATTCATCGGGGTCCTCGAACTCATTAAATTTCAAACCGAACAAACCTCGAACCAGATCCCCGCTGCCTACGGCACCGTAATCTTCGATTCCACTGCCCAGGGATTTCCAACAGTATATCACATGAGGGGTGCCGGCAAAAGTTTGGGGAAGGGGCACGGGAAGTGCATAGTATGAATAAGTGGTCACATGGGTTTCTAACAGTATATTACATGATGAGTGTCGGCAAAATTTAGAAAAGTGTCTCTCCAGCCCACAAAGTAGGGGGAGATGCATATTATGAATGAGTGGTCACAGGCCTTTCTAATGATATATCACATGAGGGGTGTCGACAAAATTTAGAAAAGTTCTCCCCCAGGAGGAAAAGTGAGGGGAGGGACACCGGAGGTGCATCACATGAATAAGTGACCACAGGACTTTCTAACGATGTATCACATGAGGGGCGTCGGCAAAAGTTAGAAAAGTGCCCCATAGTGGGGGCCCTACTATCATCACCCTTGAAATATCCCCCTCTTTGAAATTCTTACATATCATAAATAATATTTATTTGAGGGCTCTGTAAAATAACCCAATATAAAAATGATGAAAATGCTCAGATTTCAAAAAATTTAGAAAAGTGCCCTCCGGGGGAGGGACAAATTGGGAGGGGGGGCAGAAAGGTTCATAATAGGGAAGAGTGGTCCGAGGGCTTTCCGATGATACATCACGATAGGTTCGGGAAAAGTTTGAAAATCCCCCCCCCCCCTCCATGGGTCCACTCTCGTGCACCCTGAATACCACTCAGAATTCACACAACCACACCTCTTTAAAAATGTCTTTACATGCCCCCCCCCCCCCCCCCGAAATCCAACTCCACGGTATGCTATTTCTTTCTCCCAGCTTATTTTGTGTCGACTCCAAAAAATAACGTTACCTTACAGAAGCCAGCCGTATAAAAATGCAGTACGATTAAATACTCTATAGCAATTTTTTAAAACTTCTAAGCATCGCACATTTTCAATTTTTATACCGTTGTATTAGGGAAGAAAGTACTTTTAAATGCAATTTGTTTGAAAACTGTATCTCCATTTACTTTTGAAATATTATTTTTTTTTTGTAGTTTTTAGCACCATTTGTTTAATTTTGGCAACTCAAGTACTCCATTTATGTAGAAAGTAAAGGGAAAGTAGTTGAAAAATAGCAATTGTCTTTTTTTTGCCATTTTATCATAACAACCGACAGAAAATGTAATTAAAATACGTGCTATTTTTAAAAAATATAAACGATTAATTTCTGTTAAAACATGGAGCTATTATAAACTATATTTAATTTTAATTATCTATAGACGCTTTCAGTATGACGACAGTCAGGACATTTTGGTTGGAAACTGACTCCAAACAAACGGCTGCTATACGTCATTTGTTTTTAAATATAAATCGTGGAAAATGTTACCAGTTCATATCAAGTATTAAAACACTTAGACGTGAGATATAAGATATAGCTGCAACACACAAACAAAATAGAACATAGCAACCATTTGTTTGGAGTCAGTTTCCAACCAAAACATCATGACTGACGTCACGACTGAAATCGCCTAGATGAATGTTACAAACAAATGAAGGCCTATATGCAGGGCTGTGGGAATACATCATTTTACTCGCCACTTGCGAGTGGATTTTCTGACAGGGCGAGTGAATTTGTAAGCAGTATTTAAAAAACTCCATGCCAAAAGATATGCCAAAAACTTTATTTTTTTTACTAGTTAGCTGTATTTTACAACTTTCCAAATTACTGTGATGTAAACTCGGTACTAAGTTCTTTATTAAACTATATTAAACTATTCTTTATTAAACTTTTCTCTCGTGTATATTTTTCTTAATTTTACAGGAGAAAAATATATATGCGAAAATGTATTATAGCAATAGTAATCAATTATTTTTGCAATCGCCTAAGTTTTATTATAACAATTTCAAACTGTACATTGCATTTTGCAGGCGGGTAAAATAAATCCTTGGCTGGTAAGATTTTCTGAAAATTCCCCACCCCTGCCTATATGAATCATTAGATAGCCTTTTTTGTCGAGTTTCTTTAATGACGGCATCTTTTTGCGATAGTGACATTCCATGCATGCTTTACTGCAGATGTTTAAGAGTGGATCGTAAATGTGGAATTCTTAAGCGGATGCGAATGACGCCATTTTACATAAAATAAAAGTGTGTGCTTTAAGTAATTGAAATATGTTTTGTACTATTTATGTACACATATTTTTTTTTCATCGGGGGCAAGACTAAATTCTGAAAAAGCTGAATTCCTGTTTTCTAGTGTTTTTCTATTCTGTTTCCCAATGCTTTCTAATGTGATGGCAAGTTAATAATTTCTATAGCATTTCCCACGGGATTACCTTGAGACATGAAAGTCCGGGTTCCCCCGATATTTCCTTTTTACACACTGCTCTCGCATCTCTGTGTGAAAAGAGTAGTTTCGGCCAACTCCACCCCCACAGGCACCTACCAACATTAATAGTATAGAAATTTGTTCATTTTGCTACTTAAGAGATAAAACTGATATTCAAGATATTATTGTAGACTACTTTTATGCAATAATATTAGAATATGGATTAATTTTGTTTAATTTCAGTTTCAGTTTGAAGAGTGTGAGGTCCAGGTCGGGTGGTCTTAAAGTAGAATTTTCGGGTTCGGGTCCATTATAACACAAACTGCAGGACACACTAGATATAAGCATTTGCTATGTTTTTATTCATAAAGTCAATCAATCTACTGGCAGCAACGTAGATAAAACTGACTTACAAAAAAAAAAACTGTTTTCAAAATACTCTTGGCAATAAATAAATTAAAATATCGGCAATATTAAGCTATACTAACAAAGCCCTAAGTTTGCCTGTGTGCGATGGCTAGGAAAATCTATTGCAAGTAGGTTTGAAAATGTGCATGAGGATAGTCCAAGGCTTCTACGAATGCAGACACCTGAGCCTCAGATATTTAAATAATTAGCTGAGATATTAATGACAAATAACAAGTAAAAATTAAATTTAAAAAATCAAAAAACCCGACTGAGTAAAAAGCAAACTAATCAATCATGTCTCATAAATGTGAAACTATTTTTTATATTACTTACCTATTTTTTTATTTACTTGTATTGATGACTTTTAAGTTGTGTTTAATTGTTAGTTCCTATCTATAAACACTGTTTTGATGAGGCCTATAGATGTCTATGGAGGTTAGAGTTGCAGTTAACTAGAGATCCTACCTACACAACTTCCAGATCCTGTAATATTTAAACGGAGCTTCTGACTGTAAAATAGTCAATGAAACATAGTCTTCATTTTGAAAGACCTATCCAATGATATGCCACTCAATAGGGTGCGTAATTTTTTCGTCTCTACCACCATTTTGTATTTTACGACCACCACTTTGAATTTATAAAAACAAAACCTAGCTTATAACCATCGGACGGTTAAGACGAATCGATAGAGACCTCATTCATTAAAATCCATCCAGCCGTTGGGATGTTTCGAGGGTATAAAGAAATCCACATACCCAGATACGCATGAAACACATAACCCTTCTTGGCAGCTGGATAAAAATGAACAATCATCAAAAAGATAAATTTTTTCTCAAAATGGCGTGTAACACCCATACTGGAATATCACTAGCAGAGAAGATCCAAAGCCTCATCAGCTAAACAGTTTTAAAATACTGAATATAAAATATCCACCGAAGTGTAATACTTTTATCTTTCTAAAGGCAAAATTCGTTAAAAAATATGAATATTAACCCTGTGAAAAAATTCTTTTAAAAACGTGTTTTTCCCCATCTTTCCAAGCTCGGATCGGCTCGATTTTTCAAAATACTCACTTAATTTTGGTTTAACCATTTCAAGAAAAGAGTTTCGAACGAAGTTTGGACATGGTTTGATTATGTAATGTTCTGCAATGCTGAAAAATCTGCATCGGCCTTGGAAATAAGAAAGTATGAAAATAAGAAAAATTCCAAACTACATATTTATATGTTAAAATTTCATTTGAACGGTGCAATCTTTTAAAAAATACAAATATTAACCCTTTTCAACCAAATGCCTTTCTTAAAGTTCCTTTTGGTAAATTTAAATTTTTTTTAGCACACTTTGAAATTCTGAATCCACTATTTTTTATCAAAATATGGAAAAGCAGATAACTCTTACTTAAGGATAGTGCATTTTACTTTAAAAAGACATATTAGGTTTTTAAAAATATTAATATTAACCCTTGCAGAGAAATTAGCCTCTGAGAATTACTTGCAACTTCATCTATTATTACATGTTGGAAATCCTGTATCCGATTTGGAAATCAAAACATATCGAGTTTAACTCTTTAAGACCGAAAGATTTTTGGTAGAAATGAAAAGTTTTGATGTTTTTTCCTAAAAAATATATCCAATGTCAGGTTATGTCAAGAGAGGATCTACGCAATTCTGTGGATGCATGCTCGACTTTAAATCGCACAAAAAGTAGGAAAATATTTTTTCTTTTTCTTTAGGATGGCTGCCAGGGATGCCGCGGACGCGCTATAGTGCGTAAATTACGCGAAAAATCGGAGACGGGACGCAAAAGAATAGCTCGTCAAAAAATCACGGAAAAAAGCCGATTTTCGTCAAAGAATCGCGAAAAAAGCGCACATCTCATCAAAATATCGCGTAAAAACAGCGATTTTCGTAAAAGGGCCGCGAAAAAATAGCGTATTTCGTCAAAGGAGCGCGAAAAAATAGCAAATTTCGTCAAAAAAATCGCGGAAAAAAGCGCAAATTTCATCAATATTGCAAAAAAAAACACGATTTTCGTAAAAGGGCTGCGACAAATTAGCGTATTTCGTTAAAAAATCGCGAAAAAATAGCGAAGTTCGTCAAAAAATCGTGGAAAAAAGCCGAATTTTGTCAAAGGATCGCGAAAAAATAGCGTATTTCGTTAAACGATCCCCCCAAAATAGCGAATGTCGTCAAAGGATTGCGAAAAAATAGCGTATTTCGACAAAGGATCTCCAAAAAATAGCGAATGCCGTCAAAAAATAGTGTAAAAAAGCCGATTTTCGTCAAAGGATCGCGAAAAAAGCACAAATTTCATCAAAATATCGCGGAAAAAACGCTATTTTCGTAAAAGGGCTGAGACAAAATAGTGTATTTCGTCAAAAGATCGCGAATTTCGTCAAAAATCACGGAATAAAGCTGGATTTTGTCAAAGTATCGCGGAAAAAACGTGAATTTAGTCAAAGCACCAAGAAAGATGTGCAAACTAAACTTATAGGTAGAAAATTCATAAAATGGGATTTAAATTTTTTTTTAATGAGATTCTTAAAAATTCAGCATGATTTCAGTGTACTTTGATAATGTATTCAGTAGGTGGACCAGTGAAAAATCCCCCTCCCTCTTACTGCATTGAAATGTCTCCCGCCTTCAGAACATTTAGGATTTGATGCTTATTAATGATTTAGATGTAAATTTACCTTCCAAGGAAAATGTCTGATTCCAACACAGATCTATGCTGACAAATAATTCAATGGGAAGTATAATGAAAGCACCCATTCATTCAACAAAAAGTACACCTTTACTTAACATAAGTATTCTTTTTTTCAGCAAAAAAGTCTTGTCCCTTTTCAAAAGAAATGCGAACATTAGTAATACTTGTTAGTGGACATTGGTATCTTCTACTCTCAAATAAGCCTTATTTTACAATTAAAATTGTATCTTGCACTTTTACTTTTAAAAAAGTAAAGAAAATTTCTCCTAGTATTTTTTAAAAATATCTTATTTGAGTGCAAATAATACTGGTTTTAATTCATTATTTAATTATTATTAAAACGATAATTAATGCATTTCATTTACCTTTTCCAAATAAACAAGTTTTATTTATTCCTTTAAAATGTAAATTATTATTGATTGGGGACCCACTTTTGTAAAAAAGGGACCCAGATTTTTGGAAATCCTGAATCCCGGGACCCAGGTTTTATCAAGTACAGCGGCATCACTATCATCTACACAATTGTGTAGGTCAGGTCTTAAAGGGTTATGAGCATAAAATAGCTCGTTTAAGAAAATAATACAGTGAAATCTCATTACAACAAATCCCTGGGGAGCACTGATTAAATTTACTATACTGAAAAATCCGTTAAATTGATTATTTTTATAATGAAATAGGATTTTTTTTCAGCAATTCAAATATTTGTTAAACTGAAAAATTCGTATAAGTGGCATTCACTGTGACGCATTTCTACTGTATTAGTTAACATTCTTTTTCCAAGGCTAAAAGAAACTAAATCTCGATATTTTAACACAACTTCTTTACACAATCATCTGATACATCCATTATATAACATATGAAAACCAAATTTAGAGAATTAGAAGCATTTAAAAAAATAAAATCTGGTTAATATTTGCTTAGATCATGAATATTGCACCAGTGGCTTTTGCAACTAAATATCAATATTTTTGCATATATATATATATACACAGTAGAAGCCCGATATAACGCGGTTGTTGGGAGACATGTTTCACACCCTCGTTATAGCTTAACCGCGGTATATCGGAATGGTGTCAACGATATGGTACATTGAAAACACTTAACCGCCTTGTGAAATGTAATTAACTTTATCGTTCATTGAACACAAACTTAATCTTACACTGTCTTAAAAAAGTCCGTAAGTGTTGTTTGGCGAACTGAGGTGTTTCGTTTCTTTTCGGAATATTGTTTCACTCTAGCAAGATGGAGTAGATGAACACTATCTGAATCGTCTTGCCTCTCCATCCACGAAATTACCTTCGTTAAATGTGAAATGAATTCACTAACATGTGGAACGTTGTCATTCATTACCACATCATTTTCAATTTCATCATCATCATTATCCTGCTCAATGCAATTTTTAGGCGTTACAGCATCAATAATATCCTGATCTGTTTGTTAAGCGTTTTATGAAGAATATTGCTTCACTGAAATTTTAAACGCCAAATTTATCCTAAAATTGATCTTTTTTTTTCAGGGGACATACTTTTCCCCGCGTTAAATGTGAATTCGCGGTATATCGGACCGCGTTATTTCGGGCTTCTACTGTATATATATATATATATATATATATACAGGCCTTGATAATATTATAGTTATAACTCATAAAATTTTCAAGGAGTTTCGACAATAAAAACTATTTAAAAACATAATTAATGGATCCAATGACGGTCAATGTTAAATAAAACCCCCCCTATTTTTTTTTTTTGGGGGGGGGGGGAAACCAGAAGAGATTTAGATTTTTTTTTCGATGTCTTAAAAATATCACTATTTTTATTTGCTATTGTGCAGGAGATCATTTCTGCACATGCGTTTTAAAAAGGGTCAGACATTAAGTGACAGTTTTCTTTCTCTACCTCACCTTTTTTTTTTTCTTTACTCTGCCTTATTAAAAATACAATATTTTAAACAGGTGATTGAATGATTTTTTAAAAACCTATTTACTTTATTTAAGGAGAAGAAAATAAGAACATAACAATCAAGGTAGTGGGGCTCCCAGCATTATGTTTGTTTGGAAAGATTTTCATATTCAATTCATACAACACTGACTTTAGGTATATTTGAGGTTAGTACTACATGCCTGGATTGTTCCCGTCTTTCGTTTAAAAATATAAATAGACCGGAATGCAAAAATCCTTACTTACCCAATAGTATGCTGCCGGCAGCAGTGGTTCCCCTACATTTGGATAGATACGGTACATACTCCGGTACATTTGGATAGATTTTCATTTAAATATATAAAATCCTTCTACACCTCGAAACAAGCTTTTTTCAATTTTCTTTAACTGAATTTTTTAATGCGATTTTCACAGTTTTTTCATATTGACTGTTCAAAATTAATAAAAAGAATTTAGTTTCAATAATTTAGTGCAATATAGGTCTGTGTGATGCAGGTAGGAGGCAGTCGCTGAAATATAGGGGGCCAAATTTATACTATTAATCTCGATTTTCCTACCTGTTTTACTGTAAAATATACAGGGTGTATCTGAAATGCTTCAAAAAACTTAGGGGGATGATAGTACTCATCAAGATGAACAAAAAATGCAATGGAACATCGGGTCGCAAATTACGTTTAAAGGGTGATAATCGCAAAACTAATAAAAATATTGAAATCTCGCATGCTGCTTTTCTGCAGAACTGGCTAGTAGCACGAAGCTGGTATTCCTTTCACTTTGTGTATATCCAATCAGAAAGAGATAACAAAAAGTTGGAAGAAATCCAAACAAATATTTGAGCAGGAATCCACATATACAAATTTGAGTGTGTCCGCCAGTCGTTCCTCCATAGATGCACCTATTCTGTGTAATAAAGTCAGCGGTCAACACTTTGAACAATTATTGTAAAATATTTGTTTTCTCTGAGCATCACGAGCTGTGTTGTGTTTTTTCTGTGCAATAAATAATTTTCTGGAGTGTTTCTTTCTTGTCCAGTTTGTCCATTTCCAGATGCTTTTTCTCGATTTTCGCCCTTTAAACATCATTTGTTGCGACACCATGTTCCATTGCATTTTTTGTTCGTCTTCATGAGTACCATCATCCCTCTAAGTTTCTTGAAGCATTTCAGATACACCCTGTATATATATATATATATATCAGGAATTTTTTACCCATGAAAGTACATACATTTATCGTTTCAAAGTTATTGAACTGTACCTTAATCCACACACCAAAACAAATTTCTGACCAAGAACTTCTTCTTTTTAAAAAAATGTTTTAGGTCTTTATCTCTTTTGTTACCTTCACTTTCCTGAGTCTGTAATTTTATTTTTGTACTAGAGATAAAAACATAACTTTCAAAATAGTATGTGGTTTCTATCTTGGAATCCAAAAGGGTTGCACTTACACTGTTGTACTGTACTGTTAGATACATTTTTTTTTACACTCAGTTCCCAAATCCTTTTTGCCCAAATATAAGTGCTCTTACATTATTTAGTTGTTTTGAATTTCTTAACTAAAATTAAACTTTTAAAGTTCCAAAATAAATGTGAAATATGTATTCAATAGAACTTATTTCTATTTCTGCCTTTTTCAATTTTGTAACACCTGTCACAAAGAGAAGGTGGTGGCGGCGGTGCAAATTGAAACCTTGGCTCAGACACAATTTTTCCTTCACACGGTGCTGAATCAGGGCCTGATTAACTCTAGGTGAAACCCGGGGCACACAGGCTGTATCAGGGCCCCCTTTATCTAGAAAACTATATTATAAGCATTTCAAACAGCTTTATGTGCAATTCAAAATTTAAACTATATCTTTATAAAAATAGAATACATCACAGACGCATGTAAAAATGCATTAAAACATTATGTTAAGGTAAAATCTTCTGCAATATATGCTATTTAGTATGAGTAAAACTCTAAACCTAAGAGCCTGAAGGAAACAAGTTTGATATAATATCCGTTTTTCTCTGAATTTTGAAATTTAAATTGGATTTTATTGTCATTAGTGAAGAAAACTGCGACAGTTTAGTTTTTAGTTTGCATGAATGGTAAAAATTAATTTCTTCTGTGAACTATATTTAGAAATTACCTTAATTTGTATCTTCAGATAGTGGAGAACATGTATTTTGGGGCCCCCTGGAAATGTGGGTCCGGGGCACATGCCCCTGGTATAATCGGGCTCTGTGCTGAATATAGCAAATTTTTCTCTAATTTTTTAACTTTTCAAAAAATGTTTATAAAATTTTTTGCATGTAATAGAAATTTTTTCATATTCACAAAAAAATCTTGTTTCAATCTTTTAGCCTAATTTAGTGAAGTTTGCTTTAAGCAATTTTTTGGCATTTGTTTCTTGAACGAGAACTCTCTGTTAAAGTTTGCTAATGCTGCGATTAAATTGGAGATGGAAGAATGTAAATTGATTCCTATAGGAACGTGAACGATTGCATCAAAATAAAATATTGTAATAAGTAAGGGTTCATTTCATTTGAGAATGGAGCAGATGTCGCTCAGATGTGTATACATTTTATAAGGGAATGCATTGTCTTTGATTTCTTTTTAAATTTGTGAAAAATCAGGATATTAATATATTTGAATTTTTTTTAAAATATTTTCCAAATGATTCCCCCATTCAGCAATGTAAAATTTAACTTTGGATGGCAAAACATGACTGTAATTTTTCGTGCAATTTCGCTATAGAAACATATGTAAGTGTTCCCCTTGAAATGAGAACAGAGAAAATTTACGCATGAAGCATAGATTATGAAACACTTTCATTGTTTAGTAAGGTAAAGAAAATACCCAAATAAACGATTTAGGAAACACATAGCACATTATTTCAAAACTAGATTACAGCAAGCACCATCCATAGCGAAAAATGTATTCAAATTCTTCTGTACAGCCCTGTATATGATCTATAGATTTCTATATGTAATACATAGGAAGGGAAAATTTAGTTTAGTTAAGAAATGCATAACCCTGTTAAAAATTCACTTTTGCCAATGGGCGGAAATGTACTTAAATTCATTTCTAAAGTCCTATATATTATCTTACAGATGTTTATACCACAAGACAAACTAAAATTAATTTTAGGCAAAAAATGCTTAAAACTACTAGACTACTACTACTTCCAGAAATTACTATGTACAGACACCAATGTATCCTGTTCTTTAGGTAGCCTTGTATATAAATTTATTTATACTCTTCAAATATAGTTCAGCTTGAAAATGAAAAACTCAGTAAAAAACACTTTTAAACAATTTACACCCATACTATTTATTGCTTACAAATTCTTTTATGTAGCCTTGTATATGATTTATAAAATTTATGCACACAACATAATATACAAAAACTTAGTTAAAATTATCAACGCATACTATAACTGAAAATGCTTTTACATCAATAATCGATAATGTACAGTACTCTGGCCACAGTATCTGCTGTGCTTTTCTGTAAATTAATATTAAATACTATGTACATCATATTCTACAGCAAACATCGTGTAGTGAACCTCAGTAATATGTATCAAATTCATTATGTTTGAAATACATAAAATAATTAAAATACACTGCAAAAAGTTTTCTTTGTAGACCATTATGTAATCGAATTCTTTAGTGCAACACTTTAAATTAATGATAAATGCTTTGCACTTCATATTTTACAGAAAACATGTTTTAACACACCTTCGAAATGAATATTAGTTTAATTATGTTTGTAATAAAGGAACATGATTAAAATATATTGCAAAATATTTTTCTTTATAGATCAGGGTTGGCAAGGTTTTGGACACAACGGTAAAAACCACAGTAAAATCCATGGTTTAAACCGTACTGTCCAAAACCCTTCTGTCTAAAACTGTCCAAGCCCCACCAGTGGCCGAGAGGTTCTGCTCTCGAAGCTGGTAGACAGGAAGTGCTGGGTTCGAACCCAATCGCGCCTGTCGGCCTAATCGTTCGGAGTTTTCTTCGAACCTTGGATTTCCAAGCGTTAATACGGGTTAGGTTCCCTTAGAAAGACCCCCACGAAATGCACTCCCCCCCTTAGGGCCAATATCCCTCGTGTTGATAATTGGCCGTCATAAACACAAACAAACAAACAAACTAAAACTGTCCAAAACTATATTTTGTAGTAAAATTGTATTTATCAGAACAATGCTAAAAGTTTAAAAAATTGGCAAAAAGATTACAATACAAAAATACCAATTTAGTATTAACAACCTAATTACCCTACGTTATACTACCTAACAATTTAGTAGCAACAACCTAATTGCCCTACGTAACAAAGTAATTACATTAAGAAGATATTAAATTTAATTAAGTATCATAATTTTAATGTTATTCATTTAAATAATAGTAGTTAATAGAAGTACTAATGATTTTTATGAAGAATACATTCTGATTCTGTTACTGAAAGTCTTGAGAGTTGTTACTGGAAATAATTGATAAATGGAGTTCAGATTCAGCATACTGATTAAACAGCTTACAGCTGGCAACTATGTATATGTGTATATTAAGAAATAGTATAAATAAAAATAAGTGATTTTGTTTGATTATGAGATATTTAGATATTGACTATTATTATAACAACACTATTTAACTCTTAAGAAATAGAATGTTCACTAGAATTAGATTAAATTCATAATAAAAATACATAATTTAAAAAATAACTTCTAGATTTTAAATTAAATATTCGTGTTTACTTTTATTATCCTATAATCTAGAAAAGATAATTTACAATGAAATATTATTTAAAAGAAATTTCTTTGTAACATTTTCTTGCATAAAAATTGAAACAAAAGCACTAGTGTTAAGCAAATCTCCCCTTCCTATACTACATGTGTATTATAAAGAATTTCTTATTATTATAACTCAATTTTAACAGAAACAGAACTTTTTATGTTACACAGATATAAGAAAAATTTGAACTTTTTTTTTTCATTTACCAAAGAATTAAATGGAATGTTAGTAAAATATATTGTGAGATATTTATATTTATTCATATGTTTAATAAGTGTGCAGTGCTTACATGTGGAATGTTGCTTTTTTTTAAGGTTTTGGGCACTTTAGTACAGTTTTGGACGTTTTAGTACAGTTTTAGACACTTTAGTACAGTTTTGGACAGTAAAACCCACATGTCTTGTCCAAAACTAGTTTTGGGCGTCTAAAACCCCAACCCTGTTATAGATCATAATGTAATGGAATTCTTTTGAGAGTCCGTGTAAATGAACTATAAATGTACACACTTCATTTTCAATAGTGAATATGCCATAGTAATTATCATTAACATATACGAATTACATGGCACTCCGCATATACGAAAATTAAAGCACAGAAAGATGGCAGAGAAAATTGAAGTTATAAATATTTTTCAACTGTTTTCTGACTCCCCCCCCCCCCTTGCTTAGTGAAGTTTCATAAAAGTAACTTTTTAGCTCACCTGGAGAGAAAAAATGAGTAAACCTTCATTTAGATGAAAAGTATTTTGATCTTTAAACTTCCTTTTATGCACATGCATAAAAAAAAGAAGAAAAAAAACACTAATGAGGAACATATAATGGTGGCTTTGTTTTTTCATATTTCACTACCAATGTTCTTGAAGGAAATATGAATTAAATAAAAGAAAGTTTTCTGCCTTCCGTGTATGAAACTAGATATATTCATTAGTATACAGCAGTAGCACATGCGTTTTGTGATGCATACAGATTTTTCAAAGTAGGGAAGAGTGGAAAGGAATAGGACACTTTTTACAAAAATAAGAACATTAACTTAGTTTGACACAAAAACAAAAATTTCAATTTATAGAATAGAAAATGAATATATTTCTAATGTTTTTGAACAATATGGAAACATAATTTGCAGAAACAATTTCATAATTAAAGAAATTGTAAGATTCAAATGTGTCCCATACCTCCTCACTAACAGGGAGGTATGGGACAGCTATAAAACAAAGTATGATAAGCACAAGTAGTCTAGTGTTGGCTATACAGTATAATATCTTTAATCCGGAAACTTCTGTAATCTGGACATTACGGCCCGCTTATTTGTTTTTATTTTCAATCAAAGATCATAGATGGCGCCATAGCTCATATATGAATAAATTTAAGAAAAATGAAAAAACTATGTATTTACTACTGTTTATTTTTATTTTTTTGTAATTTTAAAATTGTGAGAACTTTCTGAATTACATATGTAATTAAAATACAGATGTCATTTTTTAATATTAAGTTTAAAAAAATTCTGAATTAATGTGAATTTTACTATTTTTTTTTCTCCAAAGATGGCGTCAAAATATCAGAAAATCGGCTTTTATTTTTATTATTTCTTTTCATTATTTAACTTGTGACTTACTTTGATATTTGTAAGTACTATATATTTAATTTCTTATAAAATTAGAAATATATATCACTATTTTAAATATGTTAATGTAATTATAAAGTTATTTTTTAAATTAATTGTAAGTCATTTAAATTTCTCTCTATAATTTTTTTTTAGGATAGTTGCAATATTTTTCATGATATCTCTGTTATTCTTGTTATCTGTATTATTTAATGAGTATTTATAAATCAGAAATTGTAATAAAAAAATCGTATGGTTACTGTTTCTTATACTATATAAAAGATGGTGACACTGCATAAAATTCACATTATTTTTTAAAAAATATTTGCATTTTTGAGTATTTCGAATTGATTTTTCTCACTGTTTCCGATTATTTGTAATTATCAAGTTCCTGACATTTTTATATTGCCATATTAATGAGAGGTATTTATCTAAATCCATTCTAGTTTCAAAATTTCTGTAATCCGGAATTTTCTATAATCTGGAATCGCCGTAATCGCGACGATTCCGGATTAAAGAAGTTATACTGTATATACAGTCTAACAAAGATTGTAAGTTGATAATGTCTGTGCCACAATATCAAATTCTAGTATCTTCATTCAGGGTTCCAGAATTCAGGATTGTCGGTCACAGATGACGTTAAAAAAATCATCAGTTAAATTTATTTACATTTTGAAGTAAATGAATATATTATCAATGTTATAATTAACACGTTTAATGCCAAGTCTATTTTGTCTGTCTTTCCGTTTGGGCCATGAAATAAGATTCCCACTACCAGGGGTGGGAAAATGCATCATTTTACTTGCCACTGGCGAGTGAATTTTCTGCCAGGGTGAGTGACTTTTCAGATAGTCTTTGAAAATTGCAAACTATAGAGGTATGTCATAAAGTTTTTTTATTTGGTAGTTAGCTATATTTTTCAACTTTCCTAGTTACTGCGATGTAAACATGGTTTGAAGTTCTACTTTATATTAAACTTTCATCTCTTGTTTACATTTCTTAATTTTATAGGAAAAAATATATGAAAATACATTATAGTAATAGTAACCAACTATTTTTGAGTTGCGTAATTTTGTCATAAAAATTTTCAACTGTATGTTGCATTTTACTGGCTGGTGAAATAAATCCTTGGCTGATAAGATTTTCTAGAAATTCCCCACCCTTCCCCACTACACAATCAATAAGAATAAGTCACTGATGACTGACAGGGCCTAAACAGAAAGTTCAGTGTCAGTCACCAGTGACTGACATGGCACTCAACGTGTTAATATATTACCCTCTAAAAATATATGCATTTTAGCAATTAACATTCATCTTATTAAAAAGAAGGAATTGGACTTGTCCCATACCTCCCTTTGCTGGAATGTCCCACTCCTCCCCACTACCTTCTTGTATAAACAAAAATGCTGCTTTTAGCTTTTAGGCTTAGTTTAAATTATGGATAATATACAGTATAATGTTCCATAAATAGGGAAACTATTACATCTTTGCATAAACAAGTCATTAATATATAGAAAGCATAAAAAGTATATGAAGCAAATTTACTTTTGATTTTGATTCTTTAAATAATCTTTTTCTGTATACAAATGCAAGCTTATGCAGATCAGCAACTTTTTTCAAATGAAGATTGGGCTACCATTGCTTCATCTAGTGTGTGATTGATGAAATGTTTAGAATGATACATAAAGAAAAAACCTACTGTCCCATTCCACTCCACTCTCCCCTACTATCTTTTCCATAATAATTAGTAGCTTATGTTAAGTGTAGGAATTAGAATTAAATGGATATAACTATTTTTTTTTTCTCTTATTAGAATACAAGGGCGTAGGAACCGGGGGAGCTGTGGCTCCCCAGGAATATTTCAGACGGGCTTAGCTCCCCGGGAGAAATTCTTGCACCACATCTGTTTACGATACATTGCTGAATTAAAAAATAAAGTATACTTTTTCTAGGAAATTCACGCAATAAACAACAAAGAAAAGAGAGAGAGGGTGTGGTGTGCACACTTGTTTGTGCCTTCACCCTTTTTCTCATTGTTTACAACCCTCCCGATTTCCAGAAAAAAGGGGGTCTTATAGAGGTATTCTACAAATTACCAGCACAGATAACATATTTATATAGATGATTCCTATTTGATAATTTATAGAATGAGGCCTTTAAAATTGATTTGGAAGAGATTTGTAAAGAATTTTTAAGCAAAACAACAGAAAGCACTTTAATTTCTGGTAAATGGAAGTGGGAGAAGCCTTAAATTTGAATATTGTATTCGAGATCACACATAAATTAAGTTTCTATGTTTTAAGTATATCTATTAAAAATTATTTTAACTGGATTAAAGAGTTAGCGATCTTTTGATATGCTTCTATTTTATACTTCTGTTTGTGAAACGTGCAACAATATGAAAGAACGCTCCAAAATGAAAGAAATGAACCGCGCCACTAGCTTTCCGCAATATGCCCCGGCTCCCCTATTTGTACAAAGTTCCTACGCTACTGTTAGAATACACATACATAGGTTTAAATTTATGCAATTTATATTATGATAAAATATAATCATTTTAGATACTCATGAAGGTATATATTTGAATGTCCTACAGTCACATACTTATATGATTGAACAAAACTGCTGATTGTAGATTCGGTGAAAAGATTTTGAAGTAATAAAATGAATATTCTTAAACTGGTGATGGGCAATTCCATTGTAACAGACTAACAGTCATAGAGGGAAAAATGCCTGTACCTTATTTAAATAATATTAATTCTGTAATTAAAAGATAGCTACAAGTAGCATTTGACATTAGAAGATAAATTTATATAGTAGTTATTATGAATAAATTACTTAATGTAAATAATTATTATTAAAAAAAATGGTATTGTAACAGACAAACAGGAATTACCGTGCTTTTCAGATAGCTCAATGTTTATCTGTATTATAAAACAACATACAATTTATTATAACAAAAATGTATTTTCATTCAGAGGGAGCTCATAAATGAACATCTTTCACAAAATTTGAGTGTTGCCACAATATATTTATGAAAAATATGTCATCTTACCTGTAACAGACCAACACTGAACATCTAACAGACAAACAAATAAATACATAAAAAGAAGCTAGGCTGATTATAAAGGATTTTATTGATTTTGACTATTCAAAATTTTATAAAATGCATTGTAAATAAAAAAAATATATAGGTTTAATGCTATCAGGAAAAAAATATACATATTACCTATTTGATGTAAAAAATGAAATACTGAAAATGGTAACATTGGCTCGGAATTGCCCTGGTACTGTTGATCATATAAATTCCTAAAAGTTATGATATATTTTTTTAATTATTCATTAAAAAAACATTTTTTAAATGAATTATTTATATTTTCAGTAGATCCTGATTTTTATTAGCATTAACAACATATAGATAGCAATTTTCTGTTTCTCTGTTTCATAAAGATCTGATTACTCTGATAAAGTTTTAAAATGTAAACAAATCAGACTTGAAATGCACGAAATAAACAAAGTTTATCAACACGAAACTTTTAATTAAAAAAATAAGAAAGCAAACATGTACAACACTTGCTTCTTTAGATCACAATGGACATGATATAACAAAGGAAATAAATTTTGTGTATTGCTATATTATGTACATAAATTATAGGAGATGAAAGATTATTTTATTTCGGCTTTGTTTTTATTTATTGTTACTTAAATTCTAAATCTTTTAAAACAGAACATTTTATTTTTAGTTAGAATTTTCAATCAAATATTATATCCCATCTTACAACTTATGAAAGTTTCACGAGTTTTATTAATTACCAGTATACTCTTTTAAAGCAAAATGTGACTTCATTATTATTTTACAGTCTTTTCCTAATAATAGATATAAGAAATATTAAATCCTCTTTAGAGATATATTGTAACAAACTGATCCACTGTTGTTACATCACATGAACAAAATTGAATTGAAAATAATTATCTGAAAAAATTGCATAGAATGCAGGTTGAATACACTTTGCATTGGCTGTAATATGTCTCAAAGCATCCATGGAAGAAAATGATGATAAATTAACTTTAAAAAATCCTTAAAACATATAAACAATGCTCCTCGTAATAAATGAACGAAGGAATATTTTTTATTTACTAATTCATATAATGCAACCCTGTGCTTCAAACATCAAACATGGCTACTAGGATTCATTTATCTCACGTTGGCGAAGCTTTGGCTTCGATTTGCCGTTCTTTTACTGCGATTGGTTGTTCGAGAGCCCGAGCTTCCCGACATCTACTTTCTAGTAGTTTTCGTCCCCTCATCAGAAGTATTGCAGTTATTAATCAAGGTGAAAAAAACTTTACAATTTTAGTGGTGTGAGTAAGAAAACAGTTAGGTATCTACTTGTAGATCACACTCCATCCGCTACGTGGCGCATGACCTTGATTGATGTGATCTCGCTTTTAATCTTGCGGTTACTTCTCCCATTTAAGATAGGACGCTTACTTATATCGCTTTGGCTGTATTTCTCAAATACCAAAAAAGGCTTGAATTGAAAACACTGCAAATATCACCTTAACTTGTTTATGGTTCTATAAGTGGTGCATGCACCATCTGACGGTGCGTTCGCATCAATAGACCAGATCAGGTCTATGGACTCCTCCGAAGGGGTTAAACTTATAGTGTAACATTTGTAAACAGATAGTGTGGCATGGAAAGATTACTACTTTGCAGTATTTTTGATTACTTGTTTGCCGTTAACCCCGTAACGCTCGAATTAAATTACGGTTGAAAAATTCAAATTGCTTATTGGCACCACTTTTATGAAAAAAAAATATTCACCTTATTTAATGACTGGAAAAACGATACTAAAATATTGCCGATTTTACTATTTTATAGAACTGGTCGGAATCAAACAATTTGAGTAAAAGGCACAGCCCGAGAATATGACAGGAACGAGATTTAAGCGGTTAATTTGAAATAAATTTGATACAGAATGAATTTAACTTGCATGACAAGTTAGCTGCAAGTTCAAAGTGTGGTGACTTCGTCGTTTGCGTTATTTTGCTGCAGTCTCGTTATGAAATTTCAGTCTTGTCATGCTGAGCTTGCTGCAACTTTGCAGGTTTTCAAAGCAAGACTGCGGCAAATTTTCTGCTAATTAAAAGTGCTATCTGGGTTTAAACATTTTCATTCGTCGAATTCGACGGGTTTCGACTCTTAATTTTATGAAACGTGTACCAGTACCGTGTGTTGCTAAAATTATTTAATTTTGCACGGTTTTTACTATTATGGATAAGGTTTAAGTGTATTTTAAAAGTAACTGTTCGATTAAGAAAGGTCTCGTCATACATTTCTATATTAAATAAGTCTTTGTTTTCATGTCAACAAATCTTATTCTCTTGTTGTCTTCCACACAAACAATATCGAAGTCAAACTAACAGTGGCTCAGGATCGGAAATTAATTTTGAGTTTGGAGCAATTTTAGTCCATTAAATTTTGTCCTAAACAGCATAAAACGATAGTTAAATTTTATTATAGAAACATATAAATGTGTATGACAAATCCTTAGTTAGAAAAATGTATTTATTTAAGTTAAGCTTACTTACATAAGTTCATCATGAAAATGTTTTCTTTAGAGAGAATTTGACATAAAGGCGTATTTTTTTTTTTTTTTTTAATTGGTTCCATCACCAACCGGTGATGTATAGGCAACTAAACGAAATTTTTATTACTAGTTTCCCTTTGCGACCAGTTTTGTCTCCCTTAAAATTTATGTTTGGGAAAACATGCTAAGCATTGTATCATGTTACTTTTATTCATAATTTAATTTATTTGGACTCCCTTAAATATAATTAATATAATCCCTTAAGCTAATATTAGTTTTTGTTGCATTGAAATATCTCAATTTGTTGATTTTCTGTAAGCAAGTAAATCCTATTGGTTTACAGGGGAAGTCTATGGGAATTTGGCGAAATATTAGAGATATCGCCAACTTGGAGTCACTTTTGGCGACTCATTTTAGTCGCCAAATTTGGCGGTATATCACCAAGATGGCTACAAACTTGGCGTCATTTGGCGACAGAACAGAATTCCCTATGGTAAACCCCCTTATAGGTATGCTTACATTAAATGCTGTTCAAAGAGATGCGTTTCATTCGGGCGTTGCCATTACACAATGAACAAATAACCGCGATTTCTGTGCCACATACGATAGCTTAATATATATATAGATTTTCTACTGACATTACATCCACGTTCCGCAAGATTTTTTTTATGTATATAAACATGAGAATATACCCACATGAGAAGAACATTCTGTAATTTTTTTAAAGATTTTTCTGAGTATGCGCGTGTGGAGACCTTCATTTTAACTTATAAGCATTGTGGTAGTGTCATTTTTGGAATTATCAGTTACATTAAAAATCCTTTTTTTTCCAAAGTAAGAAGTACACACAGTTTCTCCCCTTTCTTCATCTGTCATTTTTTAAACAAAACAAGAAAGAAAAAAATCCTGCTTCAAGCATAGATTATGAAACACTTTCCAACAAGTTCAAATTAATGTAACAAAACTGCACCGTTTAATAAGTTGAAATATCCACCCATAATCAAAACTCATTCACCCATAGTCAAAATTCAACCATATGGAAACGCATAACACATTTGGAAAGACAATTTTGGCTCTCCCTATCCACAATTGGAAAATTACCGAATTCTTTGAGCAGCCCTGTATTTGTTATATAGACTGGCATCTATTAACTACATGCATGCCAAAATTCAGTTCAGTTAAGAAATACAAGTACCTCAGCTGAAAATTCCCCTTCAGCAATTTCCGCTAATAAGGAAATTGCTACGCGAATTCTTTTGTGCAGCCCTGTATATGAAATATAGAATTTATATACAACAAGTAAATTGTAAAAGAATACTTACACTTTAAAGCGCATACCGAATTTTAAATCGCACTTTCAGCAATTATTAATCAAAGACAGTACTGTAACTGATTTCTTTTGTGTGTCCCTGTAAATGAAAGACAAATGCTATGAACGCCCAATTCTATGGTAATCATTTTGTAGTTAAATTCAGTGATTTATTCAGTGATCAGTTTCAATACATTTGAAATAGCGTAATCTCCTTAAAATACTCTTCAAAAAAATTTTCCCCATGTACCATAATGTAAGGGAATTTGTTTGAGTGCTCCCGTAAATGAACTATTAATCCCACATACTTCATGTACAATACCATCGCTGTAAGAAAAAATGGTAACGTTTCACGTAACTTAGAGAAATGTTTCTCCCTTTAAAAGGTTTCTAGAACAATTTAGTAGCTTCTTAAATTCTGGATTTCATATCTGAAACGTTTCATAATAAAAATTGGCAGCAGGAAAACGCTGCAGCCCGCCATTAATATTTTTTGTTGTCTATTGCGCGAGAGTGGAAAGCGAATTCCTTATATGAATGCCAAAAAATCTTTGTCAAATACAAATAAATGAGATTCCAATTGTTTCAATCCCTATTGTCGAGATCTGTCAGGTGAAAATGCAATACCTCTTCTGACCGCTAAAGAGATTATGCTTTGTGGATGCTAAACACGTAGCATGTGTAAAAGAAACGCAGAGTATGTGGACCATATGATAGTTCTAAAAATTCCCAACTAAAGGAATATAAATTAAAAGAAAAGGTAAGCTACGCAAAAGGGTAAGTGACTTTAAAATATAATATTTCATTTTGTTCCGCTAATGTTTTTATATGCTATATTATTTTTAGAACAAATTTGGTTTAAAAAAAAAAAACATGTGTCTTAATGTTATCTATGTTTTAATGAGTTTCCATTTAAGAATTATACATTTATGATAAGATTTTAAATTAATATTAATCCATATTCACGCTATCGTTTTCTGGGGATTTTTTTTTTTTTTTTTTTCGTATTGTAGATAAAAAATGCAGTTGCACAGTTTTCTTTAGCTCGGTCTTTTTTTCGCAGTTTATTTGCTTATATAAAAAAAAACTTTAATAATATTTATTTTTGTGCGAAATATATAATGGTCCCATTTTTAATTGTTTTTATTATTGCAACAGTCTTAACCCTTAAATGCGCGATCTTTTATTTTGTTTCGAAAAAATTATATATGGTTCTCTGAAAGGTTTATTACAGAGGAAAAATAATGAAAAAAATCGTAGATACATTTTTCATATAATACGTCAATCTTTTCTTTTGTTGCACATCTGCAATACAAGTAACAACTATTGTCGTGTGGCTGTTTTACGCTAAAATATTGCAAATTAGTAAATATTTTAATAATTATGCCTCCAAATACCTTATGTTATATAATTGTTCATTTTATAACGCCTTTAACCTTTACGTTCTAGAAATTACGTAGTCCAGAGAATCGGACTTTACACCAGAAAGTTTCAATGGTTAATTTCGCTTTATTTAAATACAGAATGTCTGTTATTATTTAAACCAAATATTTCTATTTTAATTTTCTGGTGAGAATTAGGTATATACGAATAAAATAATCTATTAAATTCAAAACACTGCTGTTTGCATATATGCATAGCTGCGCACTAAAGGGTTAAATTTTTCTTTTATTGTTGAAACAATGGAGTTATGAATAAACAGGAGGAGACATATAGTATAACGACTATCAGCTGCGAGTGAAGTAACTGAGGAGGTTGTTACAAGATGGTGGCTGCTGTTTTTAAATCGGATTTGCAGTTTCTGATTACCGCTGCAGGGGCAAACATCCTACCAGTAAAATTGAATAGAAAATATCGTCTTCTTAAGCGTCTTATTCGCGGAATTTTTTTTCTCACAAATGTGGTAAAAATTTCTATTTGTTTTTACTGGTGTCAGTTTGTCTTGTAAAACTGTCAGTTTGTTTCCCTGGTTGGCACAATATGGCAGAAACGCAGGGCCTGACTACCGCTAAAGTAAACTTCTACCAGTAAAAATGGAAACTGTTTCTGTCATTATTTATGACTAAAATTCTGCAATAATAAGGCGTTTGTATAATTAGAAAATTTTTATATACTAGGGGGATCGGCCCCCTATGAGCTACGCTTGCCAACCCCCGTCCAGACACCGCAGACTCTAAATGCACGCTAATTTGATCGGCTTTAAAAAGATTTCGAAAGATTAAATTATAATTTAAAAAGCAGTGGCGATCTCCCTATAAACGGATTTCTATTCATTTATCTTTGATTGGGGAATTTTAACGCCAAATCCGCTGCGGTACTACTTGATTATCCAGTCGACCAATTTCGCCAAATTATATAAATCGCCAAACCACTCGCCAAATTATACAAATTGACAGTTTTTATTTTAAATAACGAAAGAACAAATAAATTAGTACAACATTAATAAAAATACAAATAAAACGTTGAAATACAAATAACTTGATGACGTACACACGTGCAACAACGTTTCAAAATAAGCTAATATAAAAGGAATTAAGTAAACAGAGTCTTTGTCTCCTGGTATTTTTTAACAGAGCGAAAAGAAAGTTCTTTTAAATGAGACATTTTAAATTAATCGTTTTTAATCTGACGTAATTTTGACCAAGCTATTCTTTCTTTTTTAAATATTCACGTGAAAATACTTTTGTTAGAAATGAAATATTATTTGCGCTTTCCTAACAAAAATAGTTGAAAAGATCCTCTCAAAATATGAAATAAATGTCTAGCGCAATTTCTAAATTTAAACTGTTTTGCAATATTATTTTGTGTTCATTTTATGTAATAACTGTAATGTGACATAAATATGACGTAATTTCTCCTATTTAAGACTTCTAACGCATGTTAATGAATTTATTATTTTACAATATTCTTTCTCTTTTAAAATTCACGTGTATACTTCTTATGACGTAATTTTCAATAAGTTCCTGCTTTTTATACGCAATTATTTAATTTTAATTTGAAAGTATCTTTTCTATTTATAATAGTCACGTGTAAATAAATTTTTAATTTGAAGCAAACATTATTGTTTCTGTTGTTTATACAGTTGGCAACAGGTTAAATTAGTACAATTATCTAAAATAAGTAAAGAATATCTCTCGAAATGCTGAAAATTTGAATTTAAAATAGAAATAAAACCTCGAAAACTGAGTCAAATAAAAAAAATAAATTAATTCTGCACACGGGGAAATTGTAACGTATAAAATGATCTAAAAATGATTAAATTCCCATAAATAGTTTTTGCTCCTATAAAGCTGCTTTTTTAGTGGAACGATTTTGTCCAACTTTAGCATTAAATATCTCTTAAAATAAGTCTTCGATTTGAAAACTGTCTGCATCAGCGTGTTTATAAAACATTTCTGTATAATACTACCGATTTTCATATTTTTGTATACAATATTTTCCTTAATATTAACAAAGAAAGTCCTCCGGTCACAAAAAATTCAAAACCGGCGGTGACAGCGGTAATTACTTTTTTTTAGAATAGAGAGAAACATACTGGTGGAAGTTTCCACCGGTGGTAAGCATTGCCTGCGATAGCGGTTACAGTTGAAGCTTCACTATTTTAAGGATATGTCAGTTCCTCTTTATTAATAGTTCCATGGTTGAAACACGCTCACCTTTTTTATATCAATTTTTTGTCAAAGAAAGTTGAATAACGGCTATTTTGTTTCAAAACGTGCGTGCATAAAATATATAAAATTCGTTCAAAACTTAAAATTATCCTATTCCTTATGAAATTTATTGCTAATCATTTACAATTAATTTATAACCAAAACAAAGCTTTAAGAAAAACCTGTGAATATTCAAAAAGCAAATTTGCAGATACATTCTATACAGAACTAAGATCATAAATAATATTACACTAAATTACATTTTTTTCTTCCAATGGAGGCTTGAAAATTTTATACATAAATTCAATACATAAAATTTTGACAAATTTAATTATTAAATGTGCTTATATGTTATATAGAATCAAAAAGACATGCAATGTTTTCAGATTTTTCTAATTATCAGATGGAAAATATTTATACATGAACAGTGAAATTTAATAATATATTTTAAATGCTATTGTTTAACATTATTATTTATTATTATTGTTTAACATTTTTATTGTTTAATATTTTAAATGTATAAAATTATTTAAAATATTTACTTCAGTTTAACAAAAATATTATTAACTGTTGCATCATAAAGTGATTTTAATATTTTAGAGCAGAATAGTTTTGAATAATAAAATCATACATAAATGATTATTATAATTTCACCTTACAAAAAAAAAATAAATAAATAAATAAATAAATAAATAAATAAAATTAGTATTATAAAAATTTTTAAATGTGCTTCGAATGTCTGTTTATGAAAATGTGTCTGGATTTGTATTTGTGCACATTTTCTTTGAATTATAAACGAAATATAAAAATTTGTAATGATTTACCTTATCAAGCATAGAAAGATTTCATAAAGAATGGGGGGAGGGGGTGTCGATTTAAAAATAGAATTATTTTTATCTTGTCTACAATATTGAAGGGGTGAGCAGTCTTTAATTACACTTAATCTATGAAAAATAACTAAAAAAAAATTCCCAGATATGGTTTGTATGTATATCTAATAATTTAAGTTGACTAAATGATTAATGAATTTCTTCAACGATTATTTTCCAAAGTAAACGAAAAAAAAAAAAAAAAAAAAAAAAATCAATATTTTTAAATAATTAAAAATGGATTAATATACCTTGGCATCGAATCTATTGAATGTAAAAATCAAATCAAATAAAATAATAAAATAAAATGTAGTGAAGTCTAATATGTGAAACGTTCCTGTATTGTGAAAAGAAATCCACGAATGTTCCTGGGAAATAATGGCGGCTGAGTTACCCATTTTTTACACGGAACGTTTCTGGAAAATAACAGAAACCTTATTGAACATTTCTGAAACGTTCCATAGTTTGTTGTCAACAGAAATTTTTCTGGTATTTCACAGGAAACTTACTGGCCTTTCCGGGGAACGTTTTAAAATTATACAGTAAAGTTCTTGTCATTTTCCAAAAATGTTTCTTGGAAATAAGGGAAATAATCCAGCCGCCCATTTTTTCCCAGGAACGTTTCTGGATTTTATTTTTTTATTATTATTATTATTTTTTTTTTTTTTTTTACAGTGAAACATGCTTTGGCGACCCTAAATAAAGTTTATCAATTGTATGAGAATCCGAGTATATTTACAGGAGTTAGAACGTGGAGCGACGCCAGAAAAACCGAATGCATAAACACTTTTCAACTTAGATGAAAAGTGTTAAAAATGCTCTTTTAATAAGCATTCAATGTTTATCCTGAAAATTACGAACAAATTTATAACTGCAATTCCTGATTTTTTGCAAAAATTGCCGTTAGAGTACAATAATTTGGTGTGAACACCGAAAATTCCCTCCTTTTTAATGCATTGTAGACAGCGCAAGCAAGTGTATTTATTAAAAAATATATTATTTTTATTTTTATTTTAAAGGTAGAGTAACATGAAAGAAAAAAAAAAAATAAACATTATTTAAACTATCATTTTATGATTTCTAAATTGATTCCTCTACGTATAATTGTACATTAATTAATATTAAACTATTAATTAAGAAAATCGTTTTATTTTTATTTATTATTATTTTCTTTTAATATTACACTCTTTATTTTATATTTTGTATTTATTAGCTACTTTTTAGCTCTTAAAATGTTTCATTGTTGCAATTTTGCAGCAATTGGGCATATTTTACTGTGCATGCATGTGCGTATAATTAAATTATTTGTTATTTAAATTTGTATACAATTGTACGAGTTACACAGAATATTTGGCGATTTATCACCTGTGGCTGTCAACCGGAAAATGCCTTAAAATTAACGTTTTAATTTATAATTAAATTCCAAAAATATTATTATGATGTATTGCTATTAGAAACACACCTGTGAATGCGATTTTTATTATTCTAGCCTAATAGTAATTTAGTGAAAAGCTAGCAAAGTTTTTTCCGGAAAACGTTTTTCTCCCTCATACCAACGCCCCTCTAGGGCGCAACGTTAGAGGTACTGACAAACCAAAAATAGCTTCTTAAAGACGAAACCTTTTTCTAATCGATGGTGCAATCGGTTTTCAAAAATATGAATTTTAATCCTTTCAAATATACAGCGAATGCAGGTAACTTCGCGCCTCACGGAGACGATATTTTTTCTATGCTAAAAGTAACTAAACGTCGATATTTTAACACAGTCTTTCTAGAGCATCTTAATAGACCAGATTTACATCACCTTTTCTAAATGTTCGGTAGGGTAGAACTATTTTTTACAAAATAAAACGTAGGAAATTTTTGACGAAATCAGTAAAAACCTGAGTCTTTCGTCTAGGTTTCGATTGCTTTCGACTAAAGTTTTCACTACTAAATACATATTTTACGAAATTTTAAAAAGTGCTATGGTTACAGTTATTTTATAAACAAATAAAATTTCAGAGAAGTAAAATTGTAAGAACTATTTATTTTGTTATGCTAATGGAACCTATGCGAAAACAAGAAAAAACAAACTAGAAGAAAACACATTTCTTTTTCAACTAGATATCAATATTTTTTCACGAATTTTTATCATGGGGTGCACAATCATCATATTTATAACCGTCGAAAATATCAAAGAATTTAAACAAGAACTTTTTTTAACGACAGAAATAGACGACGTAAAAAAAAAACCACGTCTTCCAAGTCTTTATAGGTGCGTTCGTAATTATATAAATACGTAGCACCTAATAGTCGTCGTCTGGTCCGTCCGTCTGTCCGCATATAACAGCGCATAAACTATCCAACCGAATGGTTCGAAATTTAAAATAGGTAAGTTGCATAATTTTGTCGAGTCATTTCAAATTTTATGAAAATCGGATGTATAGCTCAATTACAGGAGCAGTTAAAAGTATTCCGTTACATTACGGTCAATGGAAAAAAAATAGTTTCAAGTGCATTTTAATGATGTTACACCCTTTCGAACATAATAACATTGATATGCATTTATGGAGTGTACTAAAATATACATTTTGTAGAATTTGCGGTACAAAGAATATTTATTATTCATTTACAGGGTCGCCCAAAAGTATTCCCTAACATAATGGTATAGAGGGAAACATTTGTTTGGGGCGTATTTTAATTATGTTAAACTATTTAACATACAATGAAATTGGTATACGTTGCTGAGGTTTACTGCAAGTTATTTCTTGTTTAATAGAAAGTGCATGGTATTTACAGAGACACACAAAAGTTTTCGAATATTATACTGTATCCGAAATATTGTATATTAGCGATGATTGCTGGAAGTGCATTTTTAGTTGTGATATGAGTTTTTAATTTTAATTAAATTTTTGCATATTACGTTGTGTGTATAAATGCTGTAGATCATATATAGGCATAGCTGCCAACTTATAAGCTTTTGTCTTACCACTAAAATTTTATAGTAAATATTGATTTATTTAATCTTCGAAATCTCATGATTAAAGAAGGCGAAAATCTCTATTAAATTTTAGTGGTAGCAAAAAAGCGTAAAAGTTGGCAGCTATGTATAGGGCAACACAATCAAATTCCTAAGGGTTCGTAAGGTATAAAACTTCGTTATAGTACAAACGCGCCTCATTTCCGAAGTTTGGCGTATAATTTCCGAATTGTTACAACTAAATATTAATATTTTTTTTCGCGATTGTTTCATCTAGGCTACGAAAACATGTTCTTAATTCCTAATAATTTCAAAGAATTTAAACGATAACGGTAACATTTATAAACATTTAAAATGCAGGAAGACCCCCCCCCCCGACCTCCCTTCCTTTTCCGGCATGTTTCAAAATTACGCATAGACTCCAAAAATCAAATTACGCAGAAAAGAAAATACCAAGTAGCATATATAAAGTTAGTTGGGGCAACTGGGCCATGATTTTACAATGTGACTCTGGAGCTTCTGACAATTCAGCTTCAAAAAGCTAATGTTCATTTGAAAGTCTGAACTTCTGTAAATGTGTTCAGTTAGGTTCCCTCTATCAGACAGAAATGCTCAAAATTACATTTTAATATTTGAAAATATAAAAATATGCATATTTCATCTTTCTTTCCTCGTGGGTCCAGTTGCCCCATGAAAATGGGGTAAGTGGACCAGAAGGGTCTATGTTCCACACGCGTTTATTTTTTTTTCATATGAGATATCATGTCCTGTTTGAAAAAGTGTAAACAACTTTAAAAAAATTTGAACCAGGCAGGTCATGTAAATTATATATCAACTAAAGAGCGTTGTAAGGGAAACCTTTGCTGTCAATGCGTCTAAAAAAAACCACTAAAAGTGATAATATTAGATTATTAACAGCGTTCGCACTCTATTAAGCCACGCCCCATTTTGTAAGAACTCTACCACCAGCAATCGCATAAAACTATCTTCTAGCTAATGAATCGTGAAGAAAATGGTCTTTATAATAATACTGGTGGTAGAGTCCTTACAAAATGGGGCGTGGCTTAATAGTGTGCGAACCCTGATTAACCAAAATCGTAAAAATTAAGTAAGAACTTATGTACTTTAGCATAGGTAATAAGTATAAAAGTCACATGTGTATTTTAAGGGGAAAAATTGCAAGGTAAATCTATGAACAAATGGCTACGTAAGTACTTAAGTACTTTGTCTGTATTTATCGTACCATTTCAAGCTTTGAATATCTCTCTTTCAGGGGCAAAGCACTTGCATTCGTAAAATGTTGAAATAATTTAAAGACACCAGTTATTTAAAGACCACCACAAGAGAATCTATTTGTAAAGAAGTAAAAGTATATTTTCGCGTATTTATTAAAGATGAAATTTTCCTTATAAAATTCCGGTGCCAATGTGGCAATTAGGGAATAAAATTATGTGATGCCATAACGGCATCACCGCCTCTCAAGGGGTCTAGAAATTTGGTTTGATACCACCCAATATGCTTTTTTTAAATTTTATTACGTAATTTTAATAAGGTATTTTATAATTCTCCTTATTGTGAGCAAAAAATGGATCCAGCGTGGTCCAGTTACCCCATTCTTGAAAAATTTATGGGGTAACTGGGACATATATAACTGGGGCTTACATTTGAAATATGAAATAAATATGCATAGATACCTAATAATATTAACCCCTTGAGGGGCACCGGTATATATTATATACCACCTACGATTAATAAAGTTTTACACCAGAAAAAATTTATTAAATTTTATTTTTCTAACATTGGTGGAAAAAGCCATAAAATTGCTTTTACTTAATTTGAAATAGAATTTTTCAAAGATTCCGGTGAGAATTCAGCATTGCACAAACGTAATTGCTTGCCCCGCAAGGGGTTAATGTAGTTATATGCCTAATCTTTAAAAAAAAAAGTTTGTTTAATAAAAGTACTTACAGTATTTTAATAAAATGCTGAGGAAGTTCAACCATATTGACGTTGTTTTTTAAAAAAGAAACGTAAATTTTTGACAGCCTATCACAGCAAAGTGAGAGTTATGATTGAGTTAACACACGTTGTTTTAGGAAGTAGAAATTAAGGTGCATTGTTCACAAAAGCTAAAACTTAAAAAGCATCAACAGTGTTTTATAAAATAGCCTATGGCCCAATTACCTCGTGGGTCCAGTTACCTCAACTAACCTTGCTATGAATTCAATATTTTTTCATTAAAAAAATGAATTCCGACAAAATGGAGTTAAAGATATAAAATTATACAGATTTGAATTTCGTTTAAGGTAATTATCACGGGCCCGGGCAATGCCACGCGGGTCAGCTTGTAAAGAATAAAGAATGTTGTACGAGGGCAGTATGATAAGTACCTTACCTCGCCCAGTAAGGGCGCTACTAGAATTTAAAAAAAGATTTACTTCGAAAAGGTGAGCTTTCGCAACAACAACTGGCAAATTGCCAAGTCACTACGTGGTTTAGTTTGTGAATGGAAGCCATTTGAATAGAACAACTTTGGTGATATTTCAACAATGGAAAAAATTAATATGGAGCAGTGATAAAATATCTGTTTTTGAAAAAGAAAACAAATGATAAGATTAAAGTGCAACTCAGATAAGTTTATGGGGACTCTGCACATTCGTTATCAACCATAAAATATTGGACAGCTGAATTCAAACGTGGCTGTACCAAAGAACGTAGAGGAAAAGAAGGGAAGGCTTTGGAAACCGTAACTAATCGAAACAGTGCAAACAGCTCTGCCTAAAACACACTCAAAGGGAATATCCAATCATAGGCATTCTTCATTGCATCTACCAATTCGCCAAATTTTCTTGTAGTAAATCTAAGATAACACCTTCGCGCCAACACCCGCGAGAATTCAAAACGACATTTCTTTGTCAGTTTGACTTGTGACTTAACAGCGATTGGGACAGATTTTTTAATATGATCTGTTCATGTTCTGCTGTTATGATATATTTTCTGTATTGCAAATAGATAGCCGATGAATACGTACAATGGAAACATCTTTAGTGATACAGCACTCTATAAAATAATAAATTTTACGTATCGAAAGTTCCACTTTCACTCGAAATCTAACATAGCAACTAACAGATTCATCTAACGTATTCTACGATCTTTGGCCTAACACCCAGTAAAGGGGTTTCTCCCTCGGAGAAAAGCTCCATCCACGAAAAGAGGGGGGAGGGGAGCGCACTGCTTTCGCGCAGACAGGGGACAGCGGCGAGCACAGCGTTACTCCTCATTTTGATAATTATCGCTACTGGCGATCACGCAAAAGCGCGCCAAGTACACCCCGTGTTATCTTTCGCCCCTTTATGAGACTTCTACCGCTTAACTGTTTGCACTGTTTCGCTGAGGGTCGAGGATTTACATTGCGTCTATGAAAGTTTCCCTTCTTCACGCTTCAATTTCTTTGGCTGTACCAGTGTTGCCAGACAGGCTACTTTTTTTAAATTCAGATTCTTCATTGGCATCACTTTTTTGAAATGGTATTTATTGATGACATATTAATTATCGCGAAAGCAAAGATAATTTTACCGTTTCAGAAAAGTGGTGGCAATCAAGAATTCTGAATTTGAAAAAAGTAGCCCACTGGCAACACTGGGCTGTACAAGCATTTTTGACGATTAACGTCCAAGTCGTGCAAACAGTGTTGCCAGTGGACTATTTTTTTTAATTTCAGATTTTTTGATTGGCATCACTTTTCTGAAATGGTAAAATGCCAATTGTTTTTGCCTTAATTCATATGTCATTAAATAAGCCGAATTTTACTATTTTAAAAAGGGTGCGCCAATCCAGAAATCAGAATTTAAAAAAAGTAGCCCACTGACAACGCTGCGTGCAATTGAGGTAAAATCATCACAAATGATTGAAAAAATCCATGATATTGCGATAAACGTTCGGAGAGTGAAAGTGCGCGAGATTGCTAAGACTTTGGGCATCTCAACTGAATGGGTGCAAAATATTTTAACACCTTGTTTGGATATGAAAAAGCTTTCCGGAAGATGGGTGCCGCGATTGCTCACTATTGACATTAAACACACTCGTGTGTCAATTTCAAAAGAATGTATGGCGAAGTTAAAGAGCAGTCCAAATGATTTTTGGCATCGATTCATAACTGTCGAGGGAACATGGGTTCATCACAGTACACCGGAAACTAAAGAACAGTCCAAAGAATGGGTTTTTCAAGACCAACCTGTGCCAAAAAAGGCTGAGGCGTCTTTATCTGCGAACAAAGTCATGGCTACAGTGTTTTGCGATGCATGTGGCATAATTCTCGACGATTACCTTGAAAATGGCAAAACAATCAATGGAAAATATTATACCAAATTATTGGATCGTTAACCCCTTAATTCCCGCTCCCGTCATATTCACGGGCCTCTGTCTTTTTTTCAGAATATTCGGATTTGTTTGATTCCCACCAGTTTTACCGTGGTTCGTACGGATACCGTTATATCGCCAGGATATCTACCAGTGTCTTTTTGTAGAAAGAGTAATCTAGGCTAAACGCGCAAAACTTCGCCTTCTTTTAAGAAGAGATTTTCTGTAAGATAATACTGGTGCCGGGTAATTTTCTGATCTGCAAAATTCAAGGACGCGTACGAACCATGTTTACAGAATAGTGTAATTGGCTTCATTATGGTGTCATTATAATTGTCATTAAACAAGGTGAGTATTTCTTTTTCAAAAGAGTGGTGTCAATAAGCAATTTGAATATTTAAACCGTAATTTAATGCGACCGTAAAGGGGTTAAACTATGTTGTGAAAGAAAAACATCCGCATTTGGCGAAGAAAAAATTCTATTTTATCAAGACAATGCACGCGTGCACACCTGTGTCCTCCCCATGGCGAAATTCCATGAATTTGGATACGAACTGCTTTAACCATTTTGACTCGGTTGTCTCTTATACAAATTTTTTTTGGTTGACACCACTTTTTCAAAAGAAGTCTCTTTCAAGTACACAGTTTCAAAAATGCTCTAATTAAATAAGGCAAATTTTATTTTCCTTTATTACTGGTGTCCAAAACAAATTTTGCAAAAAAGATAATGTCCAGTCAGACTGGACATACGAGTGAAAAAAGTCAATATCCACCATATTCGCCATATTTAGCCCATAACAATTATTTTCTATTTCCAAATATTAAAAAAATTTTCATTTCGAAAAATTTGGCTCTAACGATGAGTTTATTACTAAAACAAATGTCTATTTTGAAGGGTTGGTGAAATCGTACTTTTATAGAGGATACAAAAAATAGAAAATCGTTAGGCTAAGTGTAACGAACTAAAAGGAAATTATGTTGAAAAATAAAGTACATTTTAGCCATAAAAATGTGCTTTTTTTGTCAAGGCTAGTTATTTATCATTGCCATCCTCGTATATATAGATATGTATACGCTTTTATTTTTATTTATTAATATAATGAAGGTAATTCTATAGAATTCCTTATCTTAAATACTCTATCTAAAATAATTAAGAAATTAGTTTCGTAAACATGGCGGAAATATTTATCTTAAATGAAATATTTATCATAAATATTTCATTAATGATAACAAAAATTGTTCACTTTACTGAACCCCTTTAGTTGAGTTTTACATATAGTAATTTTTGATTTCTCATGTCTCTAAACTAGAAACGTATTGTACATATCGTCGGTACCATGTCAATCTATCCAATATGAAGACAGTGTTGCCAGTGGGCTACATTTTTTTAATTTAGCTTTCTTGATTGGCACCACTTTTCTGAAATGGTAAAATTCCCCTTGTTTTCGCCTTAATTAATATGTCATTAAATAAGGCGAATTTTACTATATTAAAAAAGTGGTGCCAATCAAAAAATATGAATTTAACCCTTTCGGGTTCTGGTGTACCATTAATAGTACATGTCTTTTCATCGAGTGTTATTTTGTCTTAACACGTTAAGCGCCACGTCAGTCACCGGTGGCTGACACTGAACTTTTCGCTTAGAACGCGTCATTCACCGATGACCGGGGTCTAAAATATGATATAAAACTATGATATAAAATATGATATATATTGTCTAAAGTAATTACTGAAAATTTATTTAAAATTTACTTACCTTTTATTTATTAGAGGATTATACTTTCTTAAAAATTACTTAAAACTTTGTAAATTTTTCAGCTTCAGTGTCAGTCACCGTAGCACTCAACGTGTTAATAATTACTTTTATAACTATCTACATATAGTAATGATAGTATACGGCTATGTCTTTCTTATTATGAATTCATTTATCTTTTGATATTTAGTAATAACAATAATAATAAAAGTTTGTTTGTTCTCTTTGCACCGTTGGCGATTCCTTTATTTTATACACATGTTTTACCCTTTAAATTTAAAATATAGGTTACTTTTGTGAACGAATCATATGTGATAAAACGCAAAAAATATTAGAAAGTTGTAATACCTGTTAAACCCTGTTGCAATACGGTATTTTTCAAACGTCTCCAAAAACTCTTCCTTAACCTATTATCATATGAATATGAATTGAAAAGTACACAAAATAATTTATTGCATTCGTTAGATTTCAGACTAAGAGATAATCTTTAAACTTCAATCATATCTGTTTGGATAGCTACGATTAACATCTCTCTATTCTAAAAAAAAGTAACTACCGCTGTCACCGCCGCCGCCGCCGGTTTTGAATTTTTTGTGACCGGAGGTCTTTCTTCGTTAATATTAAAAAAAACTGTTGCATATAAAAATATGAAAATCGGTAATATTATAGAAAAATGTTTGATAAACACGCTGATGCAGACAGTTTTCAAATCGAAGAATTATTTTAAGAGATATTTAATGCCAAAGTTGGACAAAATCGTTCCATTAAAAAAGTTTTATAGGAGAAAAAACACTGTACATAGGAATTTAATCATTTTTAGATCATTTTATGTTTCAGAATTTCCCGGTGTGCAGATTGCAGTTAGTTTTTTAATTTGACAAATTTTTCGAGGTTTTATTTCTATTTTAAATTCAAATTTTCAGCATTTCGAGAGATATTTTTTACAAATTTTAGAAAATTGTATTAATTTAAACTGTTGCCAGCTGTATAAACAGCGAAAACAGTAATGTTTGCTTCAAATTAAAAATTTATTTTACACGTGACTATTATAAACAAAAAATATAAAAAGCAGGAACTCATTGAAAATTACTTCATAAAAACTATAGTTACACGTGAATTTTAAATGAGAAAGAATATTGTAAAATAATAAATTCAGTAACATGCGTTAGAAGTCCTAAATAGGAGAATTTACGTCATATTACACGGATTACGTAAAATGAACAAAAAATAATATTGCAAAATAGTTTTAATTTAAAAATTGCGCGAGACATTTTACTTGACATTTTAAGATGATCATAATATTTCATTTCTAACAAAAGTATTTTGACGTGAATATTAAAAAGAGAAAGAAAAGTTTGGTGAAAATTACGTCAGATTATAATTGTCAGATTCAAATTATAATTCAATCTTCCGAAATCTTTTTAAAGGCGATCAAATTAGCGTGCTGTTAGAGTCTGTGGTGTCTGAACGGGGGTTGACGAGCGTAGCTCGTAGGGGGCAGAGCCCCCTAGTTATCAAAGTAAAAGTAATTTTGTTCTCAAACTTGAAAAAAAATGGGACCCGAAAGGGTTACTGGCAACACTGTTTTCATATTGGATACTTTGACATGGTACCGACAATATTCTTTTTCTGTTGTATATGTCGGGAAAAAAAACTCAACACTGAAATGAATAACAAGCTGTAAATGGCAGGCTCGTAATATCTTCGGAAGATGTCAATACTTTTCTTTTTTTTTTCTTTTCTACCAAAGAATCGCGTCACATATAGGAAGAAATTTTTGTTCTCCTTTTTTGCCTCAATAATATCAACGGATATACATTTTTTCTGAAAAGATTTGTTATGTTGAAATATATAGAAAAGAACTATACACCGTGATTCGAAATTCATGGTACAAACTTTAAGTGTTGGTACAGGACACTGTAACAATCATTTAATGTATAGGAATATATAGGCGCAAGTAACGCGTTGGGGTACAAATACCAGGGAGAAAATTTGGCCTTTTTTTAATTTCAAAATTTCTCATTCATACCGGAAAATTCCTATACTATTCTTTTCTTTATTTAAGACAGACATTTCGTGATTACATAGAGAAAAAATTCTTCCTTGAAAACTTCGGGTATGAAATCGAAATTTTTGAATTAAATAAACGCAAATCTGTCAAACACAGGAAATACTACATGAAAAGATACAGAAATGAAATTTTTTGCGTTTTTTTTTAATTTAAAAATTTCTATTTCATACCGGAAACTTTCAAAGAAGAATTTTTTCTGAAGAAAAGACTCTTATAGGAATTTTCTGGTATGAACGAAAAATTTTGAAATAAAAAAAGGGCGAAATTGGCCCTCTGGTGTTAGTACCTCAACGTGTCACTTGCGTCCATGCATTTCTATACAATAAATGATTGTTACAGTGTTCTGTACGAACCTTTAAAGTTCGTACCATGAATTTAGAATCACCTGTATATGAAATATACAGTGGTGGCAAAAATAGTGGCCACTTTTAGGTAGATTTCGTTACAAAAAGTAAAAAACTACCTACTGCAGGCATCAGAAAGAAAACACTTCTGGAAATTTTGCTATATTTTCGCCGATCATGACCCCCAGATCCCAAAACCACCCTCCGTTGAAATGTTGACTTATATATATATATATATACTATTTATATATGGTATCGATATATATATATATATATATATGCTACCGGCCGAACTAGATTACCCTATCACGCATAGCATAAACTAGTTTTTCCTAGGCCAAACTAGTTTATCCTAACGCCAATAGGATAAACTAGTTTTTCCTAGGCTAAACTAGTTTATCCTAACGCCCATAGGATAAACTAGATTTTCTAGGCCAAACTAGTTTGACCTAACGCTCATAGTATAAACTAGTTTAGCCTGCTATTCATTGGCCCAAACTAGTTTATCCTAGGCCAATTAAATTTGGCGTGATTTTATAGATCCCAAAGATCGCCCCAGCACCAATCTTAGTTTATCCTAGGCCAATGCAATTTGACCTGCTTTTATTGATACCAACTACCGCTCCGGCGCCAACCTTGTGCAAAGTAGTATCGCCTTCACCCGTGTATGATATATTTTATTCGATGGGGAGTAAGATACTGTCCCACTATCTTCCCCATTTCACCGCCGCCGGAAGTTACAAAGTATGTTAAATATGACAAATTGTGTGCTGGAGGACCAAAGAATGCGATGAGAGGTTATCATAAAATTTAGGAGAGGAAGAATTTAGAGGATTGACTAATAATGTATAGTATAACCTCGAAAATCCGGCATCGTCGGGACCGGGACTTACCGGATTTTTGATAATTTCGGATCTTTGAAAGAATATCAAATGTACTTCTGATATTCTTAATGGTGCATTTATTCATAATTAATTCAAAGCCAAGTGATATTTATGTGAGAAAAAAAATAAAAAAAAACATTGTTTTTTTCTTACATAGATAACACTTGACTTTGAATTGATTAGGAATCATCTGATATTCTTTCAGAAATCTGGAATTTTCAAAAATCCGGCGAAGTCATGGTCCCGGTTTGGCCTAAAATTCATATATTTTTAAGCTACCACAATTAAAATTCTCTTTAAAGAATAATACATATACATTTATACGGATGTGGATACAGTACTGTAAAGCCTGTTAGAAGAATCTGTGTATAACGAAATCCTGTTTTAAAGGGACATTTTTTTTAATCGGTGCAAATTGGATATAACAAACCGTTTGAAAAAAACATAATACATTTGCTAGAGACGACGGACCAACTAAAAAAGGAACTTAACTATAACGAAGTTTCTTTTCTCTCCTATGTAATTCCGTCTTAGAAGGTTTTTCTATATAATTTTTTTCAGATTTTCAAGCCATGTAAAAAAATTAATGGTATTAGTAATTATTCAGATGTTTACATACAAATATAGATTCATTAAAAAATCAATATAGTTTACAATAGAATAATTAATATCGTTAATCCACATTCTATGGCTTGGAGATTTAAAAATTTTCAAAATTCTATACAATAAAATCTTCTAAGACGGAATTGCATAGGAAAAAAGAAAAATCCGTTATAGACAGGTTCCCTTATTAGAAGGTTCATCGCATGTTCTTAATGCCCTATATTCTTTTTACAAGTACTAATATCCTCATTTTACATAGATCAATATATTTTTTTTGTTGTTGTTGTTAAACACGGAATTCGGTCATAGGCAGGTTATTTTTCTTAGGTTTTACCGTATATTAATTTTATTACCTAAAAATGCATCTACTCATCTTAAAAAAATAAAAAATAATAATAAATATATAAATTTTAATTGTGGAATAATAGCGTTAGCGATTTAAAAATACGTGCATAAAAAGAAGTTGGGCTGGGCCAGACGTTACTGATATTTTTACTGAACAGACAAAAGATCCTGCTGATCCAAATGACTTTCATATGAACTGGGTTGGTAATTGGACTGAAAATTTCTGCCTGTGCAGACCCCAAGAAGAATGCAGTCCAGTCCCCACTTAAGCAGGAAAAAAATTGAGTCCCGTTCCATCTCGGTCCGAACCTCTCGAAAAAAGTAATCCCCAAACCAAGCCCGAACCGAGTGTCGGGAAGGAAAATTGGACGGGTCCTTAAAGACCCTTACATCGAATAACCAAAGTACTAGCTCATAAAATTTTGTAAATTTGGACGCTAAACTTTTATTATATAAAAATAAATAAACAAATAAAAAAAAACGAGTGTTTAATAAACTTCAGTTAGGCTTAGTTGGACGAGCGTTGGTGCGCTAAACCAAAGACCCAAGTTCGAACTCTGGCTTGGATACCTTTTCAATCTATTGGTTTTACGCCTTGTTAGCAATGTGAATAAAACTTCACGTTATTCAATTTAGATTTCTCGGGCTTAAGTCATCGTTTAAAAATTATTATATGTAAAAAAGAGTTGTAAGCAGCTAATGTTCAATATGATAAATTCGTGGGCATAAATGTAGAGGAGTAGCTTGATGTATTAGTTGAACGTTTTGTTTCCCATGTTCACAATGTTAAAAACATTGAGTGGTTCTACTCGACTTTCTGAATACCGAGGTACGTACCTGGGTTGCTAGTTTGGTCGACACTTTAATGAAAAGAACTTAAATAGGAAATTCTTAAAGAAGAATTTTTACTTCAACTGCCTAATGAACTGTTTAATGAACTTGTGTTTAACTGTTTAATGAAATGCCTGTCATTAGGCAAAGAATAAAATATAATACGTAATTTCGGCTGTGAATGCGAAATTTTGGAATGAAAAAAAAAGGCCAAACTGGCAACTCTATGTGTACTTGTCTAATATGCAAACAAGTCTGAAATTATAATAAAACACTCATACTACAATATATATTAAAACACACATACACACATAAATAACATTCAACAGTTAAAGGTATATATAAATATTATACAGACATACAAACAATAAATACAATAAACCCAACTGGAGTGAAAAATTAGCCAGAGCCAGGAATCGAACCCTGGACCACAGTATACTGGTGTTCCTGGCTCTGGCTAATTTTTCACTCCAGTTGGGTTTATTGTATTTATTGTTTGTATGTTTGTATAATATTTATATATACCTTTAACTGTTGAATGCAGGCGTTATTTATGTGTGTATGTGTGTTTTAATATATATTGTAGTATGAGTGTTTTATTATAATTATCGTCGATCGATGTAATAGTAAAATCTATTCATCGTTGTCCGGTCATCCAAGGCTGTCGTATAGATGGCTGGTAAATTCCCCAACATGGTTTATTAGTGAGAAATTGCAGACTCTGGCATCGGACGGAGTAGCTCAGTGGTTAGAGCAGCAGTCTTGTATACTGTGGTCCCGGGTTCGATTCCTGGCTCTGGCTAATTTTTCACTCCAGTTGCGTTTATTGTATTTATTGTTTGTATGTCTGTATAATATTTATATATACCTTTAAGTCTGAAATTGTACATCAAACGTGGCAAATGAGGCGCGTTCGTACTATAACTGGTTTTATAAATATTCAGATCATGGTGCAATAGCTGTTGCACTCTTATGGAAAAAGGTATGAATACAAAACTTACTACGATTGTATATATTAAATTCAGTAATACGGAAATAATAGGACTCCATCTTAAATAGGACGTCATCACCATGGCATCCTAGAATCATTACGTATCATAGGATATCATTGAATTAATTACGTATGATAGCATTTAATAGAATAATCCCATGGCAACCTAGAATCATTACCTATCATGGGATATCATTTAATTAATGACGTATGATAGGATTTAATAGAATAAAGAAAACTTTTAATAATATCTTTTTAAGCTTTGATTCGATTTTCATAAAATTTGAAAAGACTCGACATAATTCTGCAACGACTATTATCGCAAATATCCGACCTCCATGGACATTTCCTTTGCGGAAGTAGACTTTTGTTTTTGCCTTTTGCCAACAGTAGCTATGTTGTTGTAGAACGAAAAAAGTTTTTGTGTGAAGTGCGGGTTTTTACCCATCAAAATGAAAGATCGTATTAGGATACTATTTTACTAATTATGTATATACAGGATGTTTGATAAAAGCTGAGCAAAACTTTAAGAGGTGATAGGACACATATTCGAACAAAGAACTTTCATCAAAAAATGCATGGTCGGAAGTAAAACGCAAAGGTGCTGGTGCATTTGGAAACTTGGTCTATACAAACGTTAAAGTTCCATTCCTATTGCGAGTTATCGGGAGAAGAATATGACTAATAGCATGCAAATGTAATATAGGTAAGAAGAACAACGCGTATGCAAAATTTAGCCTCGATTAAAGTTCCTGTCCCTGCCGGTGAAGACACTGACGAGCTAATGCTAATCCTATGGGGAGGGATTTTTCTAATATCTCGTTTGCATTTCGACATTTTTAAATTTTTTTTTTTTTTTTTTTTTTGCATTGGATAGCCGAGGTTCGTCTCTATATCGCACCTTTTTTACTTTTTCGATTTTGGTCGCAGATATTTTTTATAACGTTACTTTCACTTTCAAAACCGGTTCTGAAAATGGAAGTGTCATTCTAAAAAATATCTGCGACAAATTCGAAAGAATAAAAAAGGTACGATGTAGAGACGGAATCCAATACAATATATATATATATACCCAGACAACCACAGTCGTCCTTTGGACGCTCTACAATGATCCTAAAAATCCTGTAGTCGTCATATCCTATAAAACTATCCTGTGAATGTCCGCAGAAGACTAAAGAACGGACAAGCTGAAACCGTCCAGCTGCAACCGTCCTCAAAACGACCGGAGGATATTCCAAGACGGATCTCGAGAATGCAACCGTGAAACCAGCCAACCTACTTACCAGAAATGGCGTTTATTTTGATTCCTCCGTTGATGTTTAGATGAGATTTGTAGCTGGTCATGGCAAATTCAAATATGAAGAAAGTGAATGTGGATGTAAGGTAAGAATTTTCTTTCATTTTGTAATGCATTTCTTTATATCTATTCTGTCTATATATTTATATTATGTTAGAAAAACTTTTACTTTATTAAGATGAAATTTAAAAAAGAAATTAGGCCTAGTCATCGCACGATTAAAACGTGGAATAGAAGGAAAAAGATGTCAGCAATTCTTGTCGGTTGAATTAAAACTACAATATATGTTAAAGTTAAAACAGACAGAATTAAATGAATTGTATTCTTAATTCCAAAATAAACAGTAAGCGTATAAGATTTTTTATAGACATCAATTTAAGCTGACATTTTAAATTCATTCTTTAACCACTTAAAAATAAATTTGAAAAGTAGCCGTGTTTTTCGACACCCCTTTTTCGCTATTTGTTCACATTAATTTAATATTTATCAATGTTTATTTAGGTTCTAAACAGGGTAGGTAACTTGAACTTCTTATTACGATATTTTTTTAAAATTTCTGTGCAGGTGTTTTTGCATATCAAAACATTAAATACATTTAAGGCTTTTCTTGAAAAAAAAAAATTTCAGAAAATTAATATTACTTCTAGAAAAAATAAATAATACTTCTGAAAATTACCATTACTTCTTGAAATAAAAAAAATACTTCTGAAAATTAATATTACTTCTTGAAAAAAAATTAATAATACTTCTGAATAGTGTGAATTTCTTGGTGCATTAACAAAGTCATTTTTATACTGTGCTGTCCTCTAAAAAAAACCCACTTTTTTAATTTCTCACTATACAAAATTTAATAAAAAATACAAAACAATTTGAAGTAGCTACATTTTCACAGCCTGTCCTGACTAAGATTTTAATGTATAGTATTTTTTTTTTCTATCAATATATTACAAAATGGCAGCCAATTAAACAAGACTTTGAAAAAAAACCCACTTTTTTCTAAAAATAACCCACATGTAAAAACACTTCTAGAAATCAAAATATTAAACAGCAAAGTTTTTCTTTCATTATTAATTACTAGTTTTAAAACACAATTCTGCAAAAAAAAAAGAAAAAAAAATAATAATATTTTAATAATTGTAAATTGGAGGATTTACAAATGAAAAATTATAAATGTAATTTTTTGCTTATTTTTTAAAAAACTAAATAAACACTTAAGTAATTTTAAATGCTTTTATTATTGTAAATGACATATAGAAACAGGACAAAAAGAAATTTTGACTTCTGTGATTTTTTTGATTAAGTTCTAGGGTGGGTTTTTTTTAGGATACATTTTCCTGTGGGTTTTTTTTAGAGGACAGCACTATATGCGCATAAAATTTGCAGGCATTAATATTCAAGTGCTAACTTGAGTATTCGCCCTGAGTCCGCTCTCTATTTTTTTTTTTTTTTTTTTCATTTATAACCACTTTAAGCTTAATTTTCGAAAATTCAAAGATTAAAAATAACAACAACAAAACAATCCAAATGGAAAAATTTTAAACAGAAATCGGCATTCTAAACCTAATTTGTAAAAAGAAAAACAGGGAGGGGGAATTTGTAAATAGCAGACAGCAAATATACATAAATTTTAAAACAATAGAATAAAGGAAATATTCATTTTTAAAAGTATATATTTCAAATTTACAGGCAAAAAAGATTCGGATATTAACATAAAAAATTTACAAATGAAGAAATTTAAAATCGGCAAAAAAAATCTTGCCCATCTCCAGGCGAATACTCAAGGGTAACTGAATTGAATTAGCATTGCCGATTTTACTGTAAATGCATTATTATATTATATCTAGCAATCCATGGAAAGCTTATTTGATTTATATGTTCATTTCTCTCAAAACATAGCATGATTTCAGCTTAATTATTAAGGTGCTACATGCCGCAGAATGATATACATTTTAAAAGCAACGTTAAAAACGCCAGAATAAACAAAAATTCGCAAAAAATTTTTGTTTATTCTGGCGCTTTTAACGTTGCTTTTAAAATGTATATGATTTCAGCTTGTCTTGATAATGCATGTCAATGTGGAATTCAGAGGGTGGACAGCGGGGATATTCCTCTCCCTCTCCTGAAAATTCAAGAAAAATGCTGATTTCTATAATTCTGCCAGGCTGTTTTTTAAAAGAAATGTGAATACTATTTTATATGGTTTTCTTTGTAGAAAATATGTTTTGGTAGTTATCTCGTAGATACACCAATATTTCTTTTTGGTGCAAAAATTATAATGTTTTGTCTGGTATGACGACACGGCAAAACAGATAGTGTGTTTTTTATTAAATTAAACTTTGTGTCTGTTTTATAAAACAATTTGTATTTTAAAAAAATGTGTAATGTTTTATTTATTATAGAGTAAATGTGTGTGCCTTATAATAAAAAAAGTGTTTTTTTTTTTTTTTTTGCAATAACATAAATGTGTGTTTTATATATATAAAAAAAAATGTGTGTGTTTTATATTAAAGTGCAGGTGTGTGTGTTTTCATTATAAAATAAACTGATTCAAAATATAATAAAACTAACATGTAGTTTTTGCACAGTATGCCCAACAAGTATTTCAGACCAGGGTTTTCTTACCAAAATGGCTCAAAGAAAAAAGAAAAAGCACCAACCTTGGTGTGGCTGCAGCATCTGTTCAATTTTGTTTTAGTATTTTTGATGTAGCAAGGCTGTTTAAAAGATTCAGATAATAAATCAATTTGAAAATGTTTACAATGATGTAGCAGGTCACTTTAAAAATTTAAGATGATTTGGATTATCAATTTTCTATTAATTACATGTTGTAAACAATATATTTTTGCTTTATTTTGTTCGATACATAAAAATATTCAATCCTGTGTTTTTATGTACAGGTCAGTAAAAAAATAAAGCACTCCATTGTTGCTCAACACTTTGTGTTGTTACATTTCAATTAAATTAAAAAAATTAAATATTTTTCTTTAATGTAATTATGAAATTTTAGATGAACTTCATGTTGACTCTAGAGAAAAAAAAAAAAGGGGGGGGGTTTCTCGAATTGGAATAAAAAAAAAAAATGGCACTTGTGTCACAAAAAATATTTTTGAATTTGTTTGTTTAGACTCCTTTTTATCAGTGGATTTTTGCTATATTTTCCCGCAGTTGAGTGAATTTTGCTAATTTTCTCCTTATTGATTGATGAGTTTCAGGATTTATTCCGTGCAATCAGTTGATGAATTTTGCATTTTTTTCTGCAACTGGCTGAAAATTTTCATGATTTTCTCTCACAATTGACTGTTGAATTTCATGTTTTTTCCTGTGATTGATTAACAAATTTTGCTGTATTTCAAAGCAACTTCCTGAACAATTTTTTTTTTTTTTTCCAGCGATCGACTTGCGAATTTCAGTTTCTTTTGAAAACTGAAAGGCAATTTTTTTATCCAACCGATTGATGAATTTTATGATATTTTATCTCTACCAATTAGTGAAATTTGCCTTTTTTTGTCCTTTGCTACCGATTTGCAAAACTTTTGGGGCTTTTTTTTTTTTTTTTTCATATAATCGGTACTTGAATTTCACAATTTCCCCATGGCAGATCGATGAAGCAATTGATGAACTCCAGATTTTTCCTCATGATTTACTGGCAAAACTTGCAAAGTTTTTTTTCCATGTGATTGAATGGCGAAATAAGCAGTTATATTATTTTCTCATGACAGACATGCAATTCTCATGCAATTTTTTTTTCTCTAACTAAATTAATCTGTCAAATTTCTTTTTTTCCCCCTCCTACATGACCGATTGACAAATTTTGCAACACTTCCCCACAAACAAATGCTGAAATTTATATAATATTTCCTGTAAATAATGGACATATTTCATGAGTTATCCCCCCCCCCTTCCCCTCGCAGCTAAGAAAAGAAATGAGTCGAAAGGGTGCATCATAAATGTCAGCAAGGGACACAGGGTGTATAAAATAATTAAAAGGGCTGCCAGGTGCATACACTGTGTAAAAAAGGCTGTTCTGACGCCACATAAACGAGTTAAAAAGAGCTGCCAGGCGTTGCGCCCTGCAAAATTGGCCTAGGGTCCACACTAGAATTACATTTATAACTTTTTAAAATATCTTTATTTAAAACTGTACCGTAAAATCCTGTTATTTCCCCTCCCCCTAAGAAAGACATGACGAAAAATTGTAAAATAATCTGGGGGGTGCTTGCACAAGATTTTTTCACGACATTTGTGGGGGATTTTGGGGACATTTGGTGAACCTTGCAGGAGTTTTTTTCTCATTGCTCTGACCAAAATCACGTTTCTTCCGTAATACTTTGACGAAATTCTTTTTTTTTTTTTTTCATAACCCTTTGATGAAATGTGCAGGTTTTTATTTCAATCCTTTGTTGAAATGTATCTATTTTCGCGATCCTTTGATGAAATGTGTGTTTTTCACTGGATTCTTTGACTGAATTTCTTTTTTCTGCAATCTTTTGACGAAATTTGCATTTTTCCAAGATCTTTTGATGAAATTCATGTTTTTTCTGCGGTCGTTTGACGAATTTGGCTTTTTTCGCGATCTTTAGACAAAATGTGCAGTCTCTGCTATCATTTGGTGTAATTCATGTTTTTTTTGCAGTCCTAAGACAAAATTGGCAATTTTTTCTGTGAACGATTGATGAAATTTATTTTTTCTGTGACCGTTTGTCGAAATTCACATTTTATTATGTCCGAATTGTTGGACTATGGACTGATGCCTGATTTTTTTATTTTCTCAACCGAATGCTTAATTTTTCAGAAAATTCGGAACAGAATAATCCCTGTGTTGGGAATGTCATGTTTAGAATTCACGCCCCTTTCTGATGTGGCGAAAAAATAAAATACTTGGTATTGATTCTGACATTGACATGCAGGGTGGAACTTTTTTGGAAGTAGGTGATGCTTTCTTGGGATTTTTTTTTTTTTTTTTTTTTTTGGTACTTCTTAGTTATCCTGTCGACCAATTTCGCCAAATTATATACATTGACATAATTTTTATTTTATATAACGAAAGAACAAATAAATTAGTAAAACATTAATAAATAAACAAATAAAATGTCAAATTAATGGTTTTATTGGCCATTATTGACATTTAATCTTACAATTAATTAATGAATGGCAACCATTATTGGCATTTAATCTTACAAATTGGCGACAGTAATTTGGTCGACGGGATAACTAAGAAGTATCTTTTTTTTTTAACAAAAGGTGGAGGGAGAGGGCGTTATCGAGAAAAGTGGATAAACGGGATATTATGGTGTACCAAAAAACCATGATAAAATAAGTACCTGTAGTTTTAGCTATAATATTTTACACATAATTTTAAATGTACACAGTAGTCTCAAAAACCATCTCTGTATAAAACTTTGTTTTTTAAATTGTACTTTGACACCATAATTATTATTAAAGTTATTCTTTTATTTTAGATACCTTGGAAATAATTAGTGAAAAATCTATATACAAATCGAGCTGCATGCTGTCAAAAAAAAATCATCAAAAATTCTCCCCAACAGTGGTAAGTTTAACTGAATTTTTTTGTTGTTGTTGTTGTTGTTTCTTCTAAAAAATATAAGATCATGTGAGCATGTATTTATTATAATATTTAAATTATTATATTTTATTATTATTTAATACAGTATAGTATTTTTCTTTGAATAGTAATAGTTTTGGTTTCAAACATAATTATGAATTGTGTCAGTTTGGGATATTTTGATATTTAAAAAAAGAAAGTTTGCTTTGTTATGAAAACTGTTTTTTTTTCCGATAATTTTAAAAATGTTTCTGTTGTCAGAAATTCAACCTAAGTTTAGAGAATAGACTTAATTTTAAAATGAAGTCCGTCCCGCTTAATTGCATACAGTTGGTTCCACTGAATTGTATGCATTTAAGCGAGGACATTAATTAATGTTATCAGCAAACGCTATCATTTGATTATATGCCACAGATATGATAAATATTAATGGAGAATAATTATTTACCTAATAAATTAAAAACTACTGTATTAATAACTTTAATAAATAATTTATTATTACTGTATATATAAAAGTATATGTAATAAAGTATAAGGTATTATAACACTATTTACGGTACATGGTTTAATTTTTCATTATAATTTATGTGAAAATTAAAATGAAAGTTAAATAGAAAATTTTTGTTTTTAAATCATACCTTTGAAAATAAAAGTTTCTGCATAAATTCTTTTTTATTTTTCAATTATTTGTCAATTTATTTCTCTTTTTTTCTTTTTTGCCTACACAAAAAATCCTTTAGGAATTTTTTTTTTTTTTCATATCTTGACATTGCATTTCTCCACTTCCAGCTCTAAATATTGATCTTTTATTGGTCTACTTTCCCCCGATTCCAGAATTTTTCAAAAAATACCCCCCAGCATCTTGAGTCACTATATGTACGACAAGCTTTAAAAGAAAAACACAATTGTCCAAATTCAATACTCTCATAAGTTGCCAGAATTAAGATAAGTCATCCTACACGACTATTTCTGCTCTTTGATTGTAAATATAACAAACCATTGTTACAAAAAAAAAAAAGTTATTCCTTTTTTTTTCCATTCACCACTATAACATGAATTCATAAAATCCGGATTACTACTAGTAGATTGGCGATATTTATGCAATTAACCGGGGATTGTTATGCGATAAAACGAGTACATTTAAAATTAGCCTTATGGGGAACGTCTCTGTTCCACGGCATTAAGCGGGGTATGCAATTATCCATTACCCGATTAAGTGGGGCCGACTGTATTTTATAATTTAAACATTATGAAATGTTTTTTTTTTCTTGGTATTTTTCACATGAATTTGAGTACTGCAGTATTATTTATGGATATCCTAAATTAACTTATGTATAGAAAATTACAATATCATACCAGCCAAAAAGCAATGACTATTAAAATGCTTATGTCAAAGATTTTTTTTTCAGTCGTGTGACTATTGAAATTTTCTATTATACATTTTACCTGCCAAATATTGTGCTGTCCTCTAAAAAAAACCCACTTTTTGAAATTTTCTCTATATAAAATTTAATAAAAAATACAAAACAATTTAAAGTAGCTGCATTTTCACAGCTTGTTCTGACTACGATTTTAATGTTTAGTATTTTTGATTCTATCAATATATTACAAAATGGCAGCCAATTTAACAAGAATTTGAAAAAAACCCACTTTTTCCTAAAAATAACCCATGTTACCTAAAAAAAACCCACATGTAAAAACGCTTCTAGAAATCAAAATATTAGACAGCAAAGTATTTCTTTCATTAATTATTTTTAAAACACAATTCTGCAAAAAAAAAAAAAAATAAATAAAATAAAAGTAAATTGAAGGATTTACAAATGAAAAAATAAAATGTAATTTTTTGCTAAATTCTCCCCAAACTTTTTTAATTTCTTGATATATACCTTGAGTAAATTCCGTAGCATTTCCTACTATAGGTCCATAGAAACATAAAATTTAAATTGGTATTCTTAGCTCTATATTTGTAAAAATCTAGAACCATTTAAAAAAAATACTGAATAAAACTAATAAATTTTAACTGAGGTTGTAATCATTATTGTAATTTTTGTACGCTGTATGTCGGGCTTTGTTCATCTGGTGAAACCCTATTCATTTCATTCCTCTGTCTGTCTGTTTGTCCGTCACAGAGTTCGTTCTCAGAAACTGTATAAGTTAGAGACTTGAAATTTTGCATACTTGTACCTGAATATCCAAAATCACAAAATTTTTAAAAGGTCTTATATTAATTTAATTAAATGAATTAATTTAATGACATTTGACCAGCTTTGTTATTTAGATTTTTAAAACATAATCTTTAGTCTTTTTCGCCAGTTGTCATGTGACCCAAAATCACTTATAACTCGATAAGTAATTTATTTACCAAAAATTTAAACTCATTTTGATTTCAAATCACTTGGTCAACCCTGTCAATTTTGTGCCTTTGCGTTAAAAAATGAGGTGGTAAATGTGTCAAAATTTCATGCTTGTTGAACTTGTTGACTTGAAAATCACCTTAAGTAATAAAATTTGCATTAAATAATAATAATAATGATTAAAATAAAATAAGCTTGTAAACATTAAAACAATGGATGAAATACAAGTAAAGGATACCTTTGTGTATTAAAAAAAAAAAAAAAAAAAAAAAGTGGATGGGTTTTATTTTTGCTATAACAAAGGAGGGAAGGAGGGGTATGACACACTTCAAATTCTTAGAAATACTAGAATATGCATTAAATTTACATAATTTATTATTTTTTCACCTTTAAAATGAATATTTAAAAGAAAAAATGTATTTTCCATCATTTATTTATATATATAAAAGTGGGGTTTTTTTATATCCCGCATGGGTTTTTTTTACCTCTGTTTTCAAAAGGTCACAAACTGACCCAAACATAATATAATCAGCTGAAAATGGTGCATTTTATTCAAATATCAATAGTTTAATATAAAAACATCTAAAAATTGATGTACATCATTGTTAACATGTCATATTATAACAAGAAAAACTGAGAAAATGAAGCTCTTTTTTGACTAGAATTGTGTATTATTAGTTTATTTTTTAAAAAACTAAATAAACATTTCGTAAGTAATTTTAAATAATTTTATTATTGTAAATGGCATATAGAAACAGGACAATAAGAAAATTTTACTTCAGTGATTTTTATTAAAGAAAATCTAGGGTGGGTTTTTTTTAGGATACATTTTCCTGTGGGTTGTTTTTAGAGGACAGCACTATACATTTAATTCAACTTGTATTCTTTTTCAGTTCGAATAAATCTTTATTTTATGTTGGAAATTTTTTATGTTATGACCAGGGGTGTAAAAGTGTAGGTGCCCAACGTGTCTCTCACCTATAAATTTTATTAGTTTTCTTCGTTTAAATTTTATTAGCATTCTTACAAAAAATTTAGATGAAAAATAATGAATAAAATTTATTGATGAGAGACTGCCCGCTGGTGCTTAGATTTTTACACCCCTGGTTATGGCTATGAGCTTTATTTCGAATGTAAACATTCTGAAACATATTTTGATTTTTAATATTTAAACTCTAGGTGCGTTTCTATTATATCAACACCATTGTACCAAGCATGATAGTTGATGCCAAATAGAAAAAAAAACTGTTGGTATAAAAGTGATCATTTAAAAAATATACTGTTTCAAACTTTCACACTATTTTACTATATCAACACAAATATATACTTACAATAAAAGAACAAATTAATATTATACAATAAAGTAAAACTAGGTTTTTAATTCAGTCATGAAGTTATAAGTGTCTCTTAGCATTGTTTGTAGCAAACATTTGATTTTAATATATATATATATATATATATATATATATAAAGACGTCACACGATATCAATGCGATAAAATTGTAAACAATGACATATATTGCTTTTGTTATAGCATTTTGCAACGATCTATATTCTCTTAATAGACTGGGTATGATATTCAGCACCAACAAAATTGTATCTAATTAGACTGTGTGTGAAATGTTCATAGTCGGTATCTCCAGGGGTCAATGCAGTTTTTTTTTTTTTAATGAGGCCTATTTTATGAAAAGTAAAGATTGCTTTCGTGAAATTAAATTTTTTTTTTTGCGAAAAATAACATTTTTTAATGAAAAATGAAATCTAGTTACATAAATTTGAACCAATAATTTAATAATAGCTTATATAAGTCCTTATGCTAAAGTTTTTCTTTCTGGCAAACTTTTTTTGTTTGTAAATTATAACCCAAGAAAATGGCATGGTTTGCAATAAAAATCTGTTGCATGGATAGGATTGTGATATCAGCATACATTTTGGCAAGGTGTTTGTAGGGATCTGTCCAGACTTTTCTGACAGGGTCCTGTTTTTGTGAAACTGAAGTTTTACTTATTTTTGTGAAAATTCTACTCATAATTTTGTGAATTTTAAATTATCGATGTCTTCATGTTCTATCCTTCTTGTATAAAAAGCTAAGTAATAAGCTCTTTGGTGAGTTCAACTGCTTACTTACAGGCCTGATTTTATTTTTAAATGAAATGACTAAATTTGTGGAAAAGTTCAATTTGAAAGTGAAAACATTCTATGAAATCTCTATTTAAGAGGAAGGGTCCTTTAAAGGACCTAAAATTTTCCTAAACATATCCCTGGTTTGTATAACAGAAAAGTATGAAACTCATTTAGTATTATTTAAGATATTTGTTATAGTTTTTTATGTTTATGAAAAAATATAATAGAATAACACCCCACCTGTCTTTTGGTTTATATAATAGCACCTCTCTGGCCCCTCTTTCAAAAAATTAGCACCCATCTTGCTGCTCATCCAAAAAATTTGCACACTTCTTGTCTCTCAGTTGACAAAATCTTCCCTTTCTCTTTTTGGCATTAAAACAATTGTTTGCATAATAAAAACTGAAGTGCCCTAAGCAATCCGTAAAATTCCATAAAGATTTTAATTCATTATATGTTGGTGATCAGTATATTGGTACATTATAGTAGACACAATTCATTAATGATTCATTAAATTAAAAATAGATGATCCTGCTTTATTTTGTATAATGTCAGTGTAATGTATTGATGCTCAATTTATTAATTTTATTTTTAATAAACGGAGAAAAGTGATGAATTGTAATTATATAATGGTTATATATATTATATATACACATCGAGAATTTTTTTCCCAATGAAGGTAGTTATTTTTAGTTTCAAAGTTATTGCACCATCCCTTATCGAACATGCCAAAACAAATTTCTGACTAAGGGCTTCTTCCATTTTAGAAATTGTTTTAGGTCTGTTTTGTTTAATTTTCTGAACTGTGTGTAGGGGGAAGTTACTGCGCTGCTGGTTGGATTAGCAGTTACCTTCTCTTTTCTTGCAGTGTGTGACATGCCTTATGTGGCTTCTCCTTGTGTCTGGCTGGGGTCGAGAGCTGCGATCTTTCATGGCTTTGATCTCGGCTTGTGGTCTAGAGTAGCGATTGGGCCGCCCGTTCTACTCTTGTAGGCCTCTAAAAAGGTTATCTTGAACTTTCGTTCGGTACCTACCTGGAAGGTGTTTTGTTACATTCCCCTCGAGGCATAATGCCTAGTGACAGTCTAGGATGCATGTAGCTTTCAGCTTTATGGAGTGATGGATCTGCCCTGTTTGATGTGCAGAGTTCTATGTGAGGTAGCTCTTGTGCTTGACACTTATAGTACTTGAGGGGTACCCTTGAGGTATGATGTTAGCAATTCATGGTGAGAAGTTTCTGAACATGGAGTACTTGTTGGTTTGATGGTATCTGTTGTTCACCAGTGGGAGGCCCACTGGCTTTAGCCTACTTGGCAGCGTCTTATTTATTTTGCGACATAGCCACCCTTGTGCAGATGTTTCCTTGACTCTCGGACTCGTCAAAATATTCCATGTGTAACAAATTATCAGGCTGCAGCAGAGACTATGTTGTGTTGTGCCCTTCTGTCTTCCTCGCTTAGCTGTTTCGAATGGCAGGTTGATGTCGTGGTGATTGGGCATCAGTTGATGCCTTTTGGGACAGGTTGCTACATGATCCCCTAGAAAGGAGGACCATATGTATCCGCTTGGATCTGGTTCAGGGAACTTTGGTTTTTACATTCCTTAATCGGGAAGGTCTGTGTGTGTGTGTGGGGGGGGGACAGGCAAACTAAACTTTATCCTGGGCACAGTTTTCTCTTTGCATGGTCCTGTTGCTTGTAATTACCATAATTTTTAATTATTAAAAATGGTATTCTCATCAGTTATAAATATTAACTCTTTTTTGGGGGGGGGGGGGGGACAGGCAAACTAAACTTTACCCTGGGCACAGTTTTCTCTTTGCATGGTCGTGTTGCTTGTAATTACCATAATTTTTAATTATTAAAAATGGTATTCTCATCAGTTATAAATATTAACTCTCTTTTGATACAAAATGAGACATGTGCTTCATGTTGATGTTTGACATAAAATAAGATGCGCAATTATGCTGCTTTGTACTTTTTAATAGTTTTTTCAAGCATTTCCTAGGGCTTAAAATAATAAAATTCCTAAAAATAACTGTAAATTTTACAAAAAGATCTTTTGAAGAAACAAACAATAAGAAATTATTGTATATCTTGTGTATATATATATTGATTTATTCCTTTTGAATGAATGTGATGCACCAATAAAGTTTAGTAGAAATGTATATTTTGTCTTTTCTTCATTATAGATGTGTGCAGCGTAAAAATTATTTTGTGACAAGTGCAGGCAGGAGAAACTGGAAAGTTGGATTGTTGTTAAAAAAAAGTTTTGAAACTATATTTTGCAATGTGGAAGGTTGTAAAAAATATTTGTTTTGTATTTTACTGTGAAAGTTTTAAGTAAATATTTTTTGTATTTTGCTGTGAAAACTGTAAATAAATACTTGTTTTGCTTTTAATGTGACTGTTTTATTGTGTAATTCGTAACTTTAAGCTTTTTAATATAGGAATTATTTTAATAATTAATAAACAAAATAATTCAACAGCGATTATCATTTTTTCGTACTATCATTCTTAACACTGCAGAATATATTTTATATTTCTTTTTGTCTTTTATTTATTTTTTCCTTTACTGGTCTTAAATTAAATTAGGAGTAAACTTTGACTTTTTATTTTGAATAACATTTTCAGGTATTCACTTTTGATAATTTTTACGTAAAGATTAAACTTTTCTTTGTCAAATAATTTAAGTTTATTGTTTTATATTCAGCATTTAGTGTAATATGTGCAATCATTTAAAATGCAATTAAAATACAGAAGTTCTTATTCATTAAAATAAGAACAAAGGATGAAAAGAGTATCTTAACTTTTCTGCAGTTTGTGTTAATTCTTCATGTTCATAAAAGGCATTTACTGAGCTATTACCAATTGTATAAAGTTAAATGTATCCATGGCACTATCATATTTTGTTAAAGTAAGGTAATGTATTTATAGGTAAGTAAAACATTAAATTTAAAGTTGTATTTTACAGCCAAATTATCACAACAGTAAAATGTGCTTTGGTCACTAAATATAAAATGGCATACTTTTTATGCTTTATTTATTTGACTTCAAAAATATTAAGATGTCTTATGCAGTAGCTTTTTTCTATAAAAAAAAATGTAAAACAATCATCGGAGCAACAAAATTATACTTTTTAATTTCATGTGGCACTTCATCACAGGACAATCAAATGCATAACATTTGTTACAGATACTGGGTGTTCCTAAAGTGCATAGTGGATCAGGTAGTCCCATGCTTTTTTTAGTAAGTAAATCAAATAATTGCAAAATGAATAAAATTGTCATTGAAAAAATGGTTCTTATGGCAAAAATAGTAAATTAGAAAAATGTTCAACTCCAGATATTAAAAAATATCTGCAAGACAACATCTTAAATAGTGATGAAGCTATGATGAAAAATTTTTAAATTGCACCATTTTGGATAATATTTGTTTAAATTAAGAATAAAGTATGTAAAACTATTATTGTATGCAAGTAAGGAATTTTACCAAATTTCTTAAATATTCTTGAATCTTATCAAAAATATGTAAGATATATTACTATCTTCAATTTGCATTTTTGAAATTCCTATATTGTCACTGAAAACATTTTTTACTTAATAAATTGTATAAACTAAGATATCTTGAAGATTGATTTTTGTTTTAAAAGAAAGGTTTACTGAATAATCTTTTTACAGGCTATATAATTTATTAAATAATTATGTTATAATTGATTATAATAATTAAAAGTGACAAGACATCAATGAATTGCCATAAATTTCAAAAATGCAAATTGTAGGCAGTAACATTCATTAAGCCATCCAGAGGTTATCGAGCCATCATAAAAAAGTCATCCACAGGATGTTGACAGGTGTGACATTTCGATAGCCAGGGGATGACCTATTACTGTCTGCAAGACGACTGCATCCATCCACGGATATCAGCTTATCCTGAATATGACATTATTTGGATGATTTTAGGATGTCATTAGGACCATCCAGAGGATATCATACAAGTATCCTATAATCGTCCAAAAGGTGTCATGAAATGACATCCGTAGGATGTTGACAGGTGGGACATTTCGAAACCCAGGGGATGTCCTAAAACGGTCGGCAGGACCAATTCATCGGTCCGCAGGATATCAGCTTGTCTTGAATATGACATCTTTCGGATGTTCTTAGGATGTGCTTGTGTTGTCTGGGTATATATATATATATTTAAAAATGTCGAATTGCAAACGAGATATTAGAAAAATTCCTCCCCATAGGATTAGCATTAGCTCATGAATGCCTTCTCCGGGACGGACAGAAGCCTTAATACATAAAAGTGGCTGATCCGAGTGTGCAACTGTCAACCGCAGTAGGAACGTATCGGAAGATCTTGCCCTTCACTAATAGGGAAAAGGCTGATATGCATTTTATCTACGGAATTGCAAATGTAAATGGCTCAGAGTCTCAAAGATTATACGGAGAGTGGTTTATCAACTTGCTTTTGTCACTTAATCGTTCTTTGCGTGTTTTTGCCTCATATAACAACATCATCTTTGGCGCCTACTAGCGCAATTTGCGTTTTATTTCCGGCCATGCATTCTTTGATGAAACTTGTTTGTTTGGATGTGTACTATCACCTCTTAAAGTTTTGCCAAACTTTTATGTAAATAAGTTTTGTGCGAGTTAAGGGGTCTCAGAGATTGATCGATAATGAAAAACATGTAAACTTTAAAAGCTCACTGTTTTACTTAAAAGGAGACTAAAATAATAAAATAGATGTTACAAGTTAAGGGGGCTCAGGGCTTTATCGATACCGAAAATATATAAACAGAGCTCTCGCTTAGAGCCCATATAAAAACAGAAGTATTCAATGTAACTAATTTAAACTTTCTGATATTTTTATGGTATGTTTGCAGTCTTATAAAATTAAAAAATGAAGTACTTCAATGTAATAAAATAAAAAGTATAGCAAAATTTATATAACACAATTGTCAAAAAAAGAAAATTAGGTGTCATATCACTATCCGTAAGATATCTTAACGTTAAATTGACATATGAACCTAATTTTTGCTTTAAATGATCAGAGAACTTTACTTAATAGAATGAATTAAGTATATAACTATCACTCAAAGGAAACCTTATTAAAAAAACTCTCAAATTTAAAAAATTAAAAAAACCCCTAAAATATGCAATTTTTTTCATTAAAAATACTCAAAATATTAAACTAGCTAAAATATATTAATTCATTCTATAGATAATGATGTTATATACATGCAAAAAAAAAAAATTAAGCCATTCCATCAAATAGTTTTTACTTTCTTCTATCTTCAATAGAAGAAAGTATTGTAGTCGAAATTTTTTTCGACTTCCGGTTTTCGACGGATTTATACGTTTTATGGGTCAGAGATACCAAAAAACATGTTTATAGAAAATGTCTGTCTGTCCGTGTGTCCGTCTGTCTGTCGCCATTGTACCATCAAAAAGTGTATGAAGTTATGCATAGAATTGAACCAAATTTTTATTTTAGGTTTTTGGCTATGGCAAGCAGATCCTCCTTGAATTTGGGAAAAATTCGCCGGTAGGGGGCGCTGTAATAGTGATTTTTGTGCGATTTTGAAATTTTGTACCATCCAAAAGTGTATGAAGTTATGCATAGAAATGAACCAAATTTTTATTTTAAGTTTTTGGATATAACAAGTAGGTCCTCCCTGAATTTGGAAAAAATTCGCCGGTAGGGAGTACTGTAACAGCGATTTTTGTGCGATTTTGAACATTGTACCATCCAAAAGTGTATGAAGTTATGCCTAGAATTGAACCAAATTTTTATTTTAAGTTTTTGGCTATGGTAAGCAGATCCTCCCTGAATTTGGAAAACATTCGTCGGTAGGGGGCACTGTAATAGGGATTTTTGTGCGATTTTGAATATTGTACCATTGAAAAGTGTATGAAGAAAATAGAAGAATAGAAGAAGAAGCATAGAATTGAGCCAATTTTTTTTTGTGTGTGTTTTTGGTCATGGCACGAAGGTCCTCAATGAATTTGGAAAAATTCCGCCGGAAGGGGGCGCTATAATTGCGTTGTCTGTACCATTTTCATTATTGTACCATCGAAAAGTGTATGAATTTATGCATAGAATTGAACCAAATTTTTTGTGTATGTTTCTGGCTATGGCAAGCAAGTCTTCCCTGAACTTGAAAAAATTCCGCCAGAAGGGGGCGCTATAATTGGATCTCTGTGCCATTTTCATTATTGTACCATCGAAAAGTGTATGAATTTACGCATAGAATTCAACCAAATTTTTTGTGTACGTTTCTGGCTATGGCAAACAAGGCCTTCCTGAATTTGAAAAAAATCTGCCGGAAGGGGGGTGGGTTGTAATAGCGATTTTGTGCCATTTTCTTTATTGTACAATCGAAAAGTGTATAAAATTATGCGTACAATTGAACCAAATTTTTTGTGCATGTTTTTCGCTTTGGCCAACCGGTCCTCCTTGAATTTGGAAATATCGCGCGGTAAAGGGGCTCTGTGATAGCGATTTTTGTATACTTTTCTTGATTTTTCGTAGTTCTATTTTCCATCGGCGGCTCATGCAAAGGCAGGAACTCGCTTTCTGCTAAGCCGGCTATTCGCAAACATCTGATAACAACAGAATAAGGAAAAACTATTAATTTTAACAAATATCATGATATAGATTAACTCGTTTTTAGTTCGTTTAATTGACTGAAGCAGAAATTTAAGATGAAAATCAAATTTGGTATAGTATTGAACCAATAATATTGAAGTATTAACATGTGTAACTAGTTTTTGAAATTTTAAAATGTATAAGATAGAAGAAAGTTTTGGGATTGGCACATCCAACTAGTTTTATTTTACTGATAGTCGTCAAAAATCAGGTTTTGAGAAAACGCGACTTAAAGTTGCAATTAAATGGGTGCGGCTTTGTAACGATTGTTACATAAATGCTCATAACTCCGTTAAGAATGCAAATATTTTTATGTGGTTTTTTGCAATGAGTTCAGAATTAATTAAATAATCAAAATAGATACTAAAAAAAAGTCGATTTTCAAGCCCTGAGCCCCCTTAAATACACTGGTTTCCAAAAATTAAGGAAAAGCAACAAAAGTAACGATTACTCAAAATGTTACAAGTAGATTTTAATAAAACTGAACCACAATGTACAACACATAGTAAGGTATAAAATAGCACTAAAAGAAATTACCAGGCGATTGTGTTATTTCAGAAATTAACACAATTATTAAATAAAGAAAATAAATGTGTCAGTTTGGTATAGGAAAAGCACCTTTAATATGGAATATGATCACCTCTAGAAGCAATACAGCACATACAGCGATGTGTCGTACTGTCAATTATGCGATTGATAAGTTCGCTGGGAAGCGCGAGCCATTGCTCTTGTAAAGCAGTTGTAAGCATGGCAAGGGTCTGAGGAGGGAGATTGAGAGCAGCGACACATCTTCCTAAAGCATCACAAACATGCTCGATGGGACTCAAATCCAGTGATTGAGCTGGCCATTCCATGCGCTGAATTGTTTGGTGCTGGAGATAATCTTATACGATGTGAGCCCTGTGCTGTCTAGCGTTATCGTCCTGTAACAGGAAATCATTACCTATTGCACCGGCATAAGGGCTCACATAAGCATCAAGAATGTCATCTCTATAGACGTGAGCATTCACAGTTCCACGTGGAAAGACATGGAGGTCTGTACATCCGCCCAAAGAGATACCATCCCAAACACAGACACTGCCTCCTTCCTTCGAAACTCTTTTACGAATGTTTGATGAATGATAGCGGATTCCCTGTTCTCTCCAAATCAAACAATGCCTACTATCGCTTTGAAGTCTAAACTGGAACTCATCCGTGAAGAGAACACGCTTCCATTGATCAGCCGTCCAGTGGACAAGTTGACGTGCCCACCTTAAACGTTCCCTCCGGTGACATGAGGTGAGCAGCACACAAATGTCTGGTCACATCGCGTAAAGACCACCTTCATGAAGCCTTCTACGCACAGTAGACATCGATATCAACCTTGCAGTGGCTGCAACAAGGGAGGCTCTAAGACGAGAGGGGGTTGCTCTTCTATTCCTTCGTACACAAAACCGCAAATATTGGTCATCGGTGCTTGTCGTAGCTGTTGCCCGTCATTGGCTAAATCTTCTAGAGGTCGAACCAGTGGTTTGAAATTGTTTCAAAGCCTATGAACAACAGAAGGACTCAGATATAGCCATCTGGCCACCTCTGTGTGATTTTGGCTTACCTTCAATCTTCCAATAGCTCTATATCGCAATTACGCAGACAAATGATACCTCGAGATCATACTATTTGGCTATCTCAGTTTTCTTATCTCATAGTCACAGCGAGACCAGCAGCCGTGCTCTCTAGCATGCATTTTTATGCTTCTCACAGATGACGCAATCCGATTGCAGCGCGACTAATTTACAGTTTGTAATTTTATTCAGCATCTTTTAGTTAGCAACATATGCAAATTTCATACGGATAGGATAATTTTTGAACGAGTTATCGCTCTTTTTGTGATTTTTCCTTCATTTTTGGAAACCAGTGTATGATATAAAATAATAGAAAATACAAAAAATGTCCACTTCATTCGGAGTATTGTCTTATAAAATTCACCAGACGCCAACTTCTATTCTTAAAACGAATGCAGTTATAATTCAACGAAGGCGGCCCAACTTGGAAAGGTAAGTGTTTCTTACTTACCTTTATAGATTTAAATGATATAATTTAATGTGTATCCGAAATTTCTGGCGCCCGAAACAGGACCTGCCTTAAAAATTTGAATCACAACAATTAGAATTAATTGAGTTATCACGGAGTCTTTATCGTAGTGCTTTGTAATATAAAATAATTGCAATAATTATGAATTGAAATGAATGACAAGCTGTAAATGACAGGCTCGTAATATCTTCGGAAGATGTCAATAATTTTCTTATTAGGTGCGTTCGTATTTGTATAAATACGTAGCACCTATAGTATCAAATTTTAAATATATATTCGTTGCAGAATTTTGTTGAGTCGCTTCAAATTTTATGAAAATCGGATGTATAGTTCAATTACAGGAACAGTCAAAAGTATTCCGTTACATTACGGCCAATGGGGAAAATTAGTTTCAAGTGCATTTTAATGATGTTACACCCTTTGGAACATAATGAGATTGATGTTCATTTATGAAGTGCACTAAAATATACATTCTGTATAATATGCGGTGCAAAGCATATTTGTTATTCAATTACAGGGCCACACAAAGGAATTCCGTTACATTACAGTATAGGGGAAACATTATTTTCGGCGTATTTTAATTGTGTTAAACTCTTTCACATATAGTGAAATTTATATACGTATATACGTTTCTGACTTTTACTACAAGTTACTTCCAGTACAATAGAAAATGCATAGTATTTATAGGAACACACAAAAGATTTCCGGTACTATACTGCGTCCGAAATACCGAATAATAGCGATGATTGCTGGAAGTGCATTTTTAGTTGTGATATGAATTTTTAAGTTTAACTAAATTTTTTCATATTACGTTATGTGTATAAATGCTGTAGATCATATACAGGGTTAAACAAAAGTATTCGTAAGGGTTACTGAATAGGAACGAAACTAGCTTAAAGATGGTTTTTAAATGAGTTATGCATTTTTACGCTGAACTACATTTAGTTTACTAAGATATCTTTGTAGAATATAGGTAAAATGATATACAGGGTCACGCAAAGAATTGGGTACATGGCCGTCTATGGATGATAATGTCTGAAAGTGTGATTTCAGTAGTTTTAAGCACGTTTTAGTCTTATTTAAATTTTGGCTAAATAGTGGCGTGTATATAAAGATAATAGATAAAATACAGGGGTGTACAAAAGTATTCAAGTATGATTCCGTCTACTGATATAAATTGCTGAAAGGGAAGTTTCAACCTATTATGCGTTTCTAACACTTTCAAACATAGTTAAAAAGGGTTTATAAATTGAGTTTGTCCGTCTGGCCATATGTCTTCGTCTGTCCGAACTCTAACTTGCGTTAATATAGTTGGATTGCTCTGTTATTGAAATTTACTACGCCATGTTCGGTATCGAAAATAAAGTATGTAAAGTAAATAGTTTATTTACAGAGACACTCAAAAGTATTCCACTACACATTATGGTCTACGGGAAATGTCGTAATCATATAAATACGTAACACCTATAGTCGTCGACTGGTCCGCCCGCCTGTCTGTCGGTCTGTACGCATATAACAGCGCAAAAATTACTCAAACAAATGGTTTGAAATTTAATATATATAATCTTTTCAGAATTTTATCGAGTCATTTCAAATTTTATGAAAATCTATTCAAATTTAAAAAGATATCAATAAAGGATTTCTTCATTCTATTAAATCCTATCATACGTGATTAATTCAATATCCCATTATAAGTAATGATTCTACGTTGCCATGCTGATTACGTCACATTTAAGACTAGATCATATTATTTCCATATTACTGAGTTTAATAAATATATAATCATAATAAATTTTGTATTCATGCATTTTTACTTAACAGTGCAGCAGCTATTGCACCAAATTCTGAATATATATAAAACTAGTTATAGTACGAACGTAGCTCATTTGTCACGTTCGATGTACAATTTCCGACTTGTTTTTTTCTTTTCTAGCAAAGAATCGTGCCACATATAGGAAGAAATTTTTGTTATTGCTTTTTTGCCTCAATAATATCGACGGATATACATTTTTTTCTGAAAAGTTTTGTTATGCTGAAGTATATAGAAAGGAGTTGTAAGCAGCTAATGTTCAATATGATAAATTCATGGGCATAAATGTAGAGGAATAATTTGATATATTAACTGAAAGTTTTGTTTGCCATGTTTACTGGATTAAAAATATTGAGTGGTTCTACTCAGTGTTGAATTGAGGGGTGGCCCGGGGGGGGGGACATCCCCCTCCCTGGAGCAATGAGATGCCCTAGCCCGGAAGAGTTAAGATTTTGCGTTTTCAATTGTCAAAAAATGTAATTTCCGCCCGGAACTCAATAATGCCCCCCCCCCCCCCCCGAAGCCACAGAAATCCCTCCCGGTGAAAAGTGTCTAAATTCAACACTGGTTGTACTCGGCTTTTTGAACACTTGTATGCCTGTTTAAAATGCAAACAAGTCGGAAATTGTATACTATATACTATAACTGGCTTTATAAATATTCAGATCTTGGTGCAATAGCTGTTGCACTCTTATGCAAAAATCGACGAATACAAAATTTATTACGATTGTATATATTAAATTCAGTAATACGGAAATAATAGGACTCTATCTTAAATAGGATGTAATCACAATGGCACCCTAGAATCATTATCTATCATGGGATGTCATTGAAATAATTACGTACGATAGTATTTAATGGAATGATCACAATGGTAATCCAGAATCATTACCTATCATGGGATAACATTGAAGTAATTGCGTATGATAGGATTTAATAGAATGAAGAAAACTGCTAATAATATCTTTTTAAGTTTAGATTCCATTTTCATAAAATTTGAAGGGACAAAATTCTGCAACGATTTTATACAGGGCGTCCGTCACTAGAACCGCCGGAAATTTTAATTGAAACTACTTAACTTATTTATTTAACTTATTTCTCCATGGTACATTTTAAACTTATTTTAGAAAGAAATTTCTGGTGATAATCGAAATATTTTTATTTGGTAGCGGTCAAAATGACCGCTACAGCGGTTCTAGTGTTAAACGACCCTTCTTTAAAATTGTCTACAGACAAAATTAATGTTCATAAAGTTGTGAAATTTTGTGAAAGACATAATAAAAGGATGGGAATTTGTTTGAGCTAAAAAAAATTTTAAATAAAAGTAGTTCCAAATTTCGCCACCAGTGGGCGTTTTTTAATAAATTACACATTTAGCGTTACGGTAGTTTAGAAATTTTATTTATTAACTTAACCTTACTCTAAAGACAGCATTTCACGACATGTTCCTGGCGTTTCCCTGGACATACTGCGATCAACTGTGGAACATTCCATCTTACGATTCCAGATGGTATCTGAAAATGATGAAAGTCATGCAGAACATGTTTGGTTATAACAAAATTTGTTAAACTATCGTAAATGTATGCTAAATGTGTAATTCGTTAAAAAACTGTTTCCTATTTTTTTTTTTTTCGCTCTAACATATTTCCATACATTTGTTATGTCCTCGAAAAAATTTCACAACATTCTGAACAATAGTCTTGCCTGTAGACAACTTTAAAATAGGGTCAATTATGAACATCCTGTAAATAAAATTGCTAAACTATCTTAATGCTAAATTTGTAATTTATTAAATATCACCCTCTGGTGGCGAAATTTTAAACTATTTTTGTTTATAATGTTTTTAGCTTAAACAAATTCCCATCTCTTTATTGCAGGGCCGAATCTAAGTGGGGGAAGAGGGGGCATGTGCCCCGGGCGCCAGAGCCAAGGGGCGCCAAATGAAAGATTATACCTTTGGAATCAATCATTTTCTTCTGATGGACTGATGGTTTCCATTATTATGAAACAGTCATTATAAATGAAGTGTTAGGTGAAGATGAAAGAGCAGCCGTAAAAAGTTTGAACTCTGATTTTCTGGTCAGAATGGGGGAAAAAATGGCCATAACTTTTTTTTTTGCAAAAAAATAAAATTATAGCCATTTTTTTTTCACATTCTGACCAGAAAATGGGAGTTCAAACTTTTACGACTGCTCTTTCATCTTCACCTAACACTTCATTTATAATGGCTGTTTCATAATAATGAAAACCATCAGTCCATCAGAAGAAAATAATTCGGTTAAAGCGGAAACTCGATTAAGCGGGACTCGAATAATCGGAACGCTACTGTATAAGCAAACACTGTAAATAGCCGGTAATACATGCGGATTCTTTTATGTGAACGAACTATAATTGCAACAAACGTCACATTCAATTTACGTAGTTCAGTATTACATATTTTATGATTACATATTTTAAAATAAGTCGGCCATTAGAAAATTAGTAAAAATTTCTTTGTAAATATACTTTGAGGAAGAAAGGGAGGGAGCGCCAAAATTCATGTTTGCCCCGGGCGCAAAAAAGGCTAGTTGCGGTCCTGGTGGCTTTCCCAAAATTTCACAGCTTTACGAACAACAGTTTTGTCTGTAGAGAACTTTAAAGTAGGGTCGTTTAATTATGGACATTTGGTTGGGTAGTTTTTCCGCTGTTATATGCGGACAGATGGACAGACCAGGCGACGACTATAGGTGCTACGTGCTTTTTTAATTACGAACGCAGCTAAAAAAGAAAGTAAATTTTATAAATTTCGGATGCTGGCGGTATTCAAACGCTAGACCTTTCGTTTTGAATGAGGACACGTTTTTTATTCACCACTAATACTTGATTACATCGCCGCAATAGTTTATCACCTTTTCTCTATCCCATTTCTTCGGTAATTCTTCCTGTAGTAATATTTTCTCCGCTCAATAATGTGACACTTTCGGAAAAAACTTCTGACTCATTTTTTAACATGAAAGAATTATACTTGCAAACATGATTGTTGAAATGGTTTATTATCATTTTTCCCAATAAAGGAATTACATCTTGAGTTATAAGCGATTGTCGTTTTATGACGTTAGAGTTCTCCGTCTACCGTGCTGTCACGGCCGGAGATTCTGTTTAAAACGCCCACTTCGACAACTTCTTTTAAAAGATATTCTGCCTTTGCCGAAAAATGAAGGAAAAAAAAAACCAGCGCGATTGCATAGTTTCTGAATAAGAGCCTTTGCTTAACCTTTTCAGAGTTTCTGCAATGTCGAATTTACACCAGAAAATTCGAAAAGTTTTGTTTGAAAATATGGGGAAGCAATTTTTCAACTTTTTTCCACCAAAGTTAGAAAGGTAAATTTTTATTAAAAGTTTCTGGTGAAAATCTTGATTAAAATTAGTTGGATATCCCACCGCCCCTCAAGGGGTTAATTCGTGCATTTGTGTACGGAATGGAATTTGTAAATATGTCAGAAAATAGACAATTTGGATTTGAGAACAGCCTTAACCCCTAACTTTCGCGCCCAATACCTTCACGGGCAATCACTAATCATTATAAAATATAACGGCACTGTTTGGATTTTCTTTCTTTCTAGAAGGAGTTATGAAATTTGGCTCATTGTTATTCATAACAAGTTGGAAATTGCACGTCAAACGTGGCAAATGTGGTGCGTTCGTACTATAACAAGTTTTATAAATATTTTTTGCACCGTACATTGTACTGAATGAATGTTTTACTGCACTTCATATGTGCATACCAATTTCATTCTGTTCGAAAGGCTGTAACATCATTAAAATTCACTTGAAATATTTTTTTCCCATTGGCCATAATGAAACGGAAAACTATTGACTTTTTTAATTAAACTATACATATGATTTTTATTAAAATTTGAACTGACTAGACGAAATCTTGCAACAATTATACATTTAAAATTTCAGATCATCCGGTTGGATAGTTTTTGCTCTGTTATATGCGGACGGACGGACAGACAGACGGACCGAACGACGACTATCGGTGCTACGTATTTATATAATTACGAACGCACCTGAAAAGTGCACAAATGAAAAAACCGTTGTTCATTGTCTGCAAAAATATTTTAAAACATTTTGTACTGAATACGTCACAATCAAAAACTAACGTAAAGAAAATCCAATTTTTTAAATAATAATTTGGTATGCAACTTTTACAGCTTTATAAATGTTCTCAACGCCCCCCCCCCCTCCCCAGATCAGGAAGTTAGTTTTTATTTTTATCTTTAAAAAAAATTACAGATTTGAAACAGTTACAAACTGAATTATTTTGGTTTTTGTATTTTTACTTTCTTCTATCTTCAATAAAAGAAAGTATTGTAATCGATTTTTTTTTCAACTTCCGGTTTTCGACAGATTTACACGTTTTAAGGGTCAGAGATCCCAAAAAACATGTCTATAGAAAATATCTGTCTGTCGCCATTGTATTATTAAAAAGTGTATGAAGTTATGCATAGAATTGAACCAAATTTTTTAAAAAAGTTTTTGTCTATGGCAAGCAGGTCCTTTTATCATTTGGAAAAAATCCGCCGGAAGGGGGCACTATAATAGCGTTTTTTGTGCCATTTTGAATATTGTACCATCAAAAAGTGTATGAAGTTATGCATAGAATTGAACCAAATTTTTTGTGTATGTTTTTGGCCATGGTAAGAAGATCCTCCCTGAATTTGGAAAAATTCCGCCGGAAGAGGGCGCTGTAACAGAGATTTTTGTGCAATTTTCAATACTGTGATCGAAAAGTGTATGAAGTTATGCATAATACTAATAAAAATACTAATAAAACTAATAAAAATGAAATATTGTAACAACATTTTGAAATATTAAAATATATGAGTAGAAAAAAGTTTTGGGATTGGTACATCCAACTAGTTCGTTATGTTGGTGTTTATGCTACACCATATAGTCATCTTAGCAAATAAGGTGCTATATCAATGTTTGAATATTAATGCATATCAGTTTTTACGGAGAGAATTCAAGGAAGAGCTGGTGTGAAACAGTAAGCACTAAAAGATCTTCTTAAAACACCGTGATACGTTGTCATTGAGACTGCAGGTTCGGTAAATCCAAATTATTCCATAATGCATCGAAGAATAAAAAACGTCTTCATAACTTAGTTCTAATATATTGTAAATAAAATTCGTAACTTGAATAAGTAAACGCACTCTACAGTTCAAATTAAACTTCTTTCTTAAAAAACAACTATGTACATTTTATTTACAAATATATAGGTATATTAATATTATTATTACTCTCATTTGAGAGTTCCATTATTACCGTCAGACCGGTTCAAAACAAACTTTACATCTACACTGAAAAGAAAATCGGAAAACAATAAAAAGGGGGTTGCCACAATGCCGACTAACAGAAAATGGCAAGCATCGCCAAGTTGGCATTCTCAACATCCTGCCATGGGCTGAACACTTAGTTCAGCATCTATATTAAACAATTTAATAAACATGAGAATATACTTACATACATGACAAATTTTCAGATACATACAGCTACAGATATAAAAGCAAAAATAATAAGAATGCTGCAATCTACGAAAGAAAATAAAACACATGAATTGTATGAAAATTAAACAATAATAAGGGTAAATATGAGTAACAAAACAAATTAAATGTTCGATAATAGTTCTTATTTTTAGTGTAAGTGTTTTAGTGTCTTTTAGTCCACTAAGTCCAATTCAAGATTATATAGCAATTGCACAGGTCGTTTAACCCTAGATCTACCGGGAATTTTATTCAAGTTTTAATAAAACGTTCTACACCAGAATTTTTATTTAAAACTATTTAACTTATTTATTTACCTTATTTTTGTCTGGTTTATATACTTAGTTTATTTTAAAGAAATTTCTGGTTTGAATGAATATTTTGTATGTACCTGTCGGGTCCAATGGACCCGTCTGGTAGACGGAGGGTTAAGATCGCCTTTTGCAGTCTGTAATACACATGATCTGATTTTAGAGTCACGACCAAATATGAGTTCTTTAACACGACCACACTTCCACATATGTTTTGGGAGCTTTTCATCATGAATTATCACTATATCGTTAACTTTGAACTGAGGCGATGAATTTATGTTTTTCACTTGAAAAGCAGATCTAAGTTCTAACAAATATTCGTTTCTCCACCTTTTCCAAAAGTGGTCAGTAATTTGTTGCTTATATTTATATTTTCTCGTCAACAAAATCTTATTGGATTTCTCTTGCGTACAGACTGGTAATCCATAAGAAGGTAAGGACATTAATCGTTTACCAACTAAAAAATGAGATGGCGTTAAAGGTGATGGTTCAGCATTTTCTTCGTAGAGATAACATAAGGGACGTGAATTAATCACCGCTTCAATTTCTGTAAGTATTGTTTCTAGCTCTTCATAACGGAGACAAGTTTTTCCTAGAACCTTTTTTAAAGGTGTTTTAACTGATCTGACCATCCTTTCCCAGAAGCCGCCCCACCAGGAAGCCCTGGGAATTATAAACTTCCATATTATTTTATTCTTTCTCAAGTAATCAAAAATTTCTTGCTTAGAAATTCTTTCCCAAGCATCTTTTAACACCAAATCAGCCTTAGAAAATGTCTTGGCATTGTCACTGTACATTATTTTGCAGAAACCTCTCCTAGAGAAAAATCTTCGTAGTGCTAAGATAAAGGTTTCAGTACTTAGATTGGTGACTAACTCTAGATGAATCGCTCTGGTTACAGCACATGTGAATACGACAATATAAGCCTTCCCAGTGCCTTCAGAAGTTTTATAATAAATCGGACCGGCAAAATCGACACCAGAGGTTTCAAAAACTGGTGTTTTGATGATTCTATCTTTCGGTAAAGGTGCTATTTCCACCTTTCCAGGAATAGCATTAAGTTTTCGACATATCATACACGATCTTAAGACGGATTTTACAAATCTTCTTCCCTTTAATATAAAATACCTTTCACGAAGGTGAGCTAAAGTGACAGCTACACCAAAATGGTACATTCTTTCATGAGCATCCTTAATTAGTAATTTTACAAAATAAGATTTATTAGGAAGTATCCACGGATGTTTTTCCTGCTCTGTAACTTCAGAAAACTGAAGTCTTCCGGATAAAACAAGTAAGTCATTTTCATCGAATTGTGGATTAAGGTTGTACAAAGAAGAATCTTTATTAAGTGGTTTTTTTTGTTTAAGTGCTTCTATTTCAACTTTAAATGAAGTTTCCTGAGTTTGTTTAATCCAGTATTTTTCTGCTATTTCTATTTCTGAGGTAGTTAAAGGTCCTAAAATTTTAGGGTTTTTCGAATTGGCATTATGAATAAAACGCATTATCCAAGCAGTAATATTATACACGCGATTTAAACTACTGAACTTTGCCATATCAAATACTGGCTTAGGAATAGAGTTTGATTCGTTACACAATAATGTTAAATTTGGTTTTGCTTTCATTTCATTAAAAGCTTCGGGAACCATTTCTATAGCCCTTTTTGAAGGCCACATATCTTCTGATAGTGATAACCAAGGTGGGCCGCACCACCATACATTATTACCCATTAACTTCGATAAGTTTTCCCCTCGCGTAAGCAGATCTGCTGGGTTTTCTTTTCCGGGACAATAATTCCAGTCCTTTGGATCTGTCAATGACTGAATTTCGGTTACACGATTGGAAATAAAGGGTTTCCAGTTTGTAGTAGAACCCCTAATCCAACAAATAGTTATCTCTGAGTCCGACCATAATTTTATATTTAAATTCGAAATATGTAATTTTTGTTTTAAATATTTCCACATTCTAGCGGCAACTACTGCACTGATCAATTCCAGCCGTGGAATAGTTAACTTCTTGAGGGGCGCTATTCTACATTTACTCCAAACAAAACTTGTTTGAATTTCGCCAGTTAAGGAAATGGAACGCAAATAAGCAACTGCTCCATACCCTTTGGGACTAGCATCACAGAATATGTGAATTTGTGAATTTTCAGAAATGTTTATCATATTAGGAAAATATTTTCGGGTTATTTCAAATGTGCGTAAATGTACAACTTCTGAACGCCAAGTATTCCACTCGCATTTCAAATCTTCAGGTAATTTATTGTCCCACTCTAAACCTCTTTGCCATGTTTCTTGCAACAAGGCTTTAATACGTATTACAAATGGATTCACAAATCCTAATGGATCATAAATTTTCAGTAACATTTTAAGAACTGTTCGCTTCGTGGGATCATCGATGTAATATTCTTCAAAGGGCTGCGCATCTAACATCAAAATATCAGATTCAGTATTCCATATCAGTCCAAGCACTTTTAAGATACTACCTGTGTTTTCCTCACTTATACCTAAGTTACCAGATTCCCACATTTCCCTAAGTTTAATAGAATTTGTTTTTAATTTCCTCAAATTCATCCCAGCTTCTTTAAGAATTTCAGAAGCTGTAACTGATAAATAATAAGCTTCGTTATCTAAATCTGATCCGGAAATTAAATCATCGACATAGAGGGAATTATCTAACATATATACAACATTTGGATGTTGATCTCGATATTTCTTTATATGATGTTTAATTGTGGCAGCCAAAATAAATGGTGAGCATGTAACGCCAAATGGTACACGTCTAAATCTTAAAATTTTGAAAAAGTTGTTTGCGTCATTATCGAACCAAAGAAATTTAAGGTAATCTCGGTCTTCTTCAGCTACAGAAATTTGAAGAAAGGCCTTTTCAATATCTGCACAAAACGCAGTATTGAATTTTCTGAAATTAATAATAATTTCTAATAAATCGGGGTTCAAATTTGGGCCACCGTACAAACAATCATTTAATGATTTGCTATTTTCTTTTCAGGAAGCATCAAATACCATTCTAACTTTAGTTGTGGGTTTATCATCTCGCAAGACAGGTCGGTGGGGCATAAAATAACCGCTATCTACAGTTTTATTAGAACATGCTTCCTCTATGTTATTTAATTCCTGTTCAATCACAATTTCTTTATATTTCTGCAATAATTCCTTATCTTTAAGCAATTTTCGATTTAAGTTAATAAATCGGTTTCTAGCATTGTTATAATTACTTCCTAAATCTCTTCTATCATCTTTCCATAACAATTTAGCTTCGTATCGGTGCTCAAGAAAATGCAAATTGTTTTCGAATTTTTCGATTATCTCTTTATCTAATTCAGAAATATTTTCTTCAGTGTTCATCCCTAAAGTTTCTAACTCCCACAATGTTTTCAAATAATTTTGAATAGGTTTCATAACCTGAGTGGACAAGACCCCAGCTTGCTTACTCTCACTATTTTTATTTACGTCAATTGTCCCGCAGAGGGAATGCCCAAATAAATTTTCACAGACGAACAATGATTTATTTATGGGGTATGTTTTGTCATTAATTTGATATAAATAATCAGCTCCTATTAATATATCAACATCACTATTTTCCAAATGTTCCCACGTGTCAAGACGAAATTTGGAAAGTTTTCTCTTAATTTTGATTGGAAGAGGAGGAATTTGTATCAAAGAATTAGTTATTAGCGGTGTGACTAATGCTTCAATTATTATACTACGTTTTCTATTCGTCAAGTGAATTAGCTTTAGCTTAACGACATCATAACATCGTTCTTCAGATTTTCTCGAACCGAAAGTATAGACAATTAATTTTTCCTTTCTAATGACCTCAGGTTTTAATTTTGAAACTAAATTTTCTGTAATAAAAGTTCGATGACTAGCAGAGTCAAATAAACAAAGAGCAGTTTCTGAATTTTCACCCGCTTCCACTTTTACATGAATTGTTTGCAATATTACTTCTCTACTGATATTATTTATATTGCCTTTGCAATGAGATACGGAGGAAATAATACTACCTGAATTTTTTGATTCTTCTGTTTTTTTTATTAGAATTACAAAGTATAGTATGATGATATGTTTTACCACACACTTTGCAATTTTCATTCGAAATTTTACAAAAATTCGCGATGTGAAATTTACGGAAGCATTTAAAGCACCTTCCTTCCCTTTTTAATTTTTCTCGCATTTCCGGAATGGTGAAAGACTTACACTTTTCAGTATCGTGATCAGTTTGATTACAAAATATGCAGTTATTTTTAATATTTGTGGTTAAGGCAGAAGCTGATGGAATGAATTTTTTATAATTTTTCTTATAATTTTCCTGCTTCTCAGGGATTTTTTCAAAATGGTTTAATTGGACAGTGGTCTCGCGAGATTCAATTTCATCTTTAATGAAATTTATCAGCTCATTAACATCCCAGTCAGTGTTTTTAATTCGTTTTCTATTAAATTCTAGTGAAATATCTGATGGAATAAGTTTCGGAAGAATCGGACATAACAAGTGCCCATATGAACCTGAGGCAACACCTAAAGAATTAAGATTTCTTATTTGAATTTCGCATTCATCATACAAATCTCTAAAAGCCTTAATGTTACTAGAATTTCGTACTGGTTTCAAATTTAGCAGTTTAGTCATGTGACTATTTATTACCAGGTCATTACGACCAAAACGATTTTTCAATAATTCTATAGCATGAGCATAATTTTCCTTAGTCAGCGAAAAGCCTGCTATAGTATTTGCAGCACTTCCGCCCAAAAGTGACTTTAAGTAGGAAAATTTATCAATCGGAGTTAAATGTTCATTATTGTCAATCGCATTCGATAACTGACTCCAAAATTCGAGCCATAAACACGAATCACCATAATATTTAGATATATTAAGTTTAGGAAGTTTAATCAAATTTTGATTCAGAATTTTCTGACTTTTTAGTAGAGAACTATTGTTGCTACTACTATCACTTTCAATGTCTGAAGAATCTTGTTTAGTTTCAGGAGTAACTGTGTTATCATTTAAAAATTTGGAAATTTTATATTTCCATTCAATAATATTCTCATTATAAGATTCCGATTTCTCGATTTCTTTTTCAAATTCAGTACTTGGAACGAACCAGTGGTTCAATTTCAGAATTTAATGATTTTAAAGTTTTCATTTTGTCATTCAATTGCTGTTTAAAAAGATCCAGCTGTGATTTTCTATTCTCAAGCTCTAATTCTTGTGTATTATCTAATAAATCCCTTATTTTATCAAATATTTTCGTAGTTTGACTACGAATCGTAGCTCTTTTTTTTTTCAAAGTTTCGTAATCCATCATAAAATAAAGAATTCAATTTATTCGATACAGTTCAGTTAATAAATGTATTCATAATTCTATTTATTCAATATAATTTAATTTGAGGTACTTACCTCAATCGATGATGAAATCCAGACATCCTGGAGCTTTGACGCCAGAAAAGTGATACGTTGTCATTGAGACTGCAGGTTCGGTAAATCCAAATTATTCCATAATGCATCGAAGAATAAAAAACGTCTTCATAACTTAGTTCTAATATATTGTAAATAAAATTCGTAACTTGAATAAGTAAACACACTCTACAGTTCAAATTAAACTTCTTTCTTAAAAAACAACTATGTACATTTTATTTACAAATATATAGGTATATTAATATTATTATTACTCTCATTTGAGAGTTCCATTATTACCGTCAGACCGGTTCAAAACAAACTTTACATCTACACTGAAAAGAAAATCGGAAAACAATAAAAAGGGGGTTGCCACAATGCCGACTAACAGAAAATGGCAAGCATCGCCAAGTTGGCATTCTCAACATACCGTCAAATTTTCAAACATAGTCTTCCTTCGCCAGACGCAAAGAAGACTTGCTTCTTTTACGAAAGCAGCAGCACGACTGAAATGAAAGAAAAGGGAAAAGAAACAAGTTGAAGAAACGGCCAACAGGAAAGTAGAAATTAACAGCCAATAGGAAAGTAGAAATCAACAGCCAATAGGAAAGTAGAAAACAAAAGCCAATCACAGAAGAGCATAACCCAAACAGAACGCTGAGTAGAAGGGGAATTAGGTAGCAAATTGGAAAATAAATAAACAAATAAATAAAAATAAAATAAAATAAGTTTAAAAAAGAATTATAATAAAATAAAAAGACACGCATACATAAAATATATATATAAAATATAAAATAAAAATGAAAAATAAGTAACACATAAAAAGTATCAAACTACTATTAATTAATACAAAAATATATTATGTGGTAACACTAAAAAGTTTTTTCCAAGCTGCAGAGAGCATTGTGGAATCAGATTTATCATTAACAATATTTTCACGATCAAGATAAATAGCTAAATTTTCAAGAAAGTCTAATTCAGAGACACTATTGGCATTAAAGATAATATTAGCATTTTGAAAATTAAAACTATATCCGAAACCCAAGTATGTGGGGCAATAGAAGATTTAGAAATTTCTTGATTATTTAGATAATGTGAGTGTTCTTTAAGCGGATTTCGATATTCCTTTTAGTTTGACCAATATAAGATAAATGACAGCCATACCATAAACATTATAAATTCCCCATTTAAGAAGATCTTTCATTTCAGTCTTGCTGCTGTGCTCATAGTGGAAGAACGTCTTCTTTGCGCCTGACGAAGAAAGACCAAGTTCTTTCTAGGGAGAGGTTTAAATTTCTTAATTATGTTCCATCTCACCCCTTCTTTCGTCTCCTTTAGTGAACGACCCCTAGATAAGGGAGAAAGCCTTGACACGCTTTGTTGTGACGTCACGAGACGTCACACGAAGCAGGGGGAAAAAATCGAACAACTTGCATGTTTCGATTTAGCTGACTCGTAGAATTATTAATTTTATTTACTAATGGTAATACCCGCGGGAGCTGGGGGTCTTGTTAAGAGCGAAATAACGTTTCCTTTTTGTAAAACAATAAAATATTTTTCTAGATTTGTTTTCAAATGTTTTTTCGTGGAAGGAAGGGGGGGGGGGGAGGGAAACGTTTGCTTTATTTCCTACAACCAAGGTTGATATAGTTGTCTGGGAATGTATAGATTTGAAGATCCTGAAAATAAACATAAACGCAAAAAAATAAATATTTAAAATATCGTAAAAAAAATAGAAGATTTTGATAAATTGAAAATAATTCAGCACCGGTACTGCTTTTTTTTTTAAGTAAACATTTAAATATTGATCGGAATTCACCAGAGCTCATAAATATAGGGCTCCGGAGCCCAGTGCAACAGTGTTTCCAAAAAACAGAAGCCAAAATTACCCTTTCCTTTCCTTCTCATCTCCAAGCTTTTTCATTCTCTTTTATCAAAACACTTATGGGTGACGTAATGTGCCACACACGTAGTAGATGGAGATAAAACGGAATCAGTTTGTATATGTTTTTGGGCTTGTTACTGAACTGAGCTCAATCTGTTTTATATTCAAAATTTTATTTATTCATGTATAGGAAAAAAACTTTTCCTTCTTCAAAATTACGTATTACGTTCCTGTTTCAAATCATTTTAATATATTTTGATCAGAATGAAGGGAAAACAGAAATCGTGTTTTTCTATTCTACGGATATTTGCAAATTTCTGTCGACAACGTCTTGATATGTGTGACGGGTGCCACTCAAGAGACTGAACAATGAATTTGCTTTCAGTTCGATTTTCATTTGTAACAGTAGGATAAGTTGGCTGTTTTTTTAATTGTTTTTTTTTTAGATATCTAGCCTGGAAAGAATATTTTCTGTTTTTAGCCAACGAGCATCAGCTTGAGGGTTTTTGTCTTCTATTGCGTGCGAGTATAAAATCATAAAATCACGTTAGTGATTTTTCTATTTATTTTGTATCATGAACGTTGCCCATGTTAAGGCTCTGCTCTGTACATTTAAGAAGTCACTTTTATTTGTAAGTAGATATAATTGCCATGTATTGTTATTTTGATAGAAAGAAATCGAGCAGTGTTTCCCCTTTTTTATAAAAGCATCGAATCTTTCCGCTAACAGTGTCAAATTTTTAATTTAATCTGATTTTCAGGGACTTACAACAACAGATTGTTATGCGAAAGAATCGATTATAGTTTAAGATATGTACCTTGTATAGGAAATTGAAAAACATCATTCTATTCTTCAGCATATTCGGTAAATTTCATTCTTTTTTTTTTCATAAAAATGCTTAGCTGCGAACTATCACTTTTTTATTATTTCCTTAAGCATAATCCTTACTATATTTAATCGCAGAGTTAAAGATGAATTGCAATTAATTAACATTAACCTCTTCGGTCCCTGGGTCCCCAAACGGGGACCTCTGTTCTTTTCTTATAAAAACTAAAATGCCCGATTTTTTTATATTTTCACATCCCTTCTTAATAGCTGAATGTTTTTTGCGTTCAATGCAAACGAATAAATGGCAGCATCTAAGCTGATTCCCACATAAAATAAAAGTTATTTTCATCTGAGTTTGCAAAATGCCTAAAAATGCCCAAAAGACAGTACGACCAAGAAAGTGAGACATTTTCATAAGTTTTTAACTTAAATCTGTTTCAATAAAAAATTTTGAGGATTTGTAGCTTATTTACTTGTGTAAAGCTCTTAAATTTGTGATTGATTTAATTTAGGTTAATGGTAATTAAATTGATGTTTTAAGGGGGTTTGTAGTTTTATATCCATATTTTTGAACCTAAATTACTAAGCGCCTAAAGGATCCATTTCAGAAAAGATATTTTTTCTGTCATTTACGATGTCATTTTGTTTGGAAAAAAACAATGAATAAGAATTTGTATTATTATTTTAGCTTCGGAACTGAAGAGATTAAAACTAGGCAAAGTTTACTATTCGGAAGGAGTGATAACTAAAAAGTGGAGCTGATAGATGTATTTAAAATGTTTATTTTTCTAAAGAAAAAAAAAGGGCTTTAAATTTTACAAATAATGTACGAAATATAAATATGCAGACTGGAGTGACAGGGGAAATCGAGGGGGAACGGTACAGACGTTAGTACCGGTACAACAGAATATTAGGGCTCCGGTACTTTTTTTTAAAAATTAAGTCCCGAGTGGTATTTAACATACATTTAATTATCTATACTACATATTATTCTGCGATATATACATAATAAATTCTGTTAATCCAGTCTTGCTGTATAGGTAGCGCCCCAATAATTGCTTTGCCGGAAATCCCCACGTGACGGTGCACCGCTTTCACCAATTTGACACGTTTGCGAACTAAATTTAATTAAAGTATGTATCAGAAAGTAGTCGGTTTGGAAATGATAACAGCCTTAAGGGAGCTGGTCAGTCAGCTTCGGAATTCTCCTGCCTAATATTAAGTCTATAGACTTTTGTTGCATTCATCTATTTAAAACATCTTCTCGGGAAATTCATATTTTTAATATCTTTTTTCTGTGTACTCTTCTTAAAGGATGTCACTTTTTTCTTAGTTTTCAAAATATTTCTAAAGTCTGTGCTTAATTTAATATTGTATATGTTAAAAGCGGGCGAACGGTGAGTAAGTTTTTAACACTTCCTATAAAATTAAGTCTGTACTTTAGAAATATTTTGAGAACTAAGAAAAAAAGAGACATTTTTTAGGAAGTGTACACAAAAATAGAAGTTAAAAATATAAATTTCCCGAGGAGATATTTTAAATAGACGAATGCATCCAATGTCCGTAGACTTTAGATCAGTGAGGGGAAATCGGAAGCTGAGTGACCAGCTCCCTTAATTACAATTACTGAAATACACATCAAGCAATAAATACTAACATATGGTAATAGTCCAAGAGCTGTTAAACATTTTAGGGAAAATATTTGAGGCACCCTGAAAATTTGTGCAACACTTCTTTTGTAATGCCTGAATACAAAATCGAATGTCTGGCTGAAGGATCGTGGCCCAAAACCTGTGCCAGACAAAAAATGGCACTTGACACGTGTCTGGCACAGTTTTTGTGCCGACTAAAGTGTCTGTCATTTTCAAAATATTTTTTTCTAAGCATAAATATTATTGTGCCTCAATCTCAGAGTGCCTCAAATACCTTTTTTGGGTAGTCAAAAAATGGAACTCACGTGTCTGGCACAGGTTTTGGGCCGACTAAAGTGTCTGTCATTTTCAAAATATTTTTTTCTAAGTATAAATATTATTCTGTTTCAATCTCAGCCTTCCTCAAATACTTTTTTTGGGTAGTGTCAAAAAATGGCACTTGACACGTGTCTGGCACAGGTTTTGGGCCACGATCCTTCAGCCAGACATTCGATTTTGTATTCAGGCATTACAAAAGAAGTGCTGCACAAATTTTCAGGATGCCTCAAATACCTACTCAAAAATGTTCAACAGCTCTCCTACTATAATTTATGGAGTTCGCATGATTTTTGCTGATCTACAGTAGCACCAACTTTTCAAAAATATTGGTTGGGCTCAAAATTTTTTGAGTAAAATAACACATACAATTTGTTTTTCTCTTAGTGCGAGTGTGTCGAGATTCCAAATAGCATAAAATTGTTAAGATGCCACTGCACTGAAACTCCCAGATTGCGAAATCCCGTGTTAATCTAGGAAAATTATGAAGCGCGATTATTCATTACCTAATATAATTACTAGGTTGAGCAAAAAGTTCTGGGAAATTTGTGAAAGTTGCGTTGTTATGCTCAAATTAACAACAAAAACAACAAGGGCTATTCTTCAAATTAGAGACCATCATAGTATACGACTTTCTGCCACCGTTCTGCCAGATTCCGGATTTGCTGGAAGTACCATGGCGGCTCCTTGGAATCGAAAAACGGTTGACAGGCTTCTTCAACTTCATTAAAGGATTCAAATCAACGGCCCTTGAAAAAGTGTTACATTGATCGAAAGAGGCCATAATCGGATGGAGCCACGTCTGGAACATAGGCGGGGTGTGGGAGAATTTCTACGCTGTCCAACTGTGCAAACTTGTCCTCTGGGCCACGTGCCGTTTAGCATTGTTCTGCTGAAACAAAACGCGCTTTCGACGGACCAATCTTGCGTACTTCTGGACCAATTTGTCGTAGACTCGATCTATCTGGTGGCAACAGAGCTCGGCATTGATGGCACGACCATCATATTCGATAAAAATTCTGGTAACTATTAGATTAAAAATTTCCCAGAACTTTTTTCTCAACCTGATATTAAGATACCGTTTTCACCGTCAGATGCCGATGATGTGCGTTTTTTAAAATTGTCTACGCAATTTTTAAGTATTTTTAAGAAGATGATAAAATTTAATCAAATGGGAATTTCAAAGTTTATAGGGATTTTTTATGTACTTAAAATTTACGGAGATAATTTTTTAAAAACACTTCATCGGCATCTGACGTCTACTTTCTGATGGTGAAAACGGTATTTTAATATTTATATTAAGTAATGAGCAATCGCGCTTCAAAGTTTTCCCATAGGCTAACATGGGATTTCGCGATCGGGGAGTTTCAGTGCGGCGGAGCCTTAACTACTGAAAGTGCAAAACATTAAATGTCCAGATAAGCATGCAGTTTTCACACTTAACCCTTTGAGGGGCAAGTAATTGTGTTTCTGTAATGTCGACTCCACACCGGAATCCGCAAAAAGATTCATTGCAAAATAAGGAAAAGCCATTTTATGACTTTATTCCTCCAAACTTAGAAAAGTAAAATTTAATAATTTTTTTCTGGTGCAAATCTTTATTAATAGTAGGTGGGATAAAATATATCCCATCGCCCCTCAAGGGTTTAATTGTTGTTTTTCGAGAGACACTTAATTATACATCCACTGAAGGGGCTTTCAGTGCTCCTGTAAGTCTAACTGATGTCCTTACTGTTTTTTAACCCTTTCACCGTCCGAGGGTTTTCCGGTATTTTTATAAGAATTCTTGTAAATTCCAGTATAAATATATTTATTAATTGCAATTTGATACTACAATATCTTTAATATTACTTCTTTCTATATATGACTCAAAATAAAATTCTGTTTAAAATATTTTTGTCTACAGCCATTTTAACATGATTTCTAGAAGCGGAAAAATCCGGGCTAGCCGGTTAAAGGGTTTTAAACAAAATTATTTGAGAACAGAAAAAAAATTATTTCATCGATTAAATAAATATGTAATATGTAAATAAAGAAAGAACTACGTAAATCAATGGAAATAGGGTAAGCGGAGAGATCAACTTATTGGGTGGTCTCGCGGCCTATGGGCCATTAAAAGTTGTCACTATGACTCTATAATAGAAGAAATAACTAATGTGCATTTACATAATGTAATTTAACCCAGCAGGGAAATTCATATAATCGAAAACGCATTTAAAAGACACCCTCAAATGCAATACAGTCATTCAGGGTAACTTTAATACGCATTTTCTCTATTTTTATATGCCACACTCTTATTTTAAGAATATTGTTGCAACTAGGGGCATAATATTGAAGAAATGATCCTAAGTTACTGTATGGCTATCAAAAATTAAGGAATAATAATGATAAAGATAATAAAAAATGAATTTTTAACCTGATTCAAAGTTACCCAGCCATTTAAAGTAACTTTGCATCATATGATAAATATTATCTAAAATAATTCAAGATGCTGCAAAGTTACACCCCATGGTTCAAAGTTACACTGAATGACTGTAATGTCTTTGAATACTTCGATTAAACTCAACTTCCATTGCTAACGCTCATAAATGTCTACATCAAACGAAGAAAGAAAAACTAGAAAAAAGGAATTCTGCTTTTTCAGAATTTAGTGTGTCCCCTCCCCCCTACCCCGATGAAAAAAAATAAATATGTATATATATATATATATGTGTGTGTGTGTGTGTGTGTGCGTGTGTATATAAATATAGAAAGTTCAGTTTTAAGACTTAAAACACACGCTTTTATTTTATATAAAATGACGTCATCCACAACCGCTGAAGAATTCCTCACTTACGATCCAGTCTTAAACAACATCTACAGTAAAATATGCATAGGACATGACAATCGCTGAATAATACACAAATCCAAAAAAAGAGATTTCGTTATTCAAGAAACTGGATTAAAAAAATCGGCTACCTCATGATTTGCATGCCTTCATTTGTTTGTAATATTAATATAGATACTTAGCATTAAATTTAGTTTATAATAGCTCCTTGTTTTATCAGAAATCATTCATTTATATTTTTTCAAAATAGCACGTATTTTAATTAAATTTTTTCCGTTTTTATGAGAAAATGGCAACAAAAAGATATAATTACTATTTTTCAACTATTTTTCCTTTACTTTCTACAGAAATGGAGTACTTGAGTTGCCAAAATGAAACAAATGGTGCTAAAAACAACAAAAAAAATAGTATCTCAAAAATAGATGGAAATGCAGTTTTTCAAACAAATTGCATTTAAAAGTACTTTTTTTTTCCAATACGACTGTATAAAAATTGAAAATGTGCGATTCTTAGAACTTTAAAAAATTATATTAGAGATTATTCCGTACAATGATACATCTGCTTTGTTTTACGGCTGGCTTATACAACGTAACGTTATCTTTTGGAGACAACATATTAATAGCTGGGAGAAAGAAATAGCATACCGGGGGCTAATAAATCCAGTCTTAGGGGAAAAAAAAGCATTGCTTACAGAGAAGTTTCCTCATGCTTCAAATGTGAAAACAATAAATAGCTCCACCCCAACGTAAGCGATTTTTTTTCCTGAATTTGTACAAGCAGATTTGTAAGCAGTTACGCGGATATCCATTCTCAATTTTCATATATGTGATCTAGATAGGCATGTTGATTATTTCACCTAAAAAAATGATGATTGCATTTTAAGTTTAAGGTACGTCACTTTTTACTATTAATAATTTTCAGTCATCATTATTAGTTACATTTATTACTGAAAAAATATTATAAAAAGTTACTAATTGTATGTTTTTATTTGCTCTACAACAAAATTTGACTTCAAGGAATTCGATTCAGCATTTCAAAAAAAAAAAAGTCACTGTTTTAATTAAAAAAAAAAAAATCTAAGTAATATTAGACCAAAAGAATGATGATTTTTATCTGAATATGAGATGCACTAAAAATTATCATTATTTCTTACATTTATTACTTAAATAATATCATGAAAAGTTACCAATACACAGTCTTTAATAGCTCTATAAGAAATTTGGACTTCATGGAAATCGATTCAGCGTTTTTGTGAAAAGGGACTTTTTTCTTAAATGAAAAAATATTTTTTCTTAAGGGGTCTCAGGACTCTTAAAGCTTTAAAACTTTCGAAATTTTAATTTTTTTAGATATTAAACTACTATCTTTTCTGAACATTTTGGTATAAATGTTTCCTTGAAATTCCTACTAGAACAGAAGTTATAGCTTTTAGAATTGTACACGCTCAATAGCTGAAGCGGCGTTTCAGAAACTTTGAAATCAATTTTCTCCAAATGACGTTTTTGTGCATAACGCGCACGATATCTCAAAAACTTCTGAATTTTTTTTCATGAAATTTTGAAAACATATGTTTCATGTTAGTCTGTATAAACTGAACCTAAAATTGCCTTCTTATTGTTCAGAAATATATTCTTTATAGGTGATTATACTGTTGAAAATTTCTAAATTTTGCATTAACTAAATACAACTTTGTATTAAAAATAGAAAAATGCTTTAACCCTCTGTCTACCAGAAGGGTCCAATGGACCCGACATGTATATTCAAAATATCTATTCAAACCAGAAAATTTCTTCAAAACAAACTAAATGTATAAATCAGACAATAATAAGTTAAATAAACAAATTAAATAGTTTTAAGTAAAAATTCTGGTGTAGAATGTTTTTATAAAACTTGAGTAAAATTTCCGGTAGTTCTAGGGTTAAATGCAAATTTATTTAGGTTCAGAGTAATTATTACAATGTGAAGCATAAGTAGGACCCAAAAATTTCCTTCTACTTATAAAATTTATTTTGTAATCGTGCGCATAATCTGTTATGCCGATTTTCCGCTCGTCAAATGTCTGACATTTTGGAGTCCACTGTAAATTATAATTCTGCATCTTGTAATTTTTCAAATGCATGAAATGAAAGAACATACATATATCTTTCATCCCAATATAAAATTTTGTCTTAAAATCAATTACATTTTAAAATATTATGTGTTGAAAATGGTCTTCTTTTTCTTGATTTTTTCTAATTTTAAGAGTCCTGAGACCCCTTAACAAATATTGTGTTCTCAAGCAGTTTGTAAGAGGAAGTTTGCAGTTGACTCAACAGTCAACAACATCCATCAAAAGATGTGTCCTTGCACCGCCCCCTGAATGCTAGGCCTGAGCACTGACACAAAAATGGCGGCTGCCGAAGGCGGATTTTCTTTAACGTACTACGGTCATTTAACACTAGAACGGCGGGAATTTTTACTCAAGTTTTAAAAAAATATTTCACATCAGAACTTTTACTTAAAACTATTTAACTTATTTATTTAAGCTATTTTTGTGCACCATATATTAATCCTATATTACTAAGAAATTTCTGGTTCGAATCGACATGTATTCATTCAGAAAGGGTCAAAATGACCCCTCGCCGCCGTTCTAGTGTTAAATGTAGATACCAGTATTTTATAAAAGATTTCTCAGACTTATTTAATCTCGGAAATATAAAGCGGAAAAAATCTTGAAAAAATATTGGTACGAATATTTAAGAGACCGTACACACACTGAAAACAATCCGCCTTCGGCAGCCGCCATTTTTGTGTCATCGCTCAGGCCTAGTATTCAGTGGGCGGTGGCAAAGCGCTATAAGTAAGCGAACAAACTTAATGCTGGAATCAGGCGTAAATTAACATAGTTGCGCCACCTTGTGGACGGAGTGATAATTCACATACGCGGCTTTTTGTGCGGCGCGTATTTTCTAAATCTTTAGTCACTCGTAAAAATGAATTTTGTTTGCATGCAAAATAATGGCATAGCGAGAAGGGCATCCAGATGCACTTGACACCACGAAGTTTTCTTCCTCTCGTCAGAAGTACTGCAGTTATTAATCAAGGTGAAAAAACTTTACAATTTTAGTGGTGTGAGTAAGAAAACTGTTCGGTATGTACTTGTAGTTCACACTCCATCCGCTACGTGGCGCATGACCTTGATTGATGTGATCTCGCTTTTAATCTTGCGGTTACTTCTCCCATTTAAGATAGGACGCTTACTCATATCGCTTTGGGCGGTGGTCCTTAGTTCAATGACGTAGTGTCGATCCTCATAATGCCATCAATAATAATTCGGCTGCTTGGACATGCTAGCTACCGATTTACTTGAAAATTCGCAACATTTTGAAGCTACATATGATACCACTTAAGACGTTTGTATTTAAATTATGTGTTCATCAAAATAATATTTATGGTGTAAATTTTAACTAAAATGAACTTTATTTTCATAGTCATTTTCTATCATAAATGTATCTTCAAAAGTAAGAATATGAATGCATAATCACGCCTACTGCTTCCAGTGACGGACACGACTAGCATGTTTAACTTGTTTAATTATTGAAATAAGTTATATATTGCGTACCGTCAATCGGGGCTACTTTGGGCAACGTTTTACTGGTTCCGCTAACATTTCCATTGTTAAAAAATAATCTACCCTATTAAAATCCGTGCGCGTATCTATGTAACCTCAAAAACTCGGAAACTACAGGTCGCAGGGCTACGAAATTTGGCAGACGGCTTGCGGGTAGGGAGTCCTTGAACGACTGGGGCAATAAATTCAAAAGTTTTCAATACATTTTTTTTTATTTTAGGACGAATTTTTATCTTTTTATGTTCAACCCATAATCGCGCGAGTTCTAACCAGTTGTAAATGTTTACTGGAATGTGAGCTATGCATATTACGTACGCCACGCTGCAATACTAAGAAGCTGTAGCGGGTATTACGATAATTCATTTACCTCGCATGCAAATAATTAGAGATTATTTAATTGCGTTTAATTATTACCTTTTTTAAAAAAATAAAGAAAAGAATTTTATCACAAACATCAAGAAAACTTTTTATTTTATTTATACCCTTATTCCAAAGATATCGTTTTATCGTCTGCTGCCATAGCAACATGATGAATTAAATTTCATTTAAAAAAATGCACAGTAGAAAAAAATATTTTCATAAATCGGATAGTTATTGAACAACTCAACAGTTTAACATGAGAATTCTTATTCACTTCCGTGCGTAGAACGGGTTAAACAGCTAGTATATATTATTTTTAACGTCGAAATTGAGTTGTAAATAATTAACATGAAACAATGAAGCAAACTGTATGGTGTTAAAGAGACATATATTTATTAATATTTTTTAACTATCTTTAAAGTTTAGAACAAATTTGGCTAGGGGCTTCTTTGGTCCATTCACTTAGTTTAATATAAATTGAATACATTTCATATGTTGAACTATTGAAAACCTCTTGCAATAGGATCTGCTAATGAATTAATACTACTAACTCGATAAGCATTTTTTTTTTTTTTTACATTTAAACACAATAAACCAATTGTAAATATTAAAGGCACGAGAAACAATTTTCGTCATATCCTCAGCAACTGGAACCAAAACAATGTAACATTTTGCTACAGTAACATTTGAAGAAAAAAATGTTACTTAAAACTTTTTTTAAGAGATTTGGTTGCATAAAAGGCATTTCTAAGTAACTGGGACTACTTCGGACCAAACCAGGCTTGGCACAAAGTAGCCCCGAAAAACTAGTTTTCATGTTAGCTTTATGAAAACGTAAACATTTCCTGTCAAAATAAAAAGTTAAAGGAAAAACTATGACCACACATGGGTTACAGGTTACTAAAGGTAATGTTTTGAGACTTACTTTATTTGTAGCTCTTATCTAGATTGTTTCACCATAAAAAAGATTGGAGAGTTAAAATCTACACATGAAAATAGTTGTTTACAAACACATCCAGTGTTGTCACTAACAAAAATTAAAATTACCCCCAAACTATTCAAATGTCCTAAAGTAGAGTATAAACTATTTTTCAAGGGCAAAAACTCTGAATTATCTTCGCTTGTTCAATGCAAACAATAAACATTTTTTTTTATGTGATCGACAAAAGTAGCCCCGGTCGATGGTACATATCTTAGCTTTATTAGTTAATGTGGATCTAGCTTATAATGCCGCACTTCGGCACATTGATGTATTTAAGTTAGTGATTCGATATCGAAATTCTTAGACTTCAGATCATCTATTAAAATCACTTTTACATGAAAGACTGGGTTCGTACGTGTCAGAGGATTTTCAGACCAGCAAATTTTTCGGTACCACAATTTTCTTATAGAAAATCTCTCTTTCAATAAGGCGGAATTTCACGCGTTTAACCTAGCTTTATTTTAAAATAAACAAAATGCCGATATTTTACCCGGAAAATTCTCTGAAACGTAGGAACCAGGGCTCGCACCGTTCCAAAAATTTTCGTACTTTGCTACCAGTTATTTTAAATAAAAATTCTTCGTGGTGGATTCCTTCAACATCTACAATGGAATTATAAGACATAGATTATCGTTTTAATTTAGTGGTAGTAAAGTACGAATCATTTGACATAGAAGATGCTCTACAGTCTACACTGTTGTAGTTGGTTTTCATGTCGCCATCTCTCATGCTTTTCGAAATAGGCTTGATAATTTCCAAATTTCGCCACTACGGGGACTCTCTTGCCTGTTGCATTGGACCAGGAGTAATCACTTTGCCGTTTTCTCTGTCCGTTTCCAATTATTTCAGTATAAAGCGACTTTTTTCTGTGCTTTTTATATGCATACAGTACACTGTAAAAAAAAAAGGGACTATAAAACGGAAATACTACTGGCAATCTAGACGCCAGTACTATTTCCGTTTTTTTTACGGGAGTTTTTACCCATAAATTACAGAATTTTTCGTTTTTAATCAGAAAAACGGAAATTTTTCTGTAATTTATGGGTAAAAATTCCCGTAAAAAAACGGAAATAGTACTGGCATCTAGATTGCCAGTAGTATTTCCGTTTTTTAGTCCGTTTTTTTTTTTTTTTTTTTTTTTTTTTTTTACAATGTAATCTTCAGAAATCAAAAACTGATGAAGCACAAAGCTTTTGAAAAAAAAAAAAAATGATGAATGAGACAGAAAAAGACGCATTGACCGCCTTCCAATGTGTTACCGAAAACTTCCCAGGGAATAAGAAAGATCCAAATTACAGGACTATTGTTGAAACAATGCTGGAAAATTTCAAGAAGTTGGTCTGTAATATGAGTGTAAAAAAGCACTTTCTGCATTCCTATATCGACTACTTTCCAGAAAATCTGGAACATTACAGTGATGAGCACGGTGAGCTCTTTCACCAGGATATCAAAGAGATGGAGAATAGGTACCGAGGAAATGGAATGTAAAATAGGATGGCAGACTACTGTTGGATGTTGAAGAGGGACATAAATGTTGAAGGAAGATTTACAAGAAAGACAAAAAGAAGAAAGTTTGTTTAATTGAACACTGTAAGCTTTTCGTTTTATTAAAGAAATTACATGAACTTATAAGGACATTTTTTACAGTATTTTTAACGTGTTTAATGAAATACTTTGTATGAAATTGTGATAAATTTTTGATTCCATTAATTAAAATATTGAAAACACAACATCTTATTTTTTGTAAAATCTGACGTGATAGACAAAAATGGAAGTCATTTCCGGAATCAGCATCAAAAATTGATTCAGAAAAACTTGTTCATAAGAAATCATCTGACAAAAAGTTTTAAAATGCAGACTGGTGTTATCCGTCACACACGGGACCGATGGCATGGCGGATAATTGAAAGCCAGTACAAGACCGTTATAAAATTCCATTTCTATATGTTAATTTATAAATAAGAATAATTAAAAGAGTTTTCTTACGTGCTGTTGTTGTTGTTGTTTGCTGGTACTTTCGTTTATAAAAAGCCTAACTGGTAGTAAAAAATCTATTTATTAGAAAAATTTAGAATTTTTCAAAATGAAAATGTAGTACCTATTTTCATACACAGTAATCCATTATACAAATAATTATTAAGATGCTACTTGGCGCAGAATAATATAAATTTAAAATTAACGTTTAAAATGCCAGAATAAGCAAACTTTTATCAGACTAGTTTCGGTACCGTTTAGCGTACCGTCCTCAGTGCAAAGAATAACGAAAACTTGCTCATTTATATAGAGGAGAAGCTGAACTTCTGAGTTGAATCCGGCTCTCCTCTACATAAATGAGCAAGTTTCTGTTATTCTTTGCTCTGAGGACGCTAAATGCTACCGAAAGTAGCCTGCTAAAATTTTGCTTATTTTGGCGTTTTTAACGTTGCTTTTAAATTTATATGATCCATTATACCTTTTTTGTTTGTGTTTTTAGTGCAGCAAGATTACGAATTCTACGAACTAAAAGTATACTTGGGTTGCAATTTATTTCCTCTTGCATCTCCAGTGGTGGGATTCAGCCGGTTCGCACCGGTTCGGTAGAACCGGTTGTTAATTTGTGTTGAGTTCGGCGAACCGGTTGTTAAAATGACACTTCAAATGCGAAAATCACTACATTAATTTGCTTTCTTTAAATGTTTATCTGTACAACATTGTTTTCTTGGCATAACTCTGTGATAAGTCCTGATTAATTTCATTTAATAAAATAATATTTCATTTGGAACAATAATATATTTTTGCTTCACCAATCCTGTAAGAGAAAATTCAACGAAATTTAACGAAATTTTGAATAATTTTGGTAACTAAATTGTCAGCCCCAGGCTAATCCTAGTTATATGGCAAGGTTATTAAAAATTACGCTAACTACTTATCTATACTAATAAAAGAAATTTTACTCTGTCTGTGTGTCTGTGCGTGTGCGATGGCTAGCAAAATCTGCTGCACGTACGAGACTGAAAAGTTTTGTGAGGCTAGCTCAAAATATCTCCTGATGCACCTGAGACACAGAATTTTAAAATTTTAATAAGGTACTTGTACACATTATGGACAGTACTCTCAATATGGACACCCCTAATATCTTTACAAGTAACAATTTTGATCGAGAGATGGCGCTACATGTCCGTGAAGAAAAGCAGTTGAAAAGATAATTAAGCCTGGAAAGTGCAAAAAAGCGCGCTGTTCGTCATTTGGAAGGAAACTTGTTGTTTTGTGATGTGCTGATCGTAATTACAGGTAAGTTTAAATTCTTATTGGATATGGTAAAATTACTTTAAATATTGAAAAGTGGGTGTTTTAAAAAGCTGATAAAACATATTTTCGATTGCTATTGCATATATTGCTTTAAAATGTTTTCTTTGTTTATTTATTACAAGATTTATTAAAACTATGCCCGATTCCCAATATGGACACCTTATGACCACATTGGAAATAAAGCAAGTGAATCTTCAGATTCACATATTTGTAAAATATCTGTTTAATGTCATCTGAACAATCCTCCAAGAAACCTCCTCCAGGAAAAAAATTCTCCAACAAACCCTTGCAGAAAAATCAAAAGAAGCCTGCCCTCAGTAGGGTATCTGTTGGCGAAATCGCAGGTACCAGCGGTATCACTTCCTTAACAAAGGAGAGCTGGTACTCCTTCTTATGCAGTATTGATGCTGTTGCAGACATGCGGCTATGTATCACATGTGGCAGATATGTCCATGAGAACTGTGTGGGACTTACCGCCCATGATGAAGAAGATTTTATTTGTCCATCCTGTGAGGACAGAGAAATAACAGATGTAAATTCTGCAGACAGATGCAATAAAGCTAAGCAAAACCAACTATATTATTTCATAATATTTTGTAGTAATTGAGGTGCTTTGCATGGGTCTTCGAAGAGCCACAACCGAAAATGACCCCCCCCTTTCTAAAGTGCATGTTCTGAAGATATTTACTGTGCCCCCCCCCCCCCCTCCCTCGAAATACTTTAAGATATATTTCTTTTATCCCCTCTCCTCTAAAATCCCTTGGAAGAGTGGCTTACACACTTTGTAATGGGTCAATAAGGAGCCATTTGTCCCTAATATGGACATGCATGTCCATAATGTTTGATCAGCCATCAAACAGGTGGCAGGTGGTTCCTTATATGGACACTTGTAAACATTTTTTATTTTTATCATTAAAATTAAACCAGAATCATTACAAGGTCACTAATTTTAATAATGATAGTCAACAGTCCAGGGATAGTGGTCATATATTTTTGGAGTTCTATGATGTGTACACCGGGTTGAAAAAAATCAGTTTTCCTTAGGGTGTCCATATTGGGTACAGGTACCTTAATTAGTTGAGTTATTAATTAAAATCGCAACTCAGTCGGGGATATTTTGTCATTATTCATTAACGTACATCGACGAAACCGCTTAGTAAAGTAATTTTGATTTAGATATCGAACCTGAAAAGAATATTTTCTGTGTGTACTCAATGAGCATCAGCATGAGGTTTTGTTTGTTTGAGGTTTTTAGTCTGTTACTTGGTACGAGTATAAAAATGACGTTAGTGATTTTCCTGTTTATTTTGTAACATGAACAATGTCCATGCTAAGGCTCTGCTCTCCATATTTACGAAGTTTACTTTCATCTGTAAGTAGATATAATTAATTGCCATGTATCGTTATTCTAATAGAAAGCAATCGAACAGTGTTACCTCTTTTTCTATAAAAGCATCGAATCTTTCCGATAACATGTGTCAAAATTTTCATTTAATCTGATTTTCAGGAACTAACACGAAAGATTGTTATGCGGAAGAAATCTATTACACTAGGCAACACACATTTTGTTGACTTAGATCTGGCACTTGTTTTTGTCTAATAATTGGCATCTAAATCCAAAAGTGACCCCAGTTTTTTCCTATCATGTCAACTTTTTAAGCTACAGGAAATCCCAAAATCATACTTAATGTGGATACAAAGGGAAAAAAAAAAGAAAAAATTCCAAATACAGAGTTGCCAAGTCTCCGGCTTTTTGTCCACCACTATTATCTTAGAGAAAATCTGGTTCTTTTAAATCGCCCAAATGTTCCAATTAAATAAAACAACATTTTCTGTATTAAAGTACTGGTATCCAAAAAGCCGGAGACTTGGCAGTTCTGCAAATATATTATTCATACAATGCCTGTATATAGTTACTAAAAGCTACATTGTGTTCCTACAAGTAGTAAAACTTTTACAAAACGAAAAAAGTACATATTAAAGTAAAAATTTCCGCTTGTAGCTTTACCTGGAGTGTTCAATTTGTGGACAATCTCACTTGATGCTCCAACAATAGTCAGCCATCATATGTTCATCCCATTTACCTTGATATCATTTTTCCATGAGCTTCAAGTTTTTGTGAAATCGCTCACCTTCTTCATCACTGATTGCATCAAGATTTTTCGGGAACAGTTCTGTTCAAGATGGCTATGTAGAAAATGAAGTTTGATTATGTTGCATTTGTAAGCATTTTGAAACTCTCTGAAAGTTGCTGGACAATTTCGATGTAATTTTCTACTCGTGCATTTCCAAGAAAGTCTTTGACAAGGTTTTTGAAGGCCAACTAAGCATTCTTTTAGAGTTTTGTTATTGTTCCGATGTAATGTTCATTTTGCGTGAGATTGCCTTTATCTTTTTAAAAGACAGATTTAGAAATTTCGAAATGAGATACTTGAAACTTGTCTCCTTCAGTTGACAAAGCTTTCACGAACTGCTTCATTAGACCCAGTTTTATATGCAGAGATGGAAATATGATGTTCTTTTTGTCGATAAGTGGCTGATGCAAAATGTTTGGATCATCAGTTTGAGGTCAGATCTTGAAGGCCAATTCAACTGGAACCAATGCTTTTCACGAGCACTGCTGTCCCACATACACAAAAAACAGGGATACTTGGTATATCCACGTTGCTGGACAAGAAGGAAGAAAACCATTTTAAAGTGTACGCAGATGATTCATTCATGCGTTTGATATTACAATACATCAATGGCTCTCGTTATGTCCTCATATTCTTCGCGCAAATAAACTAAATGGCGTATTGGGACTGCTCTAAATAAATTTTCATTGTTTAGGAACATGCACTTCCAGCTTCTTTTTGAGCTATTGATGAACAGTCGCCATTCAGATGCGGTATAGGATGGAATTCTCTACTCCTCGATTAAACCATGCACATTATGGCAATAAACAAATCCACCGTCACTTTAAAAGTATTGAAAAAATTCATTTTCTCTTGATTGAAAGCCTTAATTCCGCTCCCTTTTCAAGCAAATTTTTCTCGTGCAGTCTTGATGCTAAGATTTCTGAAGCTTTTTTATTTCTATGACTCACACCCGATTCAGCACATTAATGTAAACTGTGAAGAAAAAACTTGACGTGATAGTAGAAAACTAATTGCAGTTTTGAAATCAGCACGCTTTTTTGACTTAAAAGCAGCTGAAAAATCGAAGTCAACACAAATTTTGTTAAAAATTGTTCCCCAGTGTTATAGTTTAAGGTAAGCATATTCTATAGTGTTGCCGTTTAGAAGCGCCATCTATGTGGTTTGTTTTGAAACTTGTGTGTTGGGTTCGAGACACCGATCCGAGAAGTAGTGTAAATATCGGCTCTCGTTCAATTTATTGTTTTGTGAATTAAAATTTAATTAGTAATACAGTCCGCTAGTTTTATTTTATTGTGAGTTGTGTGCAGTGATTAATTTGTGATTGAGTTATTGGCGGGTACACCTATTTTTTGGTCCCCCTCACCGGAGTAAAGAACACGCATTTAATTACGTATTTAAAGTGTTTCGGTTTTAGAATCAACGAGTATAAGTGTACCGAAACGAATTAAGTGTTTTCTTTTTTATGAGAATTTGTGCATTTCCTTTTTAATCTAATACTTTATTATAATATTGCTTTAATAGTGTGGTGTTAAAAAAATATATATATACTTTATTACGAGGAGTTTATATCAAGCAGTTGTTTTGATTCAAGAACAAAAAGAATTATGTTCTTTCAGTGCACTGTTGCGCAATCATAGGTAATCATTTAACTAGGAGTATAAACGAAGTTGCAAAATGTTTATTTGAGAAGACAAAATAAATAAAGAAAAAATATTATTCTGCCGTCATTCAGCAATTTGGAAAAAGAGATTCGCCTTTATTTTAGAGGTATGTGAGATTTATTTATTTATTTATTGTGAACTATATTTATTAAAATGTTCAAAAGCGCGAAAAAAGAAGACTATCAGAGGATAGCTTTTGAGTTAGGAATTGATATTTCTGATATAAAATTAACTAATTATGATTTAATGAATTTAATAAAGGAAAGTGAAAAATATAAAGCAGATTCTAAATTGGTAGAAGAAATAGCCAATAATATTATAGAGGAGAGAAAAAATGATGAAGCAAAGGTACTAGAACTTGAAAAATTAAAAATTGAACGTACAAAATTAGAGCTTGAGTTGGCTAAGGCCCGTGCAGAAACCAAAAGTGAGAAATTAAATGATTTCGAGAAGGGAGAAAGCATAGAATCTTTAGACTCTCTCATTAAAAGTATAAGAACACTTACAATCAAAATTCCGTCTAGACCGGAATGTTGGGGGTATTTTTTCTCGTCTTTAGAAAGGGCCTTCATTTCAAAAAATGTCCCAGAAAAGTATAAATCGGAAATTCTTCTAAATCTGTTAGGGGAAAGGGCAACATATGTTATTACATACATTAAGGATGGGGAATTAGAAGATTATTCAAAGGTGAAAGCTATAGTACTTAGAGAATTTGAGCCAACTCCCCAAACTTGTTTAGAACATTTTAGAAAAGCACAACGTCAACTCAATGAAACATATGTACAATTTGCATCCCGATTAACAACGAGTTGGGATTATTATTTAAAATTGAGAAATGTGACAGATTTCGAAACTTTAAAAAAGTTAGTGATTTCTGATAAAATTTGTCAGACGCTTGATAAGGATGTTACTTGTTTTATAAATGTTAGACAAGGAGATTCTTGGTTTCACCCAACTGAGTTATCTAGGGAGATAGATTTATATTACACATCAAAGGGAAAACCTATGGTTGATAATTCTAGGTCGAATAATAAAAATAATTATTCCAGGCCAGTTTCTAAAGTTTTTCTAACTGATGTAAAAAATTCTAAATGTATTTTGTCATGTAATGAAAATCATCCTTTGCATAAATGTCCTGTTTATAAAAATATGTCAGTGAGTGATAGAGTTCAACTGGTAAAGGCAAAAAATCTTTGTTTTAACTGTCTTATGAATCATAAAGTAATCGATTGTAAATCTAATTTCTCGTGTATTATTTGTAGGAAAAGGCACAATGCAACTTTGCATTTTCCTCGCGAACAAAAAATAAATAAAGTTGAAAACCAAGAGGTAATTTCACAGGAAATGAGTCATATAAACAAAGGAGGTAATAAATCTAATTTGGATGTTTCGGCTCCAGTATTTCAGCCTTTCCCAGCTAATAATCAAAACAGTTTATTTTCAACGACATGTAATTTGGCTAATGAGTTGAAAGCTTAGTTACTTAGCACATTTGTTTGTTTAATAAGAGATGAATCAGGTAATTTTCCTGAAGTACGAGGTTTATTAGACGTTGGAGCAAACTCTAACTTTATGAGTAAAAGGTTAGTAGATAAACTTAATTTGAAAAGGGAAAAGACTAACATTTCTATTTCAGGCATAAATAATTTATCGTTGAATGTTAGATCTAGGGTTAACACAACTGTTTCAAATAGAGATAAGGATTTTCATTTAAAATTAGACTTTTTAATCGTTCCGAAAATTACAGAATTTACGCCGTCTAGGCCGCTTGAGACTTCTATCCCATTATTAATTAGCATCAAATTAGCCGATGAAAAATTTAATGTCCCAGGCCCGATTGATTTGCTTTTAGGTGCAGAAAATTTCTATGAATTTTTAAGACCAGGTCAAATTTATCCGCAAATATTAAATACTAAAATTGTGTTACAAAACAGTGTATTCGGGTATATTGTCAGTGGAAGCCTTCCGGCTAGGGGTGAAAGTAATATACATTGTGGGTTAATTACAGATAATTTGGAATTAGAAAAAATAATTAGAGAGTTTTGGGAACTAGAAAACACAGAGAGAGAGTCTGAGATTTCTAAAACTAAGGAAGCAGAAATTTGTGAAGAACATTTTCTGAAAAATTATTCTAGAACTGAAAATGGACAATATATGGTGAAAATGCCGCTAAATGAAGATCCATCTTGTCTTGGCGAATCAAAACAAAAGGCAATGAATATTTTAAATTCATTATGGAAGCGCTTAGTTAGAGAACCTAAAGTTAATGATGACATAAAGCATTTAAAGAAGAATATCTAAGTATGGGTCACATGGAAGAAGTGATAGAATCTGAAGAGCCAGAAGTCACTTATTATATTCCACATCATTGCGTGTTCCGTACAGAATCAAGTAGTACACCATTATGAGTCGTGTATAATGCCAGTTCCTTAACTTCTACAGGGAAATCATTAAACAGTTTGTAGTTTAACGGAGGAACAATCCAAGATGAGTTATTTTCTATAATGTTGCGATTTCGAAAGCATCAGTTTGTTTTTGTAGCTGATATTAAAAAAAATGTATCGTATGATATTAATACATCCGAGTCAACGTGATTTATTACGAATAGTATTTAAACCTGAGGTGAATGAGCCAGTAAAGGTGTACAGGTTATGTACTGTGACTTATGACACAACTAGTGCTCCTTTTTAGCTACAAGAACATTAATGCAATTATCCAGAGACGAAGGAAATGAATTTCCTTTAGCTGCGAATGTGTTGTTGCAGGATATGTACATGGATGACATCCTAACAGGATCAGATGATTTAGACACAGCCAAGGAGATTCAGCAACAACTGATATCTTTGTTAAGTAGAGGAGGCATGGATTTCCATAAATGGGCAGTAAATAATTTTGCTCTTTTGTGTAATAATTCAGAATCTGAATATTCTTTTTCTAATGAGACAAAAACTTTGGGAATATTGTGGAAGCCGCAACCAGATTGTTTTGGGTTTAACTTAATTATCGAGCAAAGCGAATTATACACTAAACGATCAGTCTTGTCACAAATTGCTAGCATATTTGACCCTTTGGGTTTGATAGGTCCAATAATTACAAGGGCCAAGGTGTTTCTGCAAAAATTATGGTTGCTGAAAATAGATTGGTGTGATTATCTCCCGATGAAAGAAAATAAGGAGTGGAATGACTTTCTTACTTCCTTAAAGAGTGTAAATCTGATCAGTATCCCTAGATGTATTCTTATAGCTCAGTCTATTCGTGTAGAACTACATGGATTTTACGACGCATCTGAAATTGCTTATGGAGCGGTCATTTACGTGAAATCTACTAATTCTTTTGGTGATTCTGCTGTTAAGCTACTCACTAGTAAGTCCAGATTAGCTTCTCTAAAGCATGTCACTATCCCGCGTCTTGAACTTTCTGCTGCAGTCCTGCTATCTAAGTTAATGAAGAAGGTGTTAAGTGCCTTAAAACTAGAAGTTTCTAAAACTTATTTTTGGACAGACAGCACCATTGTACTTGCATGGTTAAAAAAAGAATCCAATGATCTTAAGACATTCGTAGCAAGCAGGATATCAATTATACAAAGTTTAACTTCGGTTGAACAGTGGCATTACGTACCTTCCAAGCAAAATCCTGCAGACCTTATTTCTAGAGGTATAGATCCCATCAAGATTCAACAGTGTGATCTGTGGTGGTTCGATCCAGCATTCCTACAACGCCTGAGGTGGTCGAGTGTCCTAATAGCAATCCTGCTGAAGCCAATGAGCTGTTTTTGCGTGAATTGAAATCACCATCAGTGACTCAAGTATGTACCTTAGTTAACATTCTTGAACCTTTAGACATCATTAATAACTGTTCTTCGTTCATCAAACTACTAAGAGTAGTAGCATGGTATAAAAGATTCATATATAACTGTAGAAACCCTTTATATCCTACAGCTGGAACTTTATCTAGCAGTGAACTCTCTCAGTCCTTATTGTGCATTGTAAAGAACATTCAAAGGACTTCATTCGTGAAAGAAATCCAGTGTTTAGAAAGAGGTACGGCTATCCCTAACAATAGCAAACTGATAAACTTGTGTCCATTTTTAGACAGTGATGGCTGCATTCGTGTTGGTGGCAGACTGAAAAACAGTAACTTATCCGATCACCAAAAATTTCCTATGATTATTCCTGCAAAACATAATTTTACATTTTGTGTTATTAATTATTTTCATGTTTTATATTTTCATGCAGGTTCAGAAACCACAATGTCTCTCATCCGAACTAAATTTTGTATTTTAGCTGGCAGAAATGTAGTTAGAAAAATTATTTTTAATTGTATTATTTGTAAGAAAATTAATTCTAAAATTTCGCAGCAACAGATGGCTGATTTGCCAGCCGCAAGAGTAACGGTATCCAGAGTATTTACACGCACTGGATTAGACTACTGCGGTTCTTTTGAGACAAAAAATTCAACAGGTGGGAATAAACAGGCAAAAAAGGTTTTTATTTGTATTTTTGTGTGTTTTACTACAAAGGCCTTGCATTTTGAAATTGTAAATGATTTAACAAGTGCAGCGTTTTTAGCAGCACTTAAACGCTTTATTGCGAGACGAGGCAAACCTTCTGATATCTTTAGTGATAATGGCCGAAATTTTGTTGGTGCCAATAAAGAATTAAGAGCAATTCTCAGATCTTTATTTAAGGATAAAAGTGAGGAGGAAATTCAAAATTATTTAGCTAATGAAGGAATTAAGTGGCATTTTAATCCCCCTTCAACCCCTCACTTTGGAGGTTTATGGGAGGCAAGTGTTAAATCACTTAAATATCATTTAAAGCGTGTTGTAGGTAAAACTATTTTAAGTTATGAGGAACTCTTGACTCTTATTATTCAAATCGAAGATGTTCTTAATTCTCGTCCACTCTGCCCTCTTTCAAATGATCCAAATGATGTTGAAGCTTTGACACCTGCTCATTTTCTTATTGGCTCATCTTTAATGGCCTTACGTGAACCGAATTATACTGAAATCCCTATGAATAGGTTGAGCAGGTGGCAATTAGTTCAGAAATTGACACAACATCTTTGGAAAAAATGGTCATCAGATTATTTAAATAAGCTCTTAAATAGACCCAAGTGGCATAAAGGAAGGGTAGAGATAAAAGAGGGAGATTTAGTTTTAGTAAAAAATTCTGATAATTATAGCCCTTTAAAATGGCATTTGGCAAGAATTGTTAAAATCCATCCAGGCCAAGATGGTATAGTTAGAGTTATAACTTTAAGGAATAAAAATGGCACATATAAAATGCCAGTGGCCAAAATTGTTGTTTTGCCTCATGTGAATGAAACCACATTAACTACTTGAATTCATACATTTTACTTAATTCAGCAAAAATTTTTGTAGTGTAGTGTATTAACATATTCTTGTGTTTATATTTGTAAATTTAATATTTCATTTAGTGTATATGCTGAGAAAAAATTTGTATTATTGAGATTGTATTCTAAATTGATATCGTATTTATAGTATTGAATGTTTGAAACATTCAAGGCCTGGCGGTATGTTGCCGTTTAGAAGCGCCATCTATGTGCTTTGTTTTGAAACTTGTGTGTTGGGTTCGAGACGCCGCGCCGATCCGATAAGTAGTGTAAATATCCGCTCTCGTTCAATTTATTGTTTTGTGAATTAAAATTTAATTAGTAATACAGTCCGCTAGTTTTATTTTATTGTGAGTTGAGTGCAGTGATTAATTTGTGATTGAGTTATTGGCGGGTACATATAGGAAATTGAAAAACGCTGTTCCATTCTTCAGCATATAAATATTAATTTCTGTAAATTTCATTCATTTTTTTATAAAAACGCACAGCTGCGAACTATTCCTTTTTTGTGTTAACACTATTTCTGAATCATAATTCTTATCATATTTAATCGCAGAATTATTCAATTAATTAACTTCAAAATTAAACAAAAACTTCTATTCGGAAGGAATGATAACTAAAAACAGAAATAGTTGACAACTAAGCATATGCAGATAGACATATTTAAATTTTTTATTTTGCTAAAGAAAAAAAATGCTTTAAATTTTGCAAATAATGTTTATGCTTTAAATTTTGCAAATAATGTATGAAATATAAATATGCAGATTGGAGTGACGGGGAGGTGGGGGCACGCTATGGTTGTTAGCATTGCAGAATATTAGGGCGCTGGAACTTTTTGGAACAGATGTCATAAGTTCCCCCCGGCCGCCATCTTGGAATTCTTCTTCGCGTGAAAAGCCCTTTTCCGCCAAGTAGTAAATGTCGCCAAGCACCGGTTTATATGCATGTTTGGCTTAACGAAAATAAAATGTAAATAATAAACAAAATTCGCTAAACTGGCAATCAGTAATCCTTGTATGAGCGCTTCGCGCACATTTACCGAAAAAAAAACATCGCCGAATTCAGCATTTCTCGCGATATAGCATTATCAAAATTCAGCAGTTCTCGTCTTGTAGCAATCTCAAAATGTAAAAACTCTTAAAGCAGCAAAATATACCCAAAAAACGAAACTCGCTAAAGTGGCAATCAGCAATAGTTGTATGAGCGCTTCGCGCTCATTTACCGAAAAAAAAACATCGCCGAATTCAGCGTTTTTCGCGGTATTGCATTCTCAAAATTCAGCAGTTCTCGTTTTGTAGCAATCTCAAAATGTAAAAAACTCTTAAAGCAACAAAATATACATAAAATTATCAACATACCTTGACAGACATCTGCTTTCTTGAAAACTACAGTACAAAATATAATACCGGCGTCATTATCCAAAATAGGCTTAATACGCATTGACACGCTATAAACAAACCTCCCTTTCTTGTCAAAATTTCCTCATATTTCTTAATTACTTCAGCAAGAGCGTTTAAACGGACTACAGAAACCACAGTCAATGAAATACATCCAATAAATTTAACAAAAATAAAAAGACGAACATAGAACACGATATCAAAATCAAAATACATCCATAAAATCTAAGCTTCTCAGGGGTTGCCAGAACACGACACGTCACAACACATACGTCACCCGGGGTTTCCATATCGAGTTTGTCATATCCGTAAACACTGCCAACACGCCAACAAAAAATCGCCAAACAATTCAAAACAACAACCGCTGAGGGAACATACGGCATCTATGCCGCTTTTTTTTGTTAGAAATTAAGCCCTGATTGTTTTGATACATTTTCTGATAGAAATTATAATCAGGGTTTCATTATCGCTAAATATTTATTAACGTCCTTTTATAGGGTAATATGTTTCAGGATTTTTTTCATTGTACCAAAAGATCAAAGTTTTTATAGTATTGGAAAGTGTTTCATAATCTATGTGTGATGCTTCATTTTTCTTTCATTTTTGTACATCAAAAATAATTTGGGCAACGAACCGGTTGTTAAATTATTTGAATCCCACCACTGATCTTAACCCCTTAACGGTCGCATTAAATTACGGTTTAAAAATTCAAATTACTTATTGGCAGCACTTTTTTGAAAAAGAACTGTTCGGGGCATTCCACGTCAAATCAGGCAGTAAAATATCAATATGTAACCCACCATCACAGATTTTAATGAAACTGCGTGTGTTTGTTCTTACTATTAAGATATGATCACCAGTAATTTTTTTTGCTCCTTGGTGAAATAGTTTCTGAGCAAAAAATTGTCAAAATTTTGAAAAACTGCCGTCAGTTGGCATTCTTGATAGCTCGGTTTTCAAATGTAGCATGTCATATATATAATCATATTGCAATATCTACTCTACAAATCATCTTCAAATAATTTATGCACAATATTTAGGGTACGCAGCTTATGAAAAAAATATATTGTTACGCTTATAACATTTTAAGTGTGTCTAAAAAAATATTTAAACTTTGAAGTCGTGAATTTTTTATGAAAAATAATGCATTAACAAAAAAAGCATTATCAACAAAAGGCGGTATTTTTATTAAATTTATTTTTTATGGGAGATATACTTAAAGGTGTCCTTTACCTGATTCTGAAATAAAAATAGTGGGATTTTGGGTGTTTTTGGTAGTATTTCCTATTTAAAAATATTTTGAGGTGCATTTCATATCAAATCAAGCAGAGTCATTCCATGTCAGTTCCCCTAAGCCATTTAATCACTGTCACAAATTTCAATGAAATTGGGTTTGTTTATAGCTTATTTTAAGACGTAATCACCTTTAATTTTCTTGATCCTAAGTAAAATATTTTTTAAGATAAAAAATATCAAAATTTTGAAACATTGTTTTAAATTTTTTTAATGACAATTCGATATTCAAAGACTACATAAAAAAAAAAAAAAAAAAAAAAAAAAGAAAAAAAAAAAAGTCATTTCAATATAAAATCACTAAATAGGTTTCAAATAATGTATATGTGACAAATAATGTAGGCTGATTATTATTTCTTGTTTTTTATCATGTTTAAACACTAAGAGTGTCTTTTATCTTATGAATTTTTAAAATCAAGAATTTTGTCAAAAATAATGTGTTAATCAAAAATTTATTATTAACCGAAGGCAGGGTGTTATTGCTTTTTTTTAATTGTACGTAAAAATATCTTTTAAATGGTTATAAAATAAAAATAGTGAACATATGAGAAAAAATTATCAAAATTTTGGAAAAATGCCACGAGTTGCCATTAATGATTGTTCAATTTTCAAAGGCCTCATTTTATATATAAAATCATATTTCAATAACTAATAAAGAAATCTTCTTCGAATAATTTAAGCAAGTTAAATAAAGTATGTAGATTATGAAAAAAATATTGCTGTAAAGTTAAAAAATATTTAAATGTGTCTAAAAAATTGTATAATCTTTGAAATCAAAAATATTTTACAAAAAATAATGAAATTATTAAAAAATCTTTATCAATCAGAGGCGGAGTTTCTATGACTAATTTTTTAATTTTAAATTGTACATAATACTACATTATAACTGGATCTGAAATAAAAATAGTGGGATTTTGGTTGGTTTTAGTAGTATTTAAATCATATTTAAAATTATCAATATTTTCAAATGTAAAACCTATCCAATGTATCATCTCTGGATATATTTTTATTTATACATTTATTTTATTTTTCAAATTACCTTTTATGTTCGTTTCTTAAGGAAAAAAATAAACAATATTGTTTTTTAGTAAAACTTCTAGGGCGAAGAGCAATTATCCCTTTCCAAAAAAGAGAAAAATCACTAGCTCCTCGCCGCCCAATAGAAATTTTCAAAATGACAGTCCTAATCTTTAAACTCATATTTGGCTGTTAATATTGAAAATTTAGCATTGAGCTGCTAATATTGAAAAAAAAACCAAATTTCACTCTGTTGAAGAAAATTTTGACGTATTGTGCTTTAAATATATGCAAAAAATGCATAATCCATTATATTTATATCTTTCAAATAACTATATCTAAAAAAATATTTAAAACTTAATGAGTTGCACTTTTGTAACTGTATTCAGTTTCTAATGATATGTACCGTAATTTCGGGTGTATAGCCCGCAGATCAAACAATTCAGTTTGGACCCAGAAATTTTATTCAGTATTTGAAGACCAATATTTACTGTGATCTAAAAAGTTACATTTTATTTTAAAAAATTTCTGGGTCGAAACACGATTGTATGATCCGCGGGCTATACACCGGAAATTACGTTAATTTGATTTATTTCATCACAATATTGCTGAAAGATGGATTTTCAACATATATATGTGTGTATATATATCCCTGTTCTCAGAAAAATTATTTAAAAATTATTCATTTATGTTTAATAAAGCATATATATATTGTTTATACACTTACAGAAAATACATATAGCAAATTTTATGATATTATGTCAATAATGTCTAAAAGTAAAGAACTTATCTAATAGTATGTAACGAAAAATTTAACATCTGGTGTAATGACAACAAAATTTTATAATTGGTTTACTTAATTTGGATGAATGAAAAAAGTTTACATGCTTATATTTTATTGAAGTACAGGTGAAAATGTCACAAAGACATACCTCAACAACCACTGAGTATGTCACATTCACACTACAGATGATTTTTTTTCTTTTGATCTTTCGGGTTTGATTTCAGATGGTAATGAATTAATTAGTTTTGTTAGAAGTGTCATTGCAGTCAGCATATTAGGCTCACTATTTTTTTTTTTTTTTTATATAATTTGTTTTGATTGACTCGATGAACAACAATATTTAAAGGGACCATTTCATGACTTTTCAATTAAAAGCTGATTTATAATTTCATCATGTTGTTTAGTTATTATTATCGTCTTAAGATAATAAGTTCATATTAAAATTTTTAAATGCAGTTTATTTATTATTTGAACAGTTGAAAGTATTTTTCAATAAGAGTGCGGGCTGTTGATTTTAAGTTGGCTGTTGAGCAATGTAGTGTTGGTAAAGGAACTGGTACTATTTAATTTAATTTTTATTGCTGTAAATAATATTTGTTATTTTATTATTGTATGTATTATATTTAAGCAAGAGTAGAAATACACGATATCTAGTCATTTTAGTACATCTTAGCATGAAAAGCTTCAATATTTATCAATAAACATTCACATTTTATGAAAATTTTGTTAAAATTGCTCATATTTTCACTATTTTTATTTTATAACTATTGAAAATATATTTTTACGTACAATTAAAAAAAGTAATAACAGCCTGCCTTCGGTTAATAATAAATTTTTGATTAACACATTATTTTTCACAAAATTCTTGATTTTAAGAATTCACAAGATTAAACACACTCTTAGCATTTAAACATGACAAACAACAATAAATAATAATCTGCCTACATTATTTGTCACATATACATTATTTGAAACTTATTTAGTGATTTTATATTGAAATGACTTTTTCTTATGCAGTCTTTGAATATAGATCTGCCATTAAAAACATTTTTAAAAAAATTTCAAAATTTAGATATTTTTTTTTATCTTAAAAAATATTTTACTTGTAATCACCTTTAATTTCCTTGATCCTGTCTTAAAATGAGCTATAAACATACCCAGTTTCATTGAAATTTGTGACAGTGAATTAAATATCTTAGGCGAACTGACATGGAATGACTCTGCTTGATTTGATTTGAAATACGCCTCAAAATATTTTTAAATATGAAATACTACTAAAAACACCCAAAATCCCACTACTTTTATTTCAGAATCAGGTAAAGGACACCTTTAAGTATATCCCCCACAAAAAATAAATTTAATAAAAATACCGCCTTTTGTTAATAATGCTATTTTAGGTAATGCATTATTTTTCATAAAAAATCACGACTTCAAAGATTAAACATTTTTTTAGGCACACTTAAAATGTTATATAAGCGTAACAGTATTTTTTTCATAAAATGCGTACCCTATATATTATGCATAAATTATTTGAAGATGATTTGTGGAATAGATATTGAAATATGATCATATTTATGTCATGCTACATTTGAAAATCGAGCAGTCAAGAATGCCAACTGATGGCAGTTTTCAAAATTTTGACAATTTTTTTCTCAGAAACTATTTGACCAAGGAGTAAAAAAAAATACTGGGAATCATATCTTAATAAAAGGAACAAACACACGCAGTTTCATCAAAATCTGTGATGGTGGGTTACATGCCTGCCTGAACTGACATGGAATGACCCGTTCACCTTATTTAATAACAGGTAAAAGGTTATCAAAATAAAGCCAATTACACTATTATATAAAACTGGTGGGAATCAAACAAATCTGAATAATCTGAATAAAAGTCACAGCCCGTGAATATGATGGGAGTGAGAATTAAGGGGTTAAACAATAGGGTTCGTATTCATAAGGGGATATAGGGGATTTTAGGTGTTTTAAAACCAGAAATTTCCTAAAGTACTGGTCGTTATATCTGAAGATAGAATTTTTTTTTACTAAACAAGGCAAATATTTCTTTACGAAAATTCTGGTAAAAGGTGCTTGAAAATCCTTGAAGCGTACGGACCCTGAAACCAATTAATGCATCTCAAGAGCATAGTCTGCGTGACTGAGCCCTGGATGATGATTATTCTCCAACTCATCTGCTTTAGGTTTCTCTGAATTCAAAACATTTTGAATAATTTCATTATCAGTTAATTCTTCAAAACCAATATCATTCTTGTCATAATTAAGCCAATTTGTGATTTCATCTGCAGAAATATTTTCCAGCTGCTATTTCTGACAAGCATTTTACTCAAAATGTTAATTTGTTTTTTTAAAAAGTCGAGGGATTATGCTCATTTTGAATTTTTGTTGTCTTTTCTGATTAAATGAAACAAAAATAGCAAGGGGGGTGGCGGTTAACCGAGGGTGGCGGTTGACAGAGAGGCGGATAATCGGAAGTTTGTTGTATGTATAATTCATTCAACACTAAATTAAAAATTGCTGCATTGATAGTCATTTCAAGCACGCCACAATAGTTGAAACATATAATATTCCGGAAAAATACGAAAATAAAATTTATCAAAATTCGTAAGGTATACTTATACAAATGATCAAAACCCTTAACAATAAAATTCAAACCTTTTTAAATGAGTATGATATTATATTAAATTAATTATAAAACTTGAGAATAAAAATGTTAACAAGCTAAGTTCATCGACCGTCCTCATTAACGTCAGCAACAGTGTTGCCAGTGGGCTACTTTTATTATTATTATTATTCAGTTTTCTTGATTGGCACCATTGTTTTAAAATAGTAAAATTCGCCTTATTTAATAACATACGATAAGGGGACAAGGGGCCTTAAAATAATTTTTTTTATTTTTTGTAAATTTCACCTTAAATATTATTCAAGGGTACATTATATGCATTGTGGCATACATTTATCACAAAAAAATGTAAAAAAAAATTTATTTTTGAGAAAAAAATGGAATTTTATGCGTCGTCTTGGAAATTTTCGAAATACCCCCTGCGCGTCCCATATCAATGAAAATCCCCAATATTTTTTATAAAAGTTTGATTTATATATATAAATAAAATAGAGCATCGAATTTTATATATTTGAATTTAAAGGTAAAAAAAAAAAAATTAAAAATTTTGAAATTTTTTCGAAAAAATTTCAAAAATTTTCATTTTTTTAAAATTTTTTGTAAGTTTTATCTAAAATATTATTCAGGGGTACATTATATGCATTATGGCATGCATTTAGCACAAAAAAAATAAAAAATAAATTTATTTTTGAGAAAAAAATGGAATTTTACGCGTCGTCTTAGAAATCTTCGAAATGCCCCCTGGGCATCCCATATCAATGAAAATCCCCAATATTTTTTATAAAAGTCTGTTTTATATATATAAATAAAATAGAGCATCAAATTTTATATATTTGAATTTTAAAGTTTAAAAAAAATTGAAAAATTGAAAATTTTTGAAATTTTTTCGAAAAAAATTTCAAAAATTTTAATTTTTTTTTTTTACCTTTAAATTCAAATATTTAAAATTCGATGCTCTATTTTATTTATATATATAAATCAAACTTTTATAAAAAATATTGGGGATTTTCATTGATATGGAGAACGCAGGGGGCATTTCGAAGATTTCTAAGACGACACGTAAAATTCCATTTTTTCTCAAAAATAATTTTTTTTTAATTTTTTTTTTTGTGCTAAATGCATGCCATAATGCATATAATGTACCCTTGAATAATATTTAGGTGAAATTTACAAAAAATAAAAAAAAATTATTTTTAATGATTTTAAGGTCCCCTGTCCCCTTAAGGCGAAAACAGGGGCAAGTTCACAATTTCAGAAAAGTGATGCCAATCAAGAAATCTGAATTTTAAAAAGTAGCCCACTGATAACACTGGCCAGCAAGTGAGTAGGCTGAATAACTCCACCCCATTGTAAAAATATAATATTTTCCACAGATTTTGAAAAAATAATATTTTCCAAAGTTTTTGACATTTATGTTCAACCATAAAATAAAATTTCGATGCGGTATAATTAAATGTTTTCAAACTGAAAAAGTTATTAAAATAATAAATGGATAAAATCTTCACATTGCTTCAGAATATCTTCAATGATTCGATAAAACCTTCACAGTATTTTCAATTCATTAAAATAAGACATAATATTTTAATAAATAATAAATTAAAGAAGGAAAGTTTTCTTAATTTCTTCGTATCATAGCCGAATTTCTCTGATTATAAACGATGTTTCTATTTCCAACACAGGTCATTTTTTTTTTCTTACTGTTCTTCTTCGTTAACCCTCTCGCTGCGCAACCCGAGATTTCCTCGGGTATGCATTTTTTCCGTCTAATTAACCCTCCTTGATTATTCCCACCAGTTATTTTTTTATTGTAAATTTTGCCTTATTTAATCGGAGCATTTTCATATTTAAATTATATATAAAAAAAAAAATTATTTTGAAAAATCCGTGATAAAAGAATAAAAATCCTTAAAAGACGCTCGTCGCGAAGCTATTTTGATAAATCAATTACGCAGCGAGAGGGTTAATACCCTATTCTGGTAATATCCGTGTTCGAGCATGTTGTGATCTTCGGAAGCTTTCAGGTACAGCTTTGATATAAAAAGGTCTTCAACACCTATCGAAACATGTACAGTCGTGTTGGAAAAAAGTAAACACCCCTGCTAACTCTTCAACAAATTATTTTAAAAGAACGGTACTGGTACCAAACGATTAGAAATAAAGTCTACTTTCAAATGATGTACATAAGTTTGCTTAGGGGGCCATCTATATATCAAAACGACGCCAAACTTTGTTGGTTTTTTTTTTTTTTTTTTTTTTTTTTTTTTTTTTTTTTTTTTTTTGCAATCGCAATACCCAAGATTGACACCATAAATAAATTCTACGAGGGTGAATCAAATATTAACCGGAATTTCTGCCAGGAGGCCTAAAGGTCATCGCGAGGGCGCTCAAACCTCTGCGCATGGCAGGTGGGGGTGTCATATGACTATTTATGCGCCGATATGTGCTACCCTCTCCGTTCCTCAGTCGGCATCAGGATGAATAAGGGAGATGTTCACCGCAACGTTGCGCAACGCATTGTCGTTATTTTCACAAATGAAAGCTTAAGACCAGCTGAAATCTTACGAAGACTTCAAGCACAGTTTGAGGAGACGTGCCTGCAGAAATCCCAAGTGTATGACTGGACAGAAAGTTTGTGGAAGGATGAACAGAAGTTGAAAACACCCCCTCACGTCCTCCCCCCTCGAACAAGTTTGACTGTGGAAAACATTAGCGCCATTCGGGACATTCTGTGCTGCTACACGGGTGCTGCCTACTAGTGTCAGCTGTTGGGTGAAACAAAGCATGCATATCGGCGGAAAAGGCGTGAATTTCCGATCAGAGAAGTGATTTTGCTTCATGACAGTGCCCGTCCCCATACAGCCAGCCTGACTCGCGAAAAGTTGGAGGAAATGCATTGATCATCACTGTAACACCCTCCCTATAGTCCCCCTGTGATTATCACATGTTTGGGCCTTTGAAAGAAGCTTTAGGAGGTGAACGATTAGGCGATGGCACTGTTGTTGAAGCCTTCTTGCGCAATTGGCTGGAGACACACCCCTTTTCTTTCTATGATGACGACATCAAAAAACTTCCGACCCGTTGGGAAAAAATGTGTTTTGAAATCAGGAGATTATATAGAAAAATAATATGTAACTGTCTATTTTGTATCTTGTACCAATAAATTAAAAAACAAAAATTCCGGTTTATATTTGATTCACCCTCGTACATCCTTCAATTAGCCTAAATCCAAATTTTCATGAAATTCGTACGATTTATTTCCGAGAAATTAATTGCTTTAAAATGAGCAAATTTTAGGGGTTGTATCAAAAGAAGCTTTATGCATTGCATTATCAATGAATTATTAGGTATGGCTTATCCCTCATTTTGAGTATAACATATTGTATTTACAAATAAGACTGACTTTGTCATCTAGAACTATCAATATTCTTTATGTCTTTTTAGTCGAACCATTTTTGTGATTTCCGCCATTACCGATATTATTTTCACGTACCCCTAGCAGCCCCGCCACGTACCTTCAGGGGTGCGCGTACCGCAGGTTGGGAACCGTTGGATTACACGATTGTAAAATTTATTTTTTATTTCTATTATGTTACTTTATTGATAAATATTTATATTATGTTATTTTATTGATGATATATGTCATTTTCTTGATGTAAAAACTCGTCTACTGCTGCCAACACATTCAGCATATTTAATTTGATTTAATTAAACAAATTGCATCTTGCTTACATATCTTATTTTTTTAAATGCGCATCTGGCTTATAATGCCAAACTTCGGCGCATAGTTGGAGACATATTTAAACCGATGATTCGATATCAAAATAATTACATTACAGATCTTCTGTTAAAACTATTTTTACATGGAAGACATCTTCGTTATGTTATATCAGCCGGAAATAAATGATGAAATATTTATTTTAAATAAAGTGCAAACGGTCATAATAATCTATCATAATCATCTGCAAGTGATAGAGACAGATTAAAAACAAACAAACAACTCATGCTCAGTGTTGCCAGTGGGCTACTTTTTTTAAATTCAGGTTTCTTGATTGGCCCCACTTTTCTGAAATAGTAAAATTCGCCTGATTTAATGATATATGATTTAAGGCGAAAGAAAACAAGGGGAATTTTACCATTTCAAAAAAGTGATGTCAATCAAGAAATCTGAAGTTTTAAAAAGTAGCCCACTGGCAAAACTGCCTATATGCTTGAAAATTTCTAAAAAATAAAAAAAAATGAGAAAAATTGCTATACAGTTTCTGAAACAAATTGCAATACAGTTTTGAAACAAATGGCATTTGTAAGTAATTTTTTCCCCTTTCCGATGGTATAGAAATTAAAAATAGGCTACATTTAGAAATTAAAAAAATTGCATGTAAAAATGAAATTTAGTCGTCTGCTGTTGCCAACATCAGAATGACGTCAGCCTTACTGACGGACACGTTTGTCCTTTATAATACAGATACTGAAAAAATATCATGAAAAGTTACTAATTACAAGTCTTTATTAACATCACAAATTTTGACTTCATGGAATTATATTGAGCACTGTTGAGAAAAAATGCTTTTTAAATTCAAAACTATTTTTTTTTTTTTAACTAATGCTGCATTTCTAATTGGTTGCTAGGTGGAAATTTATTGTTTGCTATAAAACAACATCGAAAATAAAAGAAGTTTCATTGGTTTAAATCATTTAGAGCGTATTCTTATGTAGCTATGATTTTTAGGTGGCTACATCCAACACATTTGCTTGCAACCACCTGAAAACGTAATCTTCTGAAAGTCTTGGAATAGATGTGTTTTCAGGTTTGAAAGTGGGTGTGGCAATAACTTTTTAATAACCCTTGTAGTCGTAACTGACATAATTGTAAAGATTTTTTATGCTCTATTTTTTAATATTCTGTAAATGTCGCTTTTCATAAACGTTTCTTTTTCTTTTTCAAAAATGTCGTATTTTTCAAGATTTAATAGTCCTTTAAAACCACATGAAAAAGTAATCTTCTGAAAGTCTTAGAATAGATGGGTTTTCAGGTTTGAAAATGGGTGTGGCAATAACTTTTTAATAAACCTTGTAGTCGTAACTGATATAATTGTAAAGATTTTTTTATGCTCTATTTTTTTCATACTCTGTAAATGTCGCTTTTCATAAATGTTTCTTTTTCTTTTTAAAAAATGTCGTATTTTTCAAGATTTAATAGTCCTATAAAACAACGTGAAAAAGTAATGTTCTGAAAGTCTTGGAATAGATGGATTTTCAGGTTTGAAAGTGGGTGTGGCAAAAACTTTTTAATAAACCTTGTAGTCGAATTGTAAAGATTTTTTATGCTCTATTTTTTAATACTCTGGAAATGTCGCTTTTCATAAACGTTTCTTTTTCTTTTTCAAAAATGTCGTATTTTTCAAGATTTAATAGTCCTTTAAAACCACATGAAGTAATCTTCTGAAAGTCTTGGAATAGATGGGTTTTCACTTAAGTTTTTCAAAAAAACTTAGAAGAAAGAGAAGTAAAATTCTGCTTAAGTAGCAGTTTGTTTAAAATATATTAAGTAACTGAATTTATTTTATAATTGATGTATTTTAGATAAAAGTGAACATCCTTTATTTGTTTGCGTATATAACGTTATTTTAATTCCGTTGTATAAATAAAAATGTTCGCAGGTAATATTAAATTGATATAATTTACATATATTTTTTTAAAGTTTAGCCAATCTATTTTTTAACGTTCCTTATTTAAACCCAGATATGGAAGATATTTTCGGAATCCTGTCGCTTCTACGCCCCCCCCCCCCCCCCGTTTTTTTTCGTAAACAGCTAGGCTGTGTGTCTCTCTATGGATATATCTCACTATATTATCACGGTTTAAGAAATAAAATTTTAAAAGGGAGTAAATCAAAAACTATGAACATGAGAAAAAAAAGAGAACTTTTTAAAACTTACGGCGGGGTACTGATTATTGAATTATTTTTTGTTCGGAAACGCGTGAAATTGACAGGTGTTCTTATTCAGGAACTAAGTAATCAAACGGCGTTTTCCTTTTTTTGCAGAAATAAAAAATGCTGTCAAAATTGAAATTTTTAAACGAAGTTCGATACACGATAGCACAGGAAAAATAGAAAAACTTGTCGTTACGTGACAAAAATCGCATTTTCCTTGATAAGCAATTTATTTATGTAAAAAAATGGAAAACGCTGTTTGATTCCGAATCGCCACAATAGTCAGGCCTGTCAATTTTATAACTTTGTAGTTAAAATTACTGCCGATGAGCCCGGCAAATTAAAGTGTGTGTGTAACGGAAAAATGCGATTTTCTCCAATACTATGTGACCGAGGATAATCCCTATAATTTTCCAGCAAAGTTTGAAGAAACTACTATTGTCCTAGGTTTTTTTCAACATTTTAGTTTTAGTAGATTCGGAATCAGGCTGGAGGGGAGGGAGAACATATTTTTTTATCACATTTTCGACAGTATCTAAAATTAGAACAAAATATATTTTTGATTTCGGTGTTACGAGGTCTTTTCAACAATTCCCGAACGATACACATACATGCACGCATAAAAGAAAAAAAAATCAAGTACCTAAATTAGTCCCCTTTTTTCGAAAAATATTTGTGAATAGCTTTTAATCTATAAATTTGTTTACACAATCAACTTATAATAGCTCCGTTTTCACTTTTTAAGTACGGAATCCTAAAAAAATCAATGAAAAAGAGATCTAAGAATTTGAAATGTTGTGATTGGGGAGCATTTCGGATATTTTGAGGGATTATTGTCCTTGTTAGCAGTAAGTTTCACTTTTCCCCGCGCGTGCACACAAACACGAAAAAAAAAAAAAAATAATAATAATAAACCGTTTCCCGTTTTGTTTTTAGCACAGAAAATTTAAACCTTAAAAACTTGATATATATATAAAATAACACCTCAAAACCTTCTACTCCCAGTTAAAAAGAAGGTAAATTTTTTGCCATAGTACAGGATTAAACAAGAATATTTCTATATTTTACAGTTTGGCTTAGAGGTGTGCAACGGGACTGGCCCAGCCCTTGGGCAGGGCTAGGGCCTATTTTTCGCAACGCTGGGGTCGGACCGGGTCTTACTTTGTTTTAAGTCTTTGGGCCGGGCTTAGGCATTGCGCTTTGCAGACCGGGCTAGGGCCTTTCTTTTTTCTAAGAGATTGCGCCGAGCTTAACTTAATTTTTCAGTACCGATCCGGGATCCTTCATTCTTCCAAGGTTTGCGAGGGTCGACATTTTAAGTGCCGGCCTCGACCCACCCGTACGAAATTATTGTCTCGGCCTGGTCTGATTCGTGCAAAAATCAGTAAAATTTGTCCCAGCCCAAAACATTTTGCAAAAAATGTATATATTTTTAAATTGCCATTATTGTACAATTAAAATTTATTCTTTTTAAAGAACAGCAATTTCTAGGCAATTCAATTTATTCTAGGCAGTTCGATTAAAATACAATAAAACTTGTGAAAAAGAACCCGTATATGAAGGAATCCTGTCTTAAACTAAAAAATGTGTTGATACATGAAAAATGAATATAATAATATGTGAGTATACAATAAAAGTATATAATACATTTAAAACTGCTAAGAAGGAAAGTTATCTAAAACGAATATTTTTTATTTCCTAAGCGATTTCGTCTTAGGCGATTTTACTGTACAGTAGTTATCAGATTCTTAAGCCTCCAATACATAGCATATGGATTAACGATATTAATGTTAACTGAATCATTTACATACAGATAGAGATTCATTAAAAAAATAAATATAGAAGCCCACGATGTTTCTTTAAAAATGAAGATTATAAAAATGAAAAGAAAAAAGGAAAAAATAAGTATTTTTAGTCAGAACTCCACTTACGAAACAATTTTTAATCCTATCGACGTAAAAATCCATGTTTTCTAGTTTTTAGTACCTAGATTTTAACATTTTTGAGGAGCTGGTCGGGCAAAGACGGGATCGGCCCGAACTTTTAAGTTTTCTGGCGGGCCAGACCAGTAATTTTTTTTGTACGGGATGAAATTTTAGATTTTATACCCGGGAAGGGGGGGGGGGTCATTATTTTTCTACTGGTCGGGCCAAACTTTTTTCTATGAGCAAGCCAAACTTTTTTTCTGTGGAAGGGACGGGACAGGGCCTGGAAATTTCGGCCCGTAGAGACATCTAGTTTAGCTGTTTCCAGTTACCATCCAACAAAGTTTAATATAAAAGACTTCTTCTATATAAAATCAAAACCAAAATAATTAAAACTTACGCCCAAATATTTTCTCCTGCGCGATAAATTTGATACGAAAAGTAGAATTGCGTCATATTTACAACCAACCAACCAATCTTACTTCCGCAAGTGAGTCGAGAGTCGAGTCGGTATGTCGACTCAGCGTCGACTCCTCAAAATGAGTGGAAATGCCCATCCCTAGTGTTTATTGATAAATCGGCTGCTTGAGCATGCCAGTTGCCGATTTAATTTAATACTTTGTCGTCGATTATAGAGTGTTACATTTGTAGGTCTTAGTTTATTATTATTAAAGTGTTTTATACAGAATTTCTGGTGTGAGATTTAACTAAAAAGTACATTATTTTCATATTCATTTTCTGTCATATAAATGTCTTCAAAAGTGTACCCATGTGCTTGTCTACTGCTGCCCACACATTAAGCATATTTAATTTCGTTTAATTAAACTAATTACATCTTGCTTACAATATCAATTTTAGTTTTATTAATGTGTATCTGCCTTATAATGCCACACTTATGGCATGCGATTGGAGCCGGTGATTCCATACTTACATTTGAGATCTTCTATACATTGTTCGTTCGCATAAAAGAATTTAGGGGATTTTAGATGTTTTAATACCAGAAAAGGCATAGCCGGATAAGCATTAGAAACATGCTTTTCAATCAAATTTACTGATTTTTTTGCAGAAGTGTCTACCTATTTGAAAATATATTTCCCCAATTATCACCTTATAAATATTGATATTTTAGGAGATAAAAATGATTTTTTCGATTTTTTTAAAAACTAATTTTCTCAAAAACTGCTGTATCGAATTTCATGCCATTAACTAAGGTTATATAGATACCAAAGATGCATAACTAGTAATTTTTGTGTAATTTTCTGTTTATAAAAACAGTGTGAAACAGCGGTAAAAAAAATTTACAAAAATAAAACAAAAATAAAAATAATATCTTATGGTTGTTCGAAAATTACCATTTTCTTTTAAAAATTTCCTCATATGTGCCCGTATATTCTATATAAATGCCGAAAGTTTGCGTATATAAATATTCACAAAAATGTATATTAAAATTATTGAAATTCATTTTAAGGCGTTATTTGGGGTGGAGGTACTCAACTTCGACATCCGAAGAAATTTTGGAACAAAGTCAGCAGACAATGTGTCAACTGATGCATTTTAGATTTCATTAAGCATATAGGCCATGTTTTTCAACACTGTCGATACTATTTCGATATCGAAAACTGGTGTTTTGTATCGAAGACAGAGAAAGATATTTTTGCTTAGAAAACAACAACATTCTTCGATATCGAAATGTAACGACAGTTTGACTTTTATTCAAACATTCTCACCACTTTTAACTGGGGGTAATAAGAGTAAGTAGTTTCGACATTTATTTTAATTACCCGAATTAACATAATAAAAGGTAATTATTGTATAACTAGAGTTAGAACCAAATGTGCTCTTTCATTTCTGAGATATCGTTTGAATTGGCTAGTAATAGATAATTTTTTATTCAAGATATATACTACTAGCAAACCCCGCGGCTTTGCTCGCGTAATATTTGAAATATGCCAAGTGATATTTATATGTCTAATTTTCATCAAAAGGTACTTACTAAATTTTTATTTTATTAAAAGGTAATATTTTATTTATTAAAAGGTTTTTTTTTTATTCGAAGGTACTTATTACTTTTAGGAATAATTCAAAAATTACTATTTAAAACACAGTTTGACTAAACATCATTATTACACTGTATTAGGCAGAAATGAGATTTAAATTAATAAAATGAAATAAAACTAAATAAATGATAGTTTAGAAAATATTTTGAAACTTGTATGCTCAATTAATACGCTCATTTCAGTATTCATTTGAAGTTTTGAATGTTTTAGAAACCATCTTCTTACATCTTAAAATTAACCATCATGTCAAATTCCAAGTCCTACCACCTCTCTCAACATAAAGGGCTATGTTGAAACAGGAACTGTCACCATTAATTTGCCAACATTCATTTTGAAATCGGTTTGTTATTTCCTAATATTCCACAGAAGCGTAATTTAAAAAGCTTTTAAAGCCCTTTTTAGAACGTTTGTTGTTCCTGTGAACCCCAGGTGGTAGAATCACCGGCATAACATACAGCCTGTGTAGGATCAGAGACTGTTACCATTGATTCGCAACTATTACTTTTATAATCAGTTTATATTCCCTGAAATTGCATAGAATCGCAATTTAGAACTTTTTTAGAATGCTTTTCGCACCTCCCCTTCGCTTCACCCCTTTTTAATTCGAATTTATTTTCGACGTTCCTTCGAGGGCGTTTATACTTTATAAGTAACTACCATGCCATATTTAAAGTTTCTAGCCTTTTCAGTATCACAGAAATCGCAATTTAGAAAGTTTTTAGCTCCTGCAACCCTCTGGTGGTAGTGGAACAGACATAAAATATAGCTTATGTTTGAGCAGGTTCTATCACCAAAATTTGTCATCATTATTTTTTTAATCGGTTTGGTAATTTATAAGTTTGCTTAAAAATTGTAATTTATAACGCTTTTCACTCACTTCATTTTTTTTTTAATTTGGAATTTTCTTTCGACTGCTCTTAGAAAGCAGTTGCATCTTGTAAGTAAATACCATGCCATACTTCAAAGTGTTAGACCATTCATTTGTGCAAAAAATGCAAATTAGAACATGTTTTGCTTTTGAAACCCTCAGATGGTTGTGACAGCAACATAAAATATAACCTATGTTATAACAGGGACTGTCACCATTGATTTGCAACCATTACTTTTGAAATTGCTTTGATATTTCCTTAGATTGAGTAGAAATCGCAATTTAGAACGTTTTTAGGACGCTTTTTGCGCATTTTCACCCCTTTTTAAACTTCCAATTTTTTTCGAAACTGTTATGTAATACATATGTACCTTGCCTAATTTTAAGTTGCTAGCCCCTACCGATCACAAAAATCGAAATTTAGAACGCTTTTTTGCTCCTGCAACGTCTTGGTGATAGTGATACCGACATAAAATAGCGTCTATGTTAGAGCAGAGGCGGTCAGCATCAATTTCCTACCATTACGTCTGAAATCAGATTCATTCTTTCTGAGATATTGCCGACAAATCGGCATTTAGAACGTTTTTAGAACGCTTTTCGCGCATTTTGCTCCTGCATCTCCTCTGGGGTAGTGGAAACAGATATAAAATATAACTTATCTTGGAGCAAGATCTGTCACCATCATTTTTACACCATTATATTTGAAATGGGTTCAGTACTTCCTGAGATTGCATAGAAATCGCAATTTAGAAAGTTTTTTACAATGCTTTTTTCGCATTTTGACCCCCTTTTAAATTTCGATTTTTTTAGGAAATGTCCTTAGAGATCATTGATATCTTATAATCTATAACTTAATCCATAACTATCTTATAACTACCATTCCAAATTTCACGATTCTAGGCCCTTCCGTAACGCAAAAGCTGCAATTTAGAACGTTTTTTGCTCCTGCACCCCCTTTGGGGTAGTGGCACCGACATAAAACATCGCCTTTGTTAGAGCAAGGGTTTTCACCATCATTTTGACGCCATTATTTTTTAGATCGGTTTGGTATTTCCTGAGATTGTGTAGAAACCACCATTAGAATGTTTTTCAGAACGCTTTTCGCACATTTTGACCCCTTTTAAATTTCGAATTGTTTAAGAACTGTTCTTAGAAATCCTTTATATCTAATAAGTAGCTAATATTTCAAGTTTCATATTTCTAGGACCTTCGGTAACGCAAAAATCGCATTTTTAGAACGTTTTTTGCTCTTGCACCCCCTTTGGGGTAGTGGCACCGACATAAAACATAGCCTATCTTGGAGCAAGCGTTGTCACCATCATTTCGACACCAATATTTTTTAAATCGGTTTGGTATTTCCTGAGATTGTGTAGAAACCACCATTAGAACGTTTTTCAGAACGCTTTTCGCGCATTTTCACCCCTTTTAAATTTCGAATTGTTTAGGAACTGTTCTTAGAAATCCTTTATATCTAATAAGTAGCTAATATTTAAAATTTCATATTTCTAGGCCCTTCAGTAACGCAAAAATCGCATTTTTAGAACGTTTTTTGCTCCAGCACCCCCTTTCGGGTAGTCGCACCGACATAAAACATAGCCTATGTTGGAGCAAGGGTTGTCACCGTCATTTTGGCACCCTTATTTTGACACCATTATTTTTTAAATCGGTTTGGTATTTCCAGAGATTGTGTAGAAACCACCATTTAGAACGTTTTTTAGAACGATTTTCGCGCATTTTCACCCCTTTCAAATTTCGAATTGTTTAAGAACTGTTCTTAGAAATCCTTTATATCTAATAAGTAGCTAATATTTCAAATTTCATATTTCTAGGCCTTTCAGTAACGCATAAATCGCATTTTTAGAACGTTTTTTGCTCTTGCACCCCCTTTGGGGTAGTAGCACCGACATAAAACATAGCCTATCTTGGAGCAAGCGTTGTCACCATCATTTCGACACCAATATTTTTTAAATCGGTTTGGTATTTCCTGAGATTGTGTAGAAACCACCATTAGAACGTTTTTCAGAACGCTTTTCGCGCATTTTCACCCCTTTTAAATTTCGAATTCTTTAGGAACTGTTCTTAGAAATCCTTTATATCTAATAAGTAGCTAATATTTAAAATTTCATATTTCTAGGCCCTTCAGTAACGCAAAAATCGCATTTTTAGAACGTTTTTTGCTCCAGCACCCCCTTTCGGGTAGTCGCACCGACATAAAACATAGCCTATGTTGGAGCAAGGGTTGTCACCGTCATTTTGGCACCGTTATTTTGACACCATTATTTTTTAAATCGATTTGGTATTTCCAGAGATTGTGTAGAAACCACCATTTAGAACGTTTTTTAGAACGATTTTCGCGCATTTTCACCCCTTTCAAATTTCGAATTGTTTAAGAACTGTTCTTAGAAATCCTTTATATCTAATAAGTAGCTAATATTTCAAATTTCATATTTCTAGGCCTTTCAGTAACGCATAAATCGCATTTTAGAACGTTTTTTGCTCCTGCACCCTCTTTGGGGTAGTGGCACCGACATAAAACATAGCCTATCTTGGAGCAAGCGTTGTCACCATCATTTTGACACCAATATTTTTTAAATCGGTTTGGTATTTCCTGAATTTGTGTAGAAACTACCATTTAGAACGTTTTTTAGAACGCTTTTTGTGCATTTTCACCCCTTTTAAATTTTGAATTGTTTAAGAACTGTTCTTAGACATCATTTATATCTTATAAGTAACTAATATTCAAAATTTCATATTTCTAGGCCCTTCAGTAACGCTAAAATCGCATTTTTAGAACGTTTTTTGCTCCTACACCCCCTTTGGGGTAGTGGCACCGACATAAGATATAGCCTATGTTCTAAGTTGGACTAACACCATCATTTTGATACCATTACTTTTGGAATCGGTTCGGTAGTTCCAGAGCTTACCTCCGACAAATAAACAATTTTTTCCTCTTTATAATAGGAGTATAGACTAGTAATTTTGTTTTATTTAATTAGCAGATTTCTGTGGCTGTTTATTTGGAAGATAAAAAATATGGATACATAATTTGAGTAAAAAAGAAAACCGACAATATTGGGCGATGCTTGTATTTAAAAATATATTTCTATAATTTTAAACCGTTTAATTTTTGATGAGATAAAAATAGTTTTTAAATAAATAAATATTAGTTAAAAAAACAGTGAAACAAACATCAGGAGATTAAAATACTGTAAAGACAAAAGCTATTTTCTGCGAATATATTTATAAACTTATATGCAAATACATAGTCGGATTCAGTGCTTCAGGCCTCATTTTCAAGAACAGTGACTTTTATGAGAAAAACATCTGAATCTGTGTTAATATATTACATTATCTACCCTATATATATAAAATCCTTATGAATCGAATTGAAACGAATTTATGTAACGATTCTATGAAACGACTGATTAAACAACTGATTACATTTCACGGCGATTTCTCCTAAAATATGGAATACTTTGCGATGAAATTAACACCAAAAATCCCTATTGATCCACAGATCTCAAAACTGGTATTAGAATTTTAAAATTAGAATTAGTTTTCGAAATATTAATTTTTTTCTAATTTTAAATACTTTTTTTCTAATGATGGCAACTCAAATTTTAATCATAACAGATATTTTTTTTTCATATTTTAGAAAAGGTTATTTTAAATTAATTTGGCGACGAGTTTGGCCTCCTTTAAATGTATGCTAAGAAATGCATCATGTTACTTTTATTCAGAAATCAATTTGTATTTCATTATCATTTTATTTAATACAAAACTTTCATTTAAAATTGAAACCTTTAAAATAAATGGCTTTTGCTTCATTCTTTTTTTTTAAACGAAACGAAAAGAAAAATATTAGACACAGATGTCATATACGCTCAGATGTCATACTAGGGGGCTCTGCCCCCTACGAGCTACGCTCGTCAACTCCCGTTCAGACACCGCAGACTCTAACAGCGCGCTAATTTGATCGGCTTTAAAAATATTTCGGATGGTTGAATTATAATTTGAATCTGACAATTATAATCTGACGTAATTTTCACCAAACTTTTCTTTCTCTTTTTAATATTCACGTAAAAATATTTTTGTTAGAAATGAAATATTATGATCATCTTAAAATATCAAATAAATGTCTCGCGCAATTTTTAAATTTAAACATTTTTGCAATATTATTTTTTGTTCATTTTACGTAATAAGTGTAATGTGACGTAAATTCTCCTATTTAAGACTTCTAACGCATGTTAAGGAATTTATTATTTTACAATATTCTTTCTCTTTTAAAATTCACGTGTAACTATAGTTTTTATGACGTAATTTTCAATGAGTTCCTGCTTTTTATATTTTCTGTTTATAATAGTCACGTGTAAAATAAATTTTTGATTTGAAGCAAACATTATTGTTTGCGCTGTTTATACAGTTGGCAACAGTTTAAATTAATACAATTTTCTAAAATAAGTAAAAAATATCTCTTGAAATGCTGAAAATTTGAATTTAAAATAGAAATAAAACCTCAAAAAATGACTCAAATTAAAAAACTAAAAGCAGTTCACACACCAGGAAATTCTGACGCATAAAATGATCTAAAAATGATTAAATTACTATGTACAGTTTTTGCTCCTATAAAACTTTTTTAATGGAACTATTTTGTCCAACTTTGGCATTAAATATCTCTTAAAATAATTCTTCGATTTGAAAACTGTCTGCATCAGCGTGTTTATCAAACATTTCTCTATAATACTACCGATTTTCATATTTTTGTATGCAACAGTTTTTTTTTAAATTAATTAAGAAATTCCATGCTTAAGCATTCAAATTGGATGCCGATCTGCCGGGAATATCTACGCAGATTTTCATTGGTCCATTTCCAAATCAAAACTTGTTTTTTATATACTAGGGGGCTCTGCCCCCTACGAGCTACGCTCGTCAACCCCCGTTCAGACACCGCGGACTCTAAAAGTACGCTAATTTGATCGGCTTTAAAATGATTTCGGAAGATTGAATTATAATTTAAAAAACTGCGGCGATCTCCCTATAAACGGATTTCTATTCATTTCTCTTTGATTGGGGAATTTTAAGGCCAAATCCGCTGCGGTACTACTTGATTATCCCGTCGACCAATTTCGCCAAATTATATAAATCGCCAAATTATACAAATTGACATAATTTTTATTTTAAATAAGGAAAGAACAAATAAATTAGTGCAACATTAATAAAAATACAAATAAAACGTCGAAATAAAAATAATTTGATGACGTAGACACGTGTAACTTGCTTAAAGTCAAGTTAATGTGACATTTACGATCAACCATTATTGGCATTTAATCTTATAGTTTGGCGAATGATAGATTTTTGGTCGACGGGATAACTAAGTAGTACCAAGGATACAATCGCTGTTTTCGTTTTTGATTAAGTAAAATGATCTAAACATTTCAAAATAAGCTAATATAAAAGGAACTAAGTAAACAGAGTCTTTGTCTCTCGGTAATTTTTAAGAAAGCGAAAAGAAAGTTCTTTTAAATAAGACATTTTAAATTAATCATTTTTAACCTGACGTAATTTTAACCAAACTATTCTTTCTCTTTTTAATATGCACGTGAAAATACTTTTGTTAGAAATGAAATATCATTTGCTCTTTCCTAACAAAAATAGTTGAAAAGTATCTTCTCAAAATATCAAATAAATGTCTAGCGCAATTTCTAAATTTAAACTGTTTTGCAATATTATTTTGTGTTCATTTTATGCAATAACTGTAATGTGACGTAAATATGACATAATTTCTCCTATTTAAGACTTCTAACGCATGTTAATGAATTTATTATTTTACAATTTCCTTTCTCTCTTAAAATTCACGTGTAAAAATAGTTTTTATGAAGTAATTTTCAATAAGTTCCTGATTTTTATGCGTAATTATTTAATTCTAATTTGAAAGTTTTTTTCCTGTTTATAATAGTCGCGTGTAAATAAATTTTTAATTTGAAGCAAACGTTATTGTTTGCGCTTTTCATACAGTTGGCAACAGATTAAATTAGTACAATTTTCTGAAATAAGTAAAAAATATCTCTCGAAGTGCTGAAAATTTGAATTTAAAATAGAAATAAAACATCAAAAAATGAGTCAAATTAAAAAAAGAAATACAGTCTGCATACCGGGAACTTCAAACGTATAAAATGATCTAAAAATTATTAAATTCCCATGAATAGTTTTTGCTCCTATAAAACTTTTTTAGTGGAACGATTTTGTCCAACTTTAGCATTAAATATCTCTTAAAATATTTTCTTCGATTTGAAAACTGTCTGCATCAGCGTGTTTATCAAACATTTCTGTATAATACAACCGATTTTCATATTTTTTTATGCATTATTTTTCTTAATATTAACGAAGAAAGGCCTCCGGTCACAAAAAATTCAAAACCGGCTGCGGCGGCGGTAGTTACTTTTTAAAAAAAATAGAGAGATAGAAGGATAACAAACATACGACTTGTAAGCTTGACATGAGAGCCCGCTTATAAGTCGGAGACAAGATAGCACAAGGAAATATTACAACACAAGAGAAATACACCCTGGGAGATCCACACAAAGAGTGTGTGTCATGAGATTTAATTTCACTTCAAAGCAACGTTTTAATGTTATTACTTCTCCCGTCGACCAATTTCGCCAAATTATATAAATAGCCAAATTATACAAATTGACATATATATATTTTTTTAAATAATAAAAGAACAAATAAATTAGTATAACATTAATAAAAATACAAATAAAACGTCGAAATAAAAATCACTTGATGGCGTGAAGATGTGTAACTTCCTTAAAGTCAATTGAATGTGACATTTACGATCAACCATTATTGGCATTTAATCTTATAGTTTGGCGACAGATTTTTGGTCGATGGGATAACCAAGTAGCAAGGAATCAGCCCGTTGTTTATGGCAGTTACATGACTTGGACTATTATAATATTAACGAAATAATGGGGATAGAATAATATTCGGCGACTTATCACACCTATGGCTGGCTAACATTAAAGTATCAAAATGGCCGCCTGGAATATAAAAAGCGAAGGGATCCGCTTGGAGCTATTGATGATAGTCACATGACTTAGGCTATTATTATAGAGATTGTTTTCAATTTTAAAAACAGAGCAAAGAAAAATATTTCCTAACGAATATAAATTTATTTTCACGTGACTATTAAAAACAGAAAAAAAACTTTAAAAAACTTTAATCGCGTTAAAGGCAGGAAAATATTGTAAATTATGTCCTAAAAATTGTATTTACACGTGAATATTAAAAGGGAATAGAAACTTTAAAATAATAAACACATTAATATGTGTTTAACTCTTTCATGGACAAGGCCCTTCTATTCGTAAAATCTTGAAATCAGTGAATGGCACCAGAATTTACAAACAAATTTCGAAATACAAAAATGCTTTTGTTCACTTACTTAATAAAAGGGAAATATTCATCCCATCCCAATACTCTGATGCTAATGTGTCATTTAAGAATTAAAATTATGTGGTCCAAAAATGAACCACCGCCCTTGAAGGGGTTAAAGCAGCAAATTTTAGTAATTGTATTATGTCAATCGTTTTATAACGCTGTTAAAAAATACCGAGAGACAAAGACTCTGTTTACTTAATTCATTTTATTTTAGCTTCTTTTCAAATCTTTAACTGATCTTCTTTAACCAAACACGAAAACAACCATTGGATGTCTTAACAGCAACTGATTCTACCTTAAATTTTTGCAATCAAAGGGAATTGAATGGAAACCCTTTTACAGGGAGATCGCTACAGGTTTTTTCAGTATAATTCAATATTCTCTAATCTTTTTAAAACCGATCAGATTAGCGTGCTTTTAGATTCTACAGTGTCTGAACGGGGGTTGGCGAGCGTAGCTTGCAGGGGCAGAGCCCCCTAGTTTTATACATAAAAATAAAAATTCAAGGAACAAATGCCGTATTCCCTTTGAGTCCGCCATCTTGTTTCTTCATTGGTCATTGCCAATTTTAAATTTCTTCATTTCGATTTATTTATTTATTTTTGTTCTTGTTTTTGTTTCTTGTTGTTTATGTTGCTGTTGTTGCTGTTTATGTTTAATCTCTAAATTTTCAAAAATCAAGCATAACGGGTTTATAATTATAAATACGTTCCGCCCTTTGTCTGGCAAAACTTTTTGTTGGAATATAAAATATACATATTCCTTATTATATTCATAAAATCAAGTATCATTAAAACGTTCGTTAAGCCGTTTCAAATAGGATTTTAAAGAAAAATGGCAGGCTGCCAATAGGGCAAGATGGCACTTTCTTAAGATAAATGAACACTGGCTTAACAATTCCATAAAATTAGCTGTAGAATATACTATCTGTAAAATATCAAAAAAGGTAGACCAACAAAAGATTTCGCGGAATTGTGTGACAGAAGCAATTGACAAATAAACGGTCAAGTGCGAGTATTACTCGCGCACAGAGGGTTCCGTACAATAAATATATGAATTAGTAATTGTATTATTAAAAAATCCGTTGCTAAAAGAATACTAACACTTTGTAAAAAACTGTGAAAAGTAGGGTTGGGTATAACAGTATATACTAGAAAAATGTAAATGGATATACCATGAAAGTTCAAAGAGATATGGAACTAAAAAATATCAAATACAGCCATTCTGTATAACTCATTTTTACTTTCTTCTATCTTTGCAAGAAGAAAGTATTGGATTCATGAAAATTTTTGAATTTCGGTTTTCGACGGATCTATACGTTTTAGGGTACAGAAGTAATGAAAAACATGCTTTTACAAAATGTCTGTCTGTGAGTCTGTCTATCTGTGTATGACACAAATTTTGTGGGCGCTCTATCTTAAGAACTATTGATCGGAATTTAATAAAACTTTAGATTTTCACCAATCTTCAACTTCAATTAGAAGTTCACGAAAGTTGTCCCTGATTAGATTTTAGTATAAATTGCCTAGCCGGTGGCGCTGCTGTGCTGCATTTATCAGTATTGACATGTATGAGATAGAAGAAAGTTTTTGGATTGACACATCCGACTAGTTTAATATTATCATAATCCCTTTATAATGAACTTAATTCGGTACTGACAATAAAAGAAATGCATATTTAAACTTCATTTGGCATTTCATAAAACTAAATTCAGCATAGTAATAACCTTTCTTTCTACAGTGCATCTAAAATAAAACATTCGTTCAAAGTTTACATTTGGCATTGAGCTAAGTGCGCTTCGAAAGGGGGTCACAAACTTGCAACGCCGCCTTGGTCCTTGCCGCGTTTTCCAGATAGGTTTTTAATTAACTTTTAAAGCCACTCGAGGCGTATTGAAAGAGCCATTCAATGCAAATTGTCGCGAATCCCATAGTATTTATGTAATTCATTCTAGTTAAGGGTCTCAGAGATCTCAAAAATTAGAAAAAATGAAAAAAAGAGACCATTTTCAACATTTAATATCTTAAAATGTGTATGATTTTAAAACACAATCTTTGTCGAGATTAAAGATATAAGTACGTTCCTTCATTTTATGCATTAAAAAAATTGCAAGATGAAGAATTAGCATTTACAGGGTGCTCCAAATAGTCAGACATTTGACAAGCAGAATATTGGTATGACAGATTACGCGCACGAGTAGAAAATAAATATTGTAACTAGACTAAAAATTTTGGTGCCTACTTATACTTCAGATTAAAATAATTACCCTGAACCTAAATAAATTTGTGTTTAAAGCATTTTTAAATTTTTAATACAAAGTTGTATTTAGCGTAGTAGTTGTTGTATTGTATAATATATAGCGCCGCCCCTTAATCCCTTGAGGGGCGGTGGGATACATTTTATGCCACCTACGATTAATCAGGATTTGCACCAAAAAAAATTTAGGAAATTTTAGTTTTCTGACTTTAATGGAGAAAAGTCGAAAAATTGCTTTTCCTTATTTTGAAATAAAATTTTTCTAAATTTCCGGTGGGAATTAAGCATTACACAAACGCAATTGCTTGCCCTTCCAGGGGTTAATCTTCATTTGGTACGTCACAAAATCAGTCCGGAGGCCTTGAGTATTGAGACGGTAATGCTCCTTCCAGTCCTTGTCTCCACACACATTCGCACTAAGGGGTGAAAATTGTATCTCTTATTTTAATCAAAATATTTAGAGCCAATTCAGTATTTTTTCCGAAGTTGGTGCTACTGGTTATCTCTCTCCGTTCGCAATTATTTCAGGATAAAGGTACTTTCTTCTGGGTTTTGTGTATATATAATGTGTGTATGTATGTATAATTCATTCAAAAGTATTTGAAAAATTGTTGTATTCACAAGTGCTTCAAGCACCTCACAAAAAATGCAACATGTCATCATATTCTTCAATAAACATATCAACATAAAATTTATCAAAATTCATAAAGCATGTTAGGGAAAACACGACTGCGACGCCACGCCCACTCACATTAATTTTACTCTAACATATTATACTCATTGATTGTATCTAAATAAATCTTATCCAAGTGTTTATATATACTTTAATTCATATGTTTGATAAAACTGAGCAAGAACTTTGCAAAAGTTCGAAATGTCTAAATTTTTTTAGCTCTCCGAAAAATCGTACTTTTTAGCTAAAAACCCCATTAACTTTAAATTTTTTGGTCGTAAAGTATAAATACAAGATCATATGAGGCAGACCAGAAAATTTTTCGGCACCAGTATTATCTTATAGAAAATCTCTTCTTAAAAGAAGGCGAAATTGTGTGCATGTAACCTAGATTTCTTTTTCTACAAAAAGATACTGGTAGTTGGAGAAATAACGGTATCCGTACGAACCATGTGTCTGTGCTGCCGGCTCCCGGTCTTTCATTAATATATTTATTGTACGGAACCCTCTGTACACGAGTAATACTCGCACTTGACCTATTACTTTTAGATGAAATCTTGTAATGATTTTTTTTGACTGCACATTTCAATTTATAGGAGAAATGCATAGTATCTCCGTCTTTCTATCAAAATCAATTTTTATTATATATTTATATACAAAAATGTAAATTTATAAAGACTTCGCAGTCGCAAGAAAATACAAAAGTGTTAATAATTATCAATATTTGCGAAAGTCTTGCTAGCACAGCATTCACAAAGGGAGACATATTTTTCATTACTGAGTACTTTAGTTAATTTTAAATATGTAGGGTAGTCCAACTAGTAAATGAACACTTAAGCCTGATAGTATTTTAATAAACAATACGTTTTGGTGTCTGACAGTGCAATTGCATGCGTTGGTATACAAATAAATAAGAAATAATAAAAGAAGGCTTATATTTTATTTGTTTGGTCTGTTAGAGATATCTTATTAAAAAGCTATACAAAAACCAAGTAAATGAACAGTTCTTACCAGTGAATGAACGCAATATTTTCAAGTGAATGAACAGGCAGCCATTTAAAAACACTTAAGTTTCATATTGTGTTACTTATTTTACAATTTGTACAAATAACTTATAACAAGTTTTTACTGAATTACGGATTTTTAAAACCTAGAAAGATAGTTAATTAACTTGAAAAAATCACTTTTAAGCCTTGAAATTAATAAAAAATAAAAAAAAAAAAAAACATTCTATTTCCTGAAACATTTGGCCCTATTTCATGAACAAGGTAAAATCCTGATGAACGGAATGGTGTTGCAGAAATAAGTTCAGGTGTTTTTATTATGCCTTTTATGATCCTTGAAATACCAGATCTTATTCTTTACTGCAGGCCACTTCCAATTCCAGCCCTGTTGTTCACACATTGTCATGTTGCTTGCTTCTATTGGAGTCCTTGGAACCATTGTCGAATACTAGCCTCTCTGAGACAAGATTTCCCTTTCAGACCGGGAGGTGGTAGCACAGACCATCACCTCACTGAGTTCACGGCTCAAATTCCAGAATTAGTCAAAACTCGATTTGCATATTAAAATGGAATCTGTCTGCCAAGTCCTATCTTGGTGGAAAACACCTGAAAACCCGATTTTAGCGATTGACTCATAGGCTTACGATTATGTTTTCCTGCTCCCAGTGCTCCATGTTTTCATAACTTTGGTCGCAGGAAAACATAATGATAAATCTACGAGTCAACCGCTAAAATTGGGTTTTCAGGTGTTTTCCACCAATACATGACTTGGATGGGAGATTCCGTTTTAATATGCGAATCGAGTTTTAACTAATTCTGGAATTTCTGCCGTGAACTCGGTGAGGTGATGGTCTGTGCTAGCGCCTCCCAATCTATTTTGAAATTATTTCTTTATTACGTTGTGTTATCCTTGGATATCGTTTTAGAAAAAGAGTCACACATTTCCCCCCTGGGCAGTTGTCTATAAATGGACTTTTTCTTCCTGTTTGTTTCCTGACATTGTAAACAGCACTTTTTGCTTCCTCCTTATGCATTGCAAGTCCAATATTCGCTTTTCCAACTATCCAATCTTCAAGGATATTTTATTCTTCAAAGGACAAAATAGGCAGTGATACCACACGCCTATCTTTAATCATTTTTCTTCGTAGTGCCATAGTCAACAGTGCTTTTGGAATATTAAAATGAAGAGATGCCTTGTCAAACTGAGCTGACCTGACCTGACAGCTTGCAAAGCATTTTCGGGGTCTCTATGGGGTACTTGAACCTTCCATATTTCCTTCTCGAGGAATCTTCGTGGTCATCAGTAAGAATAATCAGTCATCTAAAAACAATAAAAAAATAACTTGAAGCACATCAGTAATTATTACATTCAAAAATGTGTGTGTGTGTTCTTTTGTTATATTATGTTTAAAATATCTGTTAACTTTTCATTTGTTACTATTGTTGAAAACATTGAGTTTAAAATAAAAGCTATAAAAGAAGCCATATAAAACAAGTTGGAAATTGCGCGTCAAACGTGACAAATGAGGTGCGGTCGTACTATAACTAGTTTTATAAATATTTTTTGCATAGCATATTGTACTGAATGCATATTTTAGTGCACTTCATAAGTGTATGAATATCCATTTCATTCTGTTCGAGAGGCTGTAACATCATTAAAATGTACTTGAAATATTTTTTGCCCATTGGCCGTAATGTAACGGAAAACTTTTTACTGTTCCTGTCATTACTACATAAACTACATATCCAATTTTCATGAAATTTAAAATGACTCGATAAAATTTTGCAACAGTTATATATTTAAAATTTCAGACCTTGCGGTTGGGTAGTTTTTGCTCTGTTCTATGCGGACGGACGGACAGGCAGACCGAACGACTATTATAGGTGCTACGTATTTATATAATTACGAACGCACCTAAAAAGGTCAAACAGTTCCTTCACTAGGAAAAGTAGCCTAATGGATTCCTTCCTATGAATGAACACCTGTGTTCAATCATTAGTTACAGACTCTTTTCTGTTCATTTAGTGAATTTATTACATATATAATAAATAGAACAATTAGACAATAAGCACTTTGCTTTGATTCTCTGCAACACATAGAAATTCAAGCGAATGAACAGGTGTTCATTCATTGGAGTTTTAGCATTTGCCCAACCAGTTATTAAACACCACTTATTCTCAAATTGTACTTACTTTACAATGGTTATAACAATTAGAATTATAGGTATAATATATATATATTTAATGTTTCGTCACCGAAATTTGTGTATAATGTAAATAAAAACATTTAATTCTTATGAAACTTATAAAAAGACATAGAACATACCATATTATTTCATCACAAAAACCATATGTTACTCAGACATTGAAATACAACACGATCTCAAATTAAAAACATGTGACTTCAGTAACCAATCAGGAATCAGATAGCTTCCTGTTGAATAGAATTAAGGCAAACCCCATCTAGCGGGAAGGTTTTTAAACCTTATTCTATTAAAATATTTACCAAGTGTTCACTTACTGGTCGGACCATCGAACTATTAATAAAGAGAACTGGCATATCCTAAAAATAGCGAAGCTTCAACTGTAACCTCTTTCGCTGGGATTGATTACCGCCAGGGCAAACTTCCACCAGTAAATTTAAATAGCAATTTTCTCTAATTTAAACGCATTATTAATGCAAGATTTCAGTCATAAATAATGACAAAAATCGATATTCCTTTTTACTGGTAGAGGTTTACTCCGGAGGTAATCAGGTCCTGCGTTTCTGCCATATTGTGACAACCTACACAACCTTCTCTCAGTGTCAGTGAAAAAAATTGTAGTTCCTGGGTAAACTGCCACCAGTGAAAACAAATAGAAAATTTAACCACATTTATGGGTGAAACTTCTCGTGAAAAAGCCACTTAAAAAGGCAAAATTTTCTGTTCAAAATTTACTGGTAGAAGTTTACTTCGGCAGTAATAAGAAACTGTTGATCCGATGAAAAAAAATCAGCCGCCATCTTGTGTCAACCTCCTCAGCTACTTCAATCGGAACTCGTAGACAATACACTATATGTGTCCTCTTTATTTATAACTCCATTGATCGGACTACCCTATGCGAGAATAAAATTGTATCAAGTGTGCGCAAGAAAAAAAAAAAAATTTAGCCCCCTCAAAGCAATCAACACACAAGAAAGTTTTGAAAAGGCGACCCTGTTTGCTATGCGATATTCTCACAAGGAAGGTCTCCATACGAGCATACTCAGAAAAATCTGAAAAAAATATAGAATGCTCTTCTCATATAGATATATACGTTTATAAAAAAATTTTTTGGCGAAACCCCGATACAACGTAAGTAAAAAAATAACGAAATTTTCGTTTATTTGGCGATTTATCACCGGTTGGCGATGGAAAAAAATACTCTTTTATGTAGGAAAAAACTTTTTATGTTGAATTTGTTCATATAAGTTTAATTTAAATAACTTTAGTTTTGTCATTTTTAATTTGTTTTAACTATAGTTTTGACATTTTTAGTTTGTTTTGACTATAGTTTGTCATATATATTTATATGTATTTATGATAAAATTTAAATATCATATTTTACGATTTAAAAAAAAATATTTTGATTTAAATTATTTCAATCTCAAAAATAAGTCACGTAGAACACTGTCGATTTGATTTTCTTGCTATGGGAACGACTTTGTCTTCGATATGGAAATGTATTATGGCAATCAAATGTCAGCTGACTATAACTTAAAACAGATATTTGTAACTTGCAAAGCATAGAAAATACTTGTACAGTGATAAAATTAAATAACTACGGCAACAAGCAACATATATATGTAATATAAAAGATATATAATAACCTCTTTCATTGATTAAGTTTAAATTAAATAAAAACCGCGCATTCTAAAAAACAATTAATAAGCCATTTTCAGATGCATTAAAATCGTTTGCTTTTGGCGAGGAAAAATCCTGCTCTCCAAATCGCGTGTTACTTTCGTATTTTCGCGCCAAATATTCGAAAGTATTTTATTTTTTTTACAGACTTTCTACTGAAATTCCGCCGTTACATTTGACTGATTCCTTATTACATCCATGAGTAGTTTCACTTGCATTTTTTCAACATATTTTGAGTATGCCCTGTAAGGAGACTTTCCTTGTCAGTTATAGAATTTATTTCATTCTCGTTTTAATTTGTATGTACCGTAATTTCCGGTGTATGATCCAAACAATTCAGTTTGGACCCAGAAATTTTATTTAGTAATTGAAGCTAAATATTTATCGCGATCTAAGAAGTTACATTTTAATTTAAGAACTTTCTGGGTCGAAAAATGATTGTTTGATCCGCGGATTATACGCCGGAAATTATGGTACATGCTGTATGTATTAATTATGCGGATACGATTTTACTGAATACCATTACAAGAAAACAAGTCTGAAATTGTACGAAAAACGTAGCAAATGAGAAGCGTTCGTACTATAACTAGTTTTAAGAATATTCAGATCTTGGTGCAATAGCTGTTGCACTCTTATGGAAAAAATGCAGGAATGCAAAATTTATTACGATTCTATATATTAAATTCAGTAATACGAAAATAATAGGACTCCATCTTAAAAAGAACGTCATCACCATGGCAACCTACAATTATTAAACATCATGGGATACCATTGAACTAATTACGTATGATAGGATTTATTAGAATGAAGAAAACTTTTATTAATATCTTTTTAAGTTTTAATTCGATTTTCATAAAATTTGAAATGACTCACCAAAATTCTGCAACAATTCTGTATATATATATATTAAATTTCAAACCATTCGGTTGGGGGTAGTTTTTGTGCCCTTATATGTGGATAGACGGATGAACCGGACGACGACTATAAGTACTACGCATTTATATAATTAAGAACGCACCTGAAAATCCTTTGTCCTTTTTCATCCTTTACTCGAAAAAAAAACTGAACTTACGAAAAAATGTCCAAAATTGTAATTATTTTCCACAACAAATAAAGTAATTATCTTCAACTATAATCTGAAACTATTATACGCGCATTTATTGGAATTGAAACCCAAATAGAAATTCACGAAAATAAGATGAGAAATTTGAAGTGGAAGCAAAAAAGTGTATTGACCATACCAATCCAGATGCATGCATATAACGTATATAAATTGGACTGCCATAAGAATAGCCCGGTTTCTATTCGATATAATATTTCACTTTGCTTTTTTGTACCTTAAATTGGCAACATCTTTTTTCTAGATGTCTTTTTTATCCTATCTCAAAAGAAATTTGAGCGAAATATATTGCTGAGCTCTTTTGCTCTGAAAAGAATTGAATAAAATTTTCGACATTTTTCAGGGTTTTTTTTTTTTTTTTTTTTTTTTGTCATTTCCAGAAGTGTATGTTGTCATAAAATAAAATTCAATTCTTTTCATATTCCATACAATATTTTACTGATATTATACTAAACGAGAAAATATTTTTACTTTTTCAAATAAAAGGGTGTTTATATACTCTTTTATTTGAAAAATTGCCACTACTTTCAAAACTGTTTCTACATTAGTAGATATGAAGTATTTTAAATTTATGAATAACACGAACTAAAAAATCATGCATCAAGAATAGATTGTGTAACACTTTCAAATGATAGAATATTATTCAGAAATTACATTTCTTTCAAAAAAAAGAAATCTATTATAGTCCGTCCTGTTACCAAATACTTTTGTGCTTCTCTGTAGGTGAAGATAAATGCTACACACTCCTTAAGGGGACCTTCTACATTAGGAGACCAAAAAAAAAAAAAAAAAAGCACTTTTTATGATTTTTTTGTAAGAAAACTGCTTGATGGATCTTTTTGAAATTTTAACAGTTTATTGTACATATCTTAAGGTATATACAAGAATTTTTTTAATTAGATTTCGTTCATTCTACTTTAAGTTATAAACAAATATATTCAACTGCTTTGGAAAATTTCGTCTGGACGGTGGGCATGATAGTGCCTTGTAGAATTATCTGAAACACAAAAATAATTTTTTTTTCGTAAACTTCGTGAGTATAGCTTCTAGTTAAATTAAAGGAACCCATAAATTTATTAAAAAAAGTTATGTAATGGCTGATTAAAAAGAAAAAATTTTTTGTTAAAAAAGCCGTTATTATTTGTTAATAACTTTTTTAAAATAATTTTAGTAAAAGCTTTAATTCATATCGAAGGCAATTAAATAAGCTTTAATTTAAAAAAAAAAAAAAAGATGATCCATTGAGTAGTTTTTTTTTATCTTGCCCACCGTGTCAAAAAAAATGGTTGAGCATATTTGTTTATAACTTAGAGTAGAAGCAACAAAATCTAATAAAACAATTCTTGTATATACCTTAAGATATGTATAATAAACTGTTAAAATTTCAAAAAAATCCATCATGCAGTTTTCTTACAAAAAAAAAAAAAAAAAAAAAAAAAAAAAAAAAATCATAAAAACTGTTTTTTTTTCTCCTAATGTAGAAGGCTCCCTTAATCTATATAAAACGTTCTAGTGCACCTCAGTGATAGCTTTTAATTTAATTATGTTTGAAATATCATAACATCATGAAAATGCATTGCAAGCAATTTTTCTTCATGGATTATAATGGAATGGAATTCTTTTGTACGTCCTTATAAATGATCTATAAATGTTACACATTTGATACTACTGAAAAAGCATGTTTTAGTCAACCTCACTAATGCATATCAATTTCATTATGTCTGAAGTATTGTAATGTCGTTAAAATGGATCTAAAATTATTTTCCCCCATCGACCATAATATAATGAATTCCTTTGCGTGACCCTGTTAATGATCTATAAAATATGCACTTCATTTTCAATACCGAACCGTCTATCGTAAACGTTCTTAAATAGACAAACAAATCGAATTCATAAATACTTTTGAACTACAGTGGTGGCCAAAATTGTGGACACTTTTAGGTAGCTTTTATTACAAAAAGTAAAAAGCTACTTATTGCAGCCGTCCTAAGGAAAACACTTTGGGAAATTTTGCTGTATTTTCGCCGATCATGACCCCCAGATCCCCAAAACACCCTCCATTGAAAAGTTGACTTATATATATATACTATATATATATAGATAGATGTAGATATAGATATATATCTGAATTTTGTCATGCTGTAACTCTCAAATTTTTGAGCCGATTTGGGTGAAATTTTTCATGTGTATAGTACATACTATTGTCTCGACCGTGTTCGTTGGCCAGCTTCATCCGTCATCTTGTTTCAAAATGGCGGCCATTTGAATTTTTGATTTTTTTTTTATCTTTTCTAACATTGTATACTTATAGAAAATTTTACGTTTGACAAAATGCAAACTCTTATGTATCATTTTAAACAGAATTTTAAAAACATTAAAATAAATTTTAAAGAGTCACACAGTGTAATTTAGCAACACAGTTTATTTTAAAGAGAAAGTTAGGAAACCTAAAATTTTCCAAAAATGCCTACAAAATTCAAATGCCCGCCATTTTGAAAGAAGATGGCGGATGAAGCTGGCCAACGAACTCGGCCGGGACATTAGCATGTACTATGCATATGAAAAATTTCATCCAAATCAGTTCAAACTTTCGAGAGTTACAGCATGACAAAATTCAGATATATGTATATATATAATAAAAGATAACAAAACAATAACAGATTTATATGATAAGCGTAAAGAATTTAAATTCAAAGTTAATACATTTACAAATTTTAAATCTTGTCTTCATTATTCTGTATATCGAAATATACTACTTAATCATTTATATAGAATAAAATGTTTATGTTCTTCTCATCTAATTAACAATAATATTAAAAAACTAATTTATGATGCATTAAATCATGGTTTTCCAAAAAAATTCATATATTCAATAATATACAATTAGTACTTACATGATCTTAAAAAAAAAAAAAATAAATAAAAATAACACATGCGTGAACAAAATTACAAAAAAAAAGTCCTTCCGGCCAGTGCCGGGAGGAAGAGGTAGCTTTCATATTCCTTATTTTAAAAAAGCCAACTTATATTATTCAAACACACGAAGCTCAATTAAGTGGAAACCGAATGTAGGAGATTCAATACTAATTTTTATCAATACTAAATCATTATGAATGAGAATTTCGCAAAATTAGTCAGCTTTATCCAAGCTGCTTTTATTTAAAGTAACTTATATTTCGCTGCCAAATTCGGCGATTTATTAAAGTGCCTGCCATTTTAAGACAACATGGTGGATGAGGCTAACCAGTGAACTTGGTCGAGACCTTAGTAATTGCTGTGCACATGCTCACTCACATCGGAATCGGTTGATACATACGGGTGCTGTCGCAGGCAAAAAATCAGATTTTTCAAAATGTCACCCACGTTAGAAATTGAAACTGCTATATCTGTGCAATTTTTTAAGATAAAGACAAACAAAAAATGCTCCTGAATCCTTATATCAAGGTCAAATACTTAAGAAAGAAACCTTTTTCAATTTCTAATTTTTTTGCACCTCACTTTAAATATATATTTTTTTAATTTAATGGCCGCCATTTTGAAACAAGATGGCTGATGAAGCTGGCCAGCGAACTTGGTCGAGATATTGATGTATACTATCCACATGCCTTCTTCCATCGAAATAGGCGAATACGTGTGGTATCGCGAGACAAATACAAGATCGTTTCAAAGTGTTAGCCATGATAGAAATTTAAAGTGCTATAATTCAACCACTTTTTAAGATATAAACAAAAGAACAAATTTTCAGAAACAAAAACTGCTCCAGAGTCTTTGTATCAAGGCCAAACACATAAAAAAAATCTTTTTCATTTTGCAGTTTTTTAATACCTCATTTTAAATTTTAAATTACATTTTTTTTTTTTAAATGGCAACCCTTTTAAAACAAGATGGCGAATGCAGCTGGCCAACAAACTCGGTCGAAACATTGGTATGTACTATGTACAGACCAAGTTACATTCAAATCGGTTCATAAATACGCCTGTTATCGCGTGACAAAATTCAGGACGTTTCAAAATGTCAGCCACGCTAGAAATTCAAAATGCTATAACTCAGCCATTTTTTAAGATATAGACGAAACAAAAACTGCTCCGAAATCTTTGTATAAAGGTCAAATACATAAGAAAAAAATATTTTTCCATTTTCAATTTTTTGGTACCACATTTCAAATTTAAATTTTTCTTAAAATTTTAAATGGCCGCCATTTTTAAACAAAATGGCGGATGAAGCTGGCCAACGAACTCGGTCGAGACATTGGTCTGTACTATGTATAAACGAAGTTACATCTAAATCGGTTCATAAATACGCCTTTTATCGCGTGACAAAATTCAGGACGTTTCAAAATGTCAGCTTCGCTAGAAATTCAAAATGCTATAACTCAGCCATTTTTAAAGATATAGACGAAACAAAAACTGCTACGGAGTCTTTGTATAAAGGTTAAATACATAAGAAAAAAATATTTTTCCATTTTCAATTTTTTGGTACCACATTTTAAATTAAAAATTTTTTTTAAATTTTTAAATGGCCGCCATTTTGAAACAAAATGGCGGATGAAGCTGGCCAACGAACTCGGTCGAGACATTCTTATGTACTATGTACACACCGAATTACATCTAAATCGGTTCATAAATACGAGAGTTACAGTGTGACATAGGTCAGATATATATATATCAATTTTGAACGGAGGGTGGTTTCGGGGTCTGGGGGTCATGATCGATGAAAATATACCAAAATTTTTTGAAATCGCTTTCCTCCGAACGGCTGCAATAGGTAGCTTTTTGTAAAGAAAGCTACCTAATATATAAAATAAAAAATATTTATAAAAAATTAAAAATTGTAAAATAATAATAAACAATTACTATAGGATGGTTGGGTGGGTAGATGTTAGAGTACGGAAGCGGGTGGAGTTGTCTGGATAATACGCAATGATTAATTTATATCTATAAAAAAATGATGGTGCTTTTGTATTATAACTACACTAGCCGCCTTCGCCCGCTACGCTGGTCGGTTTTTCTAAAGAAATGTTGAATGAAACAAAATATATCTGTGAATTTGATCATGCGCTTTAAAGCAATATGGATATATACCTGGTGTATCCAACCGAATTGCTGAAAGAAATATGAATGTCATTACGGTATTATATCTTTTATTGAGTCATACAAAATTTAGACTGTTAAGGACCAATTTCTTTAGTTGATCTGTTAGTGCAGGATTCTGTAAATAACAATAGAACAATATGTAATATACTAAAAGCGTTCATGAAAAATTATCAATGCAAGTCTCATCAGAATCTGTTAATTGGACTTATTGAAAAGGCTGATCGTTCATAATAATTGGGTTTGCCTGATTCTAGAACTTTCATCTATAATTCTACAATCAAGCAACCTAACAACCAAGCAACAGCAAATGATATGTGCTTGATATGATACGTTCATATGTACTAAATGATATGTACTAAAACATTCACTGAAAAATTAACTAACCGACCAAGTTGCATCGAAATCCAATTAGCAGAATCTTTTAAAACGGAAAATATACCAAAACCTTCCCTAAAAATGATCTAATTAACAGTTTAAATCCCATAAAAATTCATTCAGTGGAACCTTTAAAAAAAGCAAATCTTTCAAAATTGGGTTCATCTGATTTAGAACTTTCCCCATAATTATTTAACTAAGCAACGTAGAGCGTTATGTTTTATACTAACACCTTTTCTGAAAAATTATCTAACTAACAATGCAAATCCCGTCAAAATCTATTCAGCAGAACTCAAGATATAAGCGGCCGGAATGAAATTTCTCTTTGCATTATATATGTATTGAGATTGCGTTAACCTGATTATAGAACTCTCTGGGAGGTAGGGGTACGTATATACTGCATCACTTATGAATTTTTTAAGGAACTCAGTTCAACTTCCATAACTATAGCATATATACTCTCTAGTATACCCTATCTCTGTAGCGTATAGCTTCCAATTTTCCTTCCTGTAAAACTGAGACATTTTTCCGCATAGCTCCATAATTAAACAACACAGAATGATATGATAAATATTGAAAAAATCTCTGAAATATTATCCAACTTACTGTTCATTTAATTAGTTGACTTGAAATCTTTCATAATCGAGTTCACCTAATTTTAGAACTCCCGTAGCAACTTAGAATGATGGTTTGTACATTAAACCATTTATAAACCAAATTTACTATTTAACAGTGTAAGTTCTACAAAATTCTGTTCAGTAGAATCTCAGTTATAGTCATATTTACAATATTTATTGCTCATTAAACCCTTTTTTTACATTTGAAATAAAATCAGTAACTGTTTTGGTATTTCCCTGTTATGCCAACACCATTGTAACCAAGCGTAATATTTGGCACAAAAATGAAATGATACATTTGAAAAAAAAAATTGTTGATAAAATAAATGAGCATTTAAAAAATATAACTTTTGAAAATTACAGACTTTGACCTACCATTTTTTTAAATCTATAAAAATAATGGTACTACTTGGTTATCCCGCCGACCAAAAATCTATTGCCAAACTATAAGATTAAAGGTCAGTAATGGTTAATCGTAAATGTCACATTCACTTGACTTTAAGCAAGTTACACGTATTTACGTCATCAGGTGATTTTTATTTCGACTTTTTAAATATATTTCTATTAATGTTATACTATTTTATTTGTTCTTTCGTTATTTAAAATAAAAATTATGTCAATTTGTATAATTTGGCGAGTGGTTTGACGATTTATATAATTTGGCGAAATTGGTCGACGGGTACCAGAATGAATACTTAAAATATAAGAATAAATAAATATTTTGCAAGTAATAAAATATGGCCAATTTAAACTGCTGTCTTGAAATTGTAAATGTCTTTTACTACTGAAGCATGGCCTACGTAATACGAATGTCTCACATTTCAGTAAACATTTTATTCTTTCAATGAAGACATTCATGGTTTTTTGAATAAAACATTTTTATATGTATAATTCCTAACTTCTGAAATAATTTTATTGTATCTTCCTCATCATCAGATAACTACGAAATGGTAAAATCTATATCAGTATCAGTAATAAATATTTTCTATTAAAAAAATAAATTAAAAAGTTTTGCGAGATTATGATGGAATAAAATGAATTCCATCATTAAAAATTCCTGCATAAAAATATTCACGTTCAATAATTAGTAAATGTTAATGTGTGGCACGGTTTGCATTAAAAATCGTTTGCACGATTAGGGTTGAAATAAATGGCGCGATACCATACATTTTGGCATGGTATCGCGACAAAAATTAGAACGAAAAAGTACCACAGATTTTTATTTTTTATTATTTATTTAGTTTTAGTTTTTGAGGCGTTTGAATTTTTATTTCTAATTGACGAAGTTGTTTTTATTTAACCAAAAGGATTGATTAAAAAAATATTCAATTAGAATTTTTTCCCTTGCTATAGTAACAGAATGAAAAGAATGAGTTTTTAGAAATTATCACTTGAAAAGTCCAGGTTTTGACGCCAGTGCCAAATTAGAAAATATGAAATATTTCTCGAACTATTGGGCTTAAAAGAATTTAGTTAGTACCATTCGATTCAGCATACAAAAATAGACCAAAATATGTTATCAGTTGAAAAATAACTATAAAATCAGATTTTTAAGGAATTTTTTTTAAGTTCGTTCTCTGTTTTACCCCCCTTAGGGGTGGAATTTTGAAAAATCCTTTCTTAGCGGCACTCTATATCATAAAAAGTATTTTTACCCCGATTTTCAAGACTTTAGCTTCTGTAGTTTTGGCTGCGCGTTGATTAATACAAAATCCAGACTTTCTTTTATATATATAGATTTCTAATACGTATTTTATATGGATGTTGATTTGATGTTTTATATGTAATTGGTGACATTTCTTTTTTCTTTATTTCAATTCATATTAAATTTTAGTCTACTCAGGACAATATCATATTAATTAATAATAGTATACCATCTTTTTAGTGATTATTATGCATATAACTTTATTTGATATAACTAATGATATACTGTATGTATTAAAATTGGGTAAATAGTTTTTATTATTATTCCTCTATACTTTTTAATATTGTTTTATTTTCAACTTTGTATTCCATGATTAATTATCGGTTTAATGTGTTTGATTGTCACAATCATATTTTTTAGCTTATTTGTGGCTAATATGAAGCTAATTCACACACTATATTTCTGATCTTTAGGCTATTGGGAATTTTAGAATCTGACAATCTTCTATAAACATCCATTTTTTATTTTTTTTTCCTGTTCATTTTTTATATGTAATAGTAATTATTAAAGTTTTTTATATTTTTATTATATATAATTTATTTTATTTTATAGCATATAGCTATATTCTATATATTATCAATGTTACAAATTTTTTTAATCTCTCAGTGTAGATTAAATGGGTTCGGTAACAGAATATATTGAAAGCATTTTATTAACATTTAATATATTTAAATTTTTTTGAATAGTGATATATAGTATGGTATTATTTTTATGGATTTGTGTAGTAATGTAGTTGATATATTTTAATTTCATTAGCTTTTATTAGGTTCTTCTTTTTGTGATATTTGAATAATAATAATAGTTTTAAAATAAAATAATAGATGGCAGCACCAAAAAATTTTGTCTTTTTAAAGCTTATATTAAAGTAATAATTTTAATTTTTTACACCAGGTGGTATTGAACGCTGGATTTTAGCAATATTGTAAAATTGATATTAAACAATTTAAAAGTGTTTTTAGGTATTTTAAATAATGTAATTATTTTCTATTTATATTATATTAATTGAATTTATCACGGTATTTCAAAATGAATTAACTGAATCCATAGGTTTTAATTTCTGTGTTAACTTAACTGTTTTATTCACCTTAATCTTATCATGCTTTTCAATTATGTGCGGGAAGATATTTTGAAAATCAACTGGGAATTTATTCGGTATGTTGTGTAAGATTTCAATTGCTATAAATTAAATATTTAATGGGTTGTAGTGTTTTTTCCATTTCATGCCATTTGATAATGTTCTGTTTTCATCTTGAAACTATTCTTTTGGTTATATTGGTTGTTTGGGTACAGGAGAAAAAAAAATTCAGCTTTTAGCTTTTTTCTCACAGAAAACAACTGATTTGCTTATATCATTGAATTCTGTACTCTTGAAAACGTAATTCAATATATAAGTTTTTCAATTTTTTCGGAATCCATATTCTTCTTTTTTTCTTCCATATTAATTCTTGTAATTAAATATAAGGCACTGTATTTTATACATACAGTTCTATATTATAGGTTTGTGGCATCCATTTTTATTGTCAATTCATTCACAATATTGCGGCTTTTGATGATGGTCGGTAATGTTTCATTAATGGTTATATATATATATGTATGTATATATATATATATATATATATATATATATATATATATATATGGGGCATTTTCACAATCTTTTGACTTTCATGTCCCAGAATAATAATTTTTATTTTAATACACTTTTTTGTGTTTTTTTTTTCTTTCATATACTGGGGATGGGGGACATCCCATTGCATGATTGCATAACAATATTAACGAGATAAATAAGTTTTGGACGATGTTGGGTGTTCAAATACCAGGAAAACCCCTCAACCGTCCCGTGTCCCTGATGCTTATTTTTAAGTTTGGAGCTGTCTGCATAAAGTTGTTTCAATAAAAGTAATTCAATGTAATTTTTTTCCGAAACTGGGACAATTGTTTTATATAAATATATAGCAAAAAATTAACCTGCACACATTTTTACGGTTGATATATATTTTTTTAACTCTGTCCCCTGTGTTTTTCATCCTTGCCGTCCCTCTTGCTAAACTTATACAGAAAATCACTTCAGATGCAGCCACAGAATTTTTTTCAAGTTTTTTCTCATGCAGAAGTATGCTAGAGAAAGAATGTCTAAAGTTCTTTGACAGGAAATTTACTACAGAATTAAAATCAGCATTTAAATATCAATTTCAAGATGTGCCTTTATTGATAGTCTTACCGACCCCAAGGTTTATTCCTGCACTTTTCCAGGTAAATTAAAAAAAAAAAAATTAATCCAATGTTAACAACTGTTTCTAAAAATCAATGAACATTGTGGCTATCACTTAGTCTTAACATGATTTTCCTAAAAATAGGTGGTAATTTTCCTTACCGTTCCATCCCTACCGTCCCTTTTTTCCTATACCATCCCCTTTTTTTACCTTACCGTCCCTTCTTTAACATCCCTTTAAGACAATGTTATACAAAAATTCTGTATTAAAAGTACTACATTTTTATTATTTCTTATTTAAATGTCCTGTGGGTACTATGCAAATTCATTATATGTAAAAATTTAGAAGAAAAAAAAAGTTATATGGGTAAAATGGTAAGGAAAATTAAACTCGCAAGTTTAACTTAAACCTCATTTAAATGAAAAAAATTTCGCTGCTGTTTTTTTCGCTGCTGAACCATTTTTTTCTTTATTTTGAATCATTAAGGCATTCGTCTATCAGATTAAAATGTTATTTTAGCAAGTTTAATTTCGCCAGATTTTTCCCCCCAAAAGTCAAAAGATTGTGAAAATGCCCCATATATATAGTATAGCACTATATCAGCGCCATCGAACAGCGATATAGAGGGCGGTAGGAGGTGTGCACCGCATAGGGAGTTCAGCAGTGGAAAATTGATCGAAAGTAAAGACATGGATCATGGAACTAAGACGGAAGGAAAGCAAGGGTTTCTTTGCATTGGGGTCTTCCCTGCTAGCTGTTTGCCACCGAATTTTTTATTCAACGTTAATTTCCATGAGCACTTTCAGGAAACAGCGGATAGTAACATGAAGTTATCGCTTAGCGTTAGGGTGGTTGCAACAGCGTTAGGAGGGTTTCAAGTAGTTCACCAACGTAAAATCCCGACTACACCTGCGCCTCAGAGCTAATCCGGTTGCCCGTCTTTCTTCTCATTCTTCTATAATTCTATGACATGGATGCGTCGAAACACCGCCCCCTGAATACTAGGCCTGAGCGCTCACACAAAAATGGCGGTTGCCGAAGGCGGATTTTTTTAAGCGTAGGTACGGTCCCTTAAATGTAGACACCAGTATTTTATAACAGATTTCGCTACCTTGCTTATTCTCAGAAAAATGAAGCGGAAAAAACTTCAAAAAATTATTGGTAGGAATATTTAAGGGACCGTACACACGCTGAAAAAAATCCGCCTTCGGCAGCCGCCATTTTCGGTCCAGCGCTCAGGCCTAGTATTCAGGGGGCGTTGGTCCAAATCAGAACAACGTACGGTAGTACGGTTTCTGATTGCGGAAGGTAAGCGTAATGCGGACATCTATCGGTGAATAGTGGCGGTCTATTGCTAGTACTGTTTAGGTCGAACGGTAGTGAACAACCCATTCCGCACTCACTTTACTGTACTGAAGATGTTGTTTTATGGTGGTGTGAACCTCTTCTTTACTCAGGTTGAGTTTGTCACCGATGTCACGGGTTCGAATTCTTCGATTAGCTCTGATGATTTCATAAATGACGCAATGCAGTCGTTGGCAATCACGATGTTTGTTTGGCCCGGTCTTGGCTGGTCCGATAACGTTTGCCGCCCTTTACGAAAACTTTTACACCAGTTGTTCACAGCCGTTCGAACTAAACAGTGTTCGCCATTGACTGCACCATTCGCTGATACATGTCCGCATTACGCTCACTTTCCGCAATTAGAAACCGCACTACCGCACCTTATTCCAATCTGGACGCATCCATTTATGGCACGACTTTATTTTTGATCAATTCCTTTACCGCGAACAGGCTTCACTGTTGAAAGCCGTATGCGGTACACACCTCCTGCCACACTTTATATCCCTATTCGGTGGCGCTGCTATAGCTGACGCAATCGCACGTGCCTTTTCATTTGGGCAATCCTTATATTTCTTCTATCAAATTGTTTTACTTAAAAGGTATTTCCTATGTTTAATCATTTTATTGTAAAATAGTATTTCACAACTTTATTTTTTTTTCTACCTACTCTATTCATTAATAAATGCAATAATAAAAAAAAAAAAAAAAAAAAAAAAAAAAATAGAGAAAGCCAGGGAAGGAAAAAAGCAGAAATCCAAATACTTTTTCTATAATTTTTTTTTTATTGATAGAATCGCCAAAGAAGGATATTTATATATGCTATCATCACCTTGTGGTCCATCTTCTTCTTCGAATATCTAGTCGAATAGATGGATACCTTCGAATATCTAGTCAAATATCGATTCAAGCTGTACTTATTTCATCAGTTTTACAACAATAACAACTTTTCGAAAAGAGAATCACATGAAATCTTATTATTTAAAATGAATTTATGATTTCAAACTCTTTTATTTAAAATAGGATTTCTTACGTCAACTTATTTTATATAAAAAAATATTTTTTCTATTAAATTATTTTAATTAAAAGGTATTTCCTCTATCTAATCATTTTAATTAAAGGTATTTACTCTATCTAATCATTTTATTGTAAAAGGTATTTATTTTAACAACATTATTTTAATTCTACCTACTCCATTCAGTAATGAACGCAATAAAAAAATATAAAGCTAGATATGAAAAAAAAAAAAAAAAAAAAAAGCAGAAATCCAACTACTTTTTTCATCAATTTTTTTAATTGATAGAATTGAAGAAGAATGGTATTTGTGTAAGTTATCATCACCTTGTGATCCATCTTCTTCTTTGAATATCTAGTCGAATAAGGACCGCGGACGGAAGCACATACATTCGAATATCTAGTCGAATATCGATTCAAGCTGTACTTATTTCATCAGTTTTACAACAATAACAACTTTCGAAGTCTTGGAATATCTAGACGAATATTGATTCAAGCTATACTTATTTCATCAGTTTTACAACTATAATAACTTTTTGAAAACAAAATCACACGAAATTGTGTTATTTAACTCCTTCTCTGTCGGCATCGCATGTCATACGTTCGACGTTTTTGTTCAGGTACGGTTGATGTCGCATGTCATGCGACGCGAAGAAAATTTCCATCCTTGAATGTGAATTTGTCGCAACTTGCACGTCGGTATATCCTGGGATCGTTTTTTGTATTTCTGCATACTGATAAGAGATGACGCAACTAGTTCTATTATTTTCGAATTTGCCGTAATATCGGCGTTCGTTAGTTGTTGTTCCATGAAAAAATGGCTTATATGGTGGATTCAGAGAATGATTCTTCTGAGGGAAGTGAATATAATATCTCTCAGTCAGAAGATGAGAGCTCTGACTTATATAATACCAATATACAATAACTTTTAATAATTTTTTTATGCAGATATTTATCTAATATTATAATACGAGAAAATCTTTTATGTGTGTAAATTTTATGTAAAAAGCTGTTCAGAAAATCAATGTTGGCAAGATTTTGCCAAATTTGGCGAAATGTTGCAAACTTTGTGTTTATACTTCAAATAGATTTGATAAATATGGTTTCAGACTATTTTTTTTTTTTTTAAACTTGAGTGCATTGCAGGAAAAACTGGGGGTCAGTGACATCTTGATTGGTCAAACAAAAATTGGTTACAAACGAAAATATTTTACTTTTTCCAATTCAGGATAGAACATATATTAATTCTCAGCAATAATAATAATAATAATAATAAAATGCTTTTTTAGGATTGGAAATTAAAAAAAAAAAAAAAAAAAAAAAAAAGAAAAAAAAAAACGACAGAGAAGGGTATTAAATTATAAGCAGAAGTTCTCATATACGTCCATTAAAAATATTTCAAAAATATATATTCCAAAAACACACTCAAAATATATATTAAATATTTAATTGCTAAAAAGGACGTCAAACGTTAATAATAATTATAATTATAAATTATAATTATAATATATAATTATAATTATAATTATAGTATTAATAATAATAATAATAATAAACGTTAATAACGTGAGATGTAAAGAGCACATTGCAGACATAAAATTTAATAGAGGTAAAACCGCATTATCTAGGCTAAATAAAATAGAAAACATAAATATTTTGTTTAATGAAAGTAGATTAATTTATAGGTCAGATTTTTATTTGAAACTTTTTATTAGAGAATCTATTGAAATTTACGTCAGAAACTCAATGGTCTGCAATGATTCCTTGTCATTTCAAATCCCAAATATTTGGATTGAATTGTTAAATAATTTGAAAATAAAATAGGGCAACGTGAAACATGTTAAAATATTACGCGCGTGATTTTTATTTATTTATTTTTAAATTTCATTTGTAATAGTTTATTGTCATTTTCCATCTTTGTGTTTATTTGTTTTTCTGATGATGATTGAGTAAATTCAATCGAAACATGTCAAATTATTAAGATCTTTTAATGTATTTTATTAACGTTTGACGTCCTTTTTAGCAATTAAATGTTTAATATATATTTTGAGTGTGTTTTTGGAATATATATTTTTTGAAAAAGACAGAGAAGGGGTTAAAATGTCTTTCTAACATCAAATTGTTTTCTTTAAAACGTACTTCTTACGGCATATTATTTCATTTAAAAAGTATTTCTTCTATCAAATTGTTTTGCTTGAAAGGTATAGATAATGGAAACCATTATCTAATATTTTTTTTTCTAAAGAGTATTTAGTTTAACAGTTTTATTTCATTTCTGCCTACTCCAAGGTGTCTACAGATCAGGGAAATTCACAGTCAATTAAAATAGGAAATACCAGCATTTATTTATAGAAAATTCACCTTATTTATCCGCGTGATTAAACAAGATGAAATTCTCTATAAGAAAATACTGGGGCTTCACCCTTTTTTTTGTCTGTGTTTTTCCCTGATCTGTAGACACCCTGTACTCTTTCATTAATAAATGCAATAAAAGTAAAAAAAAAAAAAAGCAGAAATCCAGCTACTTATTTTATCAATTTTAGGTAGCTTTCATTACATATATATATATCTGACCTTTGTCATACTGTAACTCTCGAATTTATGAACCGATTTGGATGTAATTCGGTATGTACATAGTACATACCAATGTCTCGACCGAGTTCGTTGGCCAGCTTCATCCGCCATTTTGTTTCAAAATGGCGGCCATTTAAAATTTTTTTTAAAAATTTAAATTTGAAATGTGGTACCAAAGAATTGAAAATGGAAAATATTTTTTTCTTATGTATTTGACCTTTATACAAAGACTAGCCGCCTTCGCCCGCTACGCTGGTCGGTTTTTCTAAAGAAATCTTGAATGAAACAAAATATATCTGTGAATTTGATCATGCGTTTTAAAGCAATATGGACATTTACCTGGTGTATCCAACCGAATTTCTGAAAGCAATATGAATGCCATTACACTATTATATCTTTTATTGAGTCATACAAAATTTAGGCTGTTAAGGACTAATTTCTTTAGTTGATCTGTTAGTGTAGGATTCGGTAAAGAACAATAGAACAATAGGTAATATACTAAAAGCGTTCATGAAAAATTATCAATGCAAGTCTCATCAGAATCTGTTAATTGGACTTATTGAAAAGGCTGATCGTTCATAATAATTGGGTTCGTCTGATTTTATAACTTTCATCTATAATTCTACAATCAAGCAACCTAACAACCAAGCAACAGCAAATGATATGTGCTTTATACTGAAACATTCACTGAAAAATTAACTAACCGATCAAGTTGCATCGAAATCCACTTAGCAGAATCTTTTAAACTGGAAAATATACCAAAACCTTCTCTAAAAATGATCTAATTAACAGTTTAAATCCCATAAAAATTCATTCAGTGGAACCTTTAAAAAAAGCAAATCTTTCAAAATTCGTTTCATCTGATTTAGAACTTTCCCCATAATTATTTAACTAAGCAATGTAGAACGGTATGTTTTATACTAACATCTTTTCTGAAAAATTATCTAACTAACAATGTAAGTTCCGTCAAAATCTATTCAGCAGAACTCAAGATATAAGCGGCCGGAATGAAATTTCTCTTTGCATTATATATATATATTGAGATAGTTAAATATAACTTTCATAATCGCGTTAACCTGATTATAGAACTCTCTGGTAGGTAGGGATATGTATATAATGCATCACTTCTGAATTTTTTAAGGAACTCAGCTCAACTTCCATAACTATAGCATATATACTCTCTAGTATACCCTATCTCTGTGGCGTATATCTTCCAATTTTCTTTACTGTACCACTGAGAACTTTTTTCTCATAGCTTCGTAACTAAACAATACAGAATGATATGATAAAAATACAGAATGAAAAAATTCCTGAAATATTATCTAACTTACTGTGCATTTAATTAGTTGACTTGAAATCTTTCATAATCGAGTTCACCTAATTTTAGAACTCCCGTAGCAACTTAGAATGATGGTTTTTACATTAAACCATTTATAAACCAAATTGACTATTTAACAGTGCAAGTTCTACAAAATTCTGTTCAGTAGAATCTGAGTTATAGTCATATTTACAATATTTATTGCTCATTAAACCTTTTTTCTTTACATTTGAAATAAATTCAGTAACTGTTTTGGTATTTTCTTGTTATGCCACCACCATTGCCACCTAGCGTGATATTTGGCACAAAAATGAAATAATACATTTGAAAAAAAAAAAAAAAAAATTTGTTGATAACAAAAAATGGCACAGATGTCATATAGCCCGATATTGGCGCGATTTTTTTCTGACGCCAATGTCATATACGCAACGGGTACTTAACTGGCGCCAAAGTGTCGTTATTTTGCTTAATATGGTAACCCGGATGTTGTTGTTTATGCTGTTGATGTTTTCGTCAAACTGTCGTTAGAAAAAAATCGCGCCAATATAGGGCGTATATGACATCTGTGCCAAAAAAAATGAGCATTTAAAAAATATAACTTTTGCAATTACAGACTTTTGACCTACCATTTTTTAAATCAATAAAAATAATTGTACTACTTGGTTATCCCGTCGACCAAAAATCTATTGCCAAACTATAAGATTAAATGCCAATAACGGTTGATCGTAAATGTCACATTCACTAGACTTTAAGCAAGTTACACGTATTTACGTCATCAGGTAATTTTTATTTCGACGTTTTAAATGTATTTTTATTAATGTTATACTTATTTATTTGTTCTTTCGTAATTGAAAATAAAAATTATGTCAATTTGTATAATTTGGCGAAATTGGTCGACGGGTACCAAAATAAATACTTAAAATATAAGAATAAATAAATATTTTGCAAGTAATAAAATATAGTCCAATTTAAACTGCAGTCTTGAAAATGTAAATGTCTTTTACTACTGAAGCATGGCGTACGTAATACGTATGTCTCACATAGTAAACTCACTGCAGTAAACATTTCATTATTTCAATGAAGACATTCATGGTTTTTTGAACAAAACATTTTTATATGTATAATTCCTAACTTCTGAAATAATTTTATTGTAGCTTCCTCATCATCAGATAACTGCAAAATGGTGAAATCTATATCAGTATCAGTAATAAATATTTTCTATTCAAAAAATAACAAATTAAAAGTTTTGCGACATTATGATGGAATAAAATAAATTCCATCATTAAAAATTCCTGCATAAAAATATTCACGTTCAATAATTAGCAAATGTTAACGTGTAGCACGGTTTGCAATAAAAATCGTTTGCACGATTCGGGTTGAAATAAATGGCGCGATACCATACATTTTGGCATGGTATGGCGACAAAAATTAGAACGGAAAAGTACCACAGTTTTGTTTTGTTTTTTTTAGTTTTAGTTTTTGAGGCGTTTGAATTTTTTTTTCTAATTGACGAAGTTGTTTTTATTTAACCAAAAGGATTGGTTAAAAAATTACTCAATTTGAAATTTTTCCCTTGCTATAGTAACAAAATGAAAAGAATGAGTTTTTAGAAATTATCACTTGAAAAATTCAGGTTTTGGCGCCAAAGATAGTGCCAAATTAGAAAAAATATGAAATATCTCTCGAACTATTGGGCTTAAAAGAATTTAGTTAGTACCATTCGATTCAGCATACAAAAATACACCAAAATATGTTATCAGTTGAAAAATAACTATAAAATCAGATTTTTAAGGAATTTTTTTTAAGTTCGTTCTCTTTTTTACCCCCCTTAGGGATGGAATTTTGGAAAATCCTTTCTTAGCGGCACTCTATATCATAAGAAGTATTTTTACCCCGATTTTCAAGATTTTAGGTTCAGTATTTTTGGCTGCACGTTGATTAATACACAATGCAGACTTTCTTTTATATATATAGATTCCGGAGCAGTTTTTGTTTCGTCTATATCTTAAAAAATGGCTGAGTTATAGCATTTTGAATTTCTAGCGTGGCTGACATTTTGAAACGTCCTGAATTTTGTCACGCGATAAAAGGCGTATTTATGAACCGATTAGGAGGTAACTTCGTTTGTACATAGTACAAACCAATGTCTCGACCGAGTTCGTTGGCCAGCTTCATCCGACATCTTGTTTAAAAATGGCAGCCATTTAAATTTTTAAGAAAAATTTAAATTTGAAATGTGGTACCAAAAAATTGAAAATTGAAAAAATATTTTTTCTTATGTATTTGACCTTGATACAAAGATTCGGGAGCAGTTTTTGTTTCGTCTATATCTTAAAAAATGTCTGAGTTATAGCATTTTGAATTTCTAGCGTGGCTGACATTTTGAAACGTCCTGATATTTGTTACGTGATAACAGGCGTATTTATGAACCGATTTGGATGTACCTTGGTGTGTATATAGTACATACAAATATTTCGACAGAGTTCGTTGGCCAGCTACATTCGTCATCTTGTTTCAAAAGGGTTGCCATTTAAAAAAAATTTAATTTAAAATTTAAAATGAGGTATTAAAAAATTGGAAAATGGAAAAGATTTTTTTATGTGTTTGGCCTTAATACAAAGATTCCGGAGCAGATTTTGTTTCTGAAAATTTGTTCTTTTGTTTATATCTTAAAAAATGGTTGAATTATAGCACTTTGAATTTCTAGTATGGCTAACATTTTGAAACGATCTTGTATTTGTCACGCGATAACACACGTATAAGCCAATTTCCATGTAAGAAGGCATGTGGATAATATACATCAACATCTCAGCGAAATATAAGTTACTTTAAATAAAAGCAGCTTGGATAAAGCTGACTAATGTCGCGAAATTCTGATTCATAATGATTTAGTATTGATAAAAATCAGTATTGAATCTCCTATATTCGGTTTCCACTAAATTGAGCTTCGTGTGTTTGAATAATATAAGTTGGATTTTTTAAAATAAGGAATATGAAAGCTATCTCTTCCTCCCGGCACTGGCCAGAAGGACTTTTTTAAATTTATAGAATCGCCGAAGATGATTATAAACTATTTTTTTTTTTTTTTTTTTTTTTATGTAGCGTAGTAAATTCTTATAAAGTCGAATATCTATTGAAGCTATACTTATTTCATCAATTTTACAATTACAATAGTTTTTTTTTTTAAATAAATAATCGCCTTAAATCGTATTTTTTAAAAGTAATTATGATATCATATCAAAAGTAAGGTAATACCTGCTAAAAGTTATAAAAAATACGTTTAAAAATTAATATGAGTACCTTTATTCTGATTCTTTGATCTGATCATCTGATTTTTAGGGTTTCGTTCATCTGACGAAACCCTATTCGTCTCACTCCTCAGTCTGTCTGTCCGTCACACAGCCCGTTTTCAGAAACTATATATGTTGGAGACTTGAAATTTTGGATTCTTATAGCTGAACACCTCACATCAAACGACAAATCTTAAAATTTTGGAAAAGCCTTATATTTACCCGTCTGGGCTCTAACTTGTGTATTTTAAGCTTTTTCTTTTTCCTAATTGAGCCCCTAATTAAGCTGAAGATGTGAAATTTTGCATACTTATAGCAGAACACTCGCGATCAAACGAAAAATCATAAAATTTTCAAAAAGTCTTATAATATTTATCCCTCCGGGCTCTAACTTCTGTATTTTTAGCAATTTTTCTAACCTCCACAATTTTCATCCGGGGTGCACTTTTCTAACTTTTGTTGGCACTTCTTTGACCACTCAGTCATATTACGCACCATAGCCGTACTTATTTTAGTTCCAATTTTTACCGCCAGGGGGCGCCTATTTATCTCGGGTGCTATGGGCCCGATTCCCTCGACTAATATATCTACAGATAGTTTATAAAACGCAGTTTCGTTCGGATAGAGGTTTGTTTAGAATAGAGTGCGCCCCCTGGTTGCGAAAATTCCTGGTTGGAACTAACAGATTTTGAAAAAGGATAAAGTGTTTTAAAAGGCATATTAAACGAAACCCTCTGTGCGATCTGTGATTACACTTACCCATTTTAGGTAGCTTTCATTACAAAAAGCTACCTATTGCAGCCGTTCGGAGGAAAGCGATTTCAAAAAATTTTGGTATATTTTCATCGATCATGACCCCCAGACCCCGAAACCACCCTCCGTTCAAAATTTATATATATATATATACAGTCGAACCCGGTTAAGACGCGTTTCAAGGGAGTAGACAAAAGTCGTGTATTAAGCGGGATCGCGTATTAAACGTGATTTGAATAACGTTGCAGAAACTGTGCTTATTTACACATCTAATCGTCTAAATGAACTTTAGAATTTTCGATTATATGTTTACGGTCGAAAATTGTATCTTTAGGTATATTTAGATTGAAATTTAATTGTATTCAACTTTAACTGATTATTATTTTTTAGGAACGACTAGAATAACTGCTGAAAATAAAAAAATGAATTTAAACGACTTTATTGTAGATTAATACGTTACAACCAAAAATAAAAAAAATAATTTCAAGCTTGACAATTTTTTTCTTTTTTTTTTTAACGGAGGTAAAAAATAAAAAATATTAAACTTTTGAAAGCACAATCCAGTTGTTAAAATCATATTTAGTACTTGTAATAATGAGTGCCATTATAATCTATTCTTTTCATTATAAAAGAAAATTATCCTTATTAATCTTTTTGTAAAAAATATTGTTAGCATAGCAAAAAGAAAAAAAAAGTAAAAGAATTAAACAACCTCAGTCGTATTTATTTAACCTTTACGAGTTTCTTTCTTTCTTTTCTTTTTTTTTTTTTTTTTTTTTTGCCTTTAATATACATTATAAAACATATTAGGTGTATAACTTACATTTAAAACCTCACTAATAATAGGTATAATCATCTTTAATCATGATTTTATGACATATCTGAGTATCCTGAATTCGTCTTTCTCTACAGTGAAAACATACACAAAGCGAGAAATGCAGACTGTTAGGACGCGGGATCAAAGAATTCCAGTGTTGCTAACTTAGCGGGATTTTTAAAATTCAAATATCTAGCGCTATTTCCGATTAGTAATGTTTGCCTTAATTAATCTGTTATTAAATAAAGTAAATATTACTATTTGAAGTCGCTGTTTTTTATTTTAATATAAAAAATCCGATTACTTGGCAATACAGGAAAGGCGACAAGGAATTCGCATCTTGATCAATGAATTCGCGTCTTAAGCGTGATTTTTTGACTTAAAGGACCGGAAATCTCTCGCGTATTAAGCGGGATCGCGTATTAACCGTTCGCGTATTAAACGTGATATTTTTACATTAGCCTTATAGGCGATGTTCAAGGGATCGGAAAAAATCCGCGTATTAAGCGGGATCGCGTATTAACCGTGAGCGTCTTAACCGGGTTCCACCGTATATATATATATATATATATCTGACCTATGTCACACTGTAACTCTCGTAATTATGAACCGATTTCGATGTAATTCGGTGTGTACATAGTACTTACAAATGTCTCGACCGAGTTCGTTGGCCAGCTTCATCCGCCGTTTTGTTTCAAAATGGCGGCCATTTAAAATTTAAAACAAAAATTAAAATTTGAAATGGGGTACCAAAAAATTAAAAATGGAAAAATATTTTTTTCTTATGTATTTGACCTTTATACAAAGATTTCGGAGCAGTTTTTGTTTTGTCTATATCTTAAAAAATGGCTGAGTTATAGCATTTTGAATTTCTAGCCTGGCTGACATTTTGAAACGTCCTGGATTTTGTCACGCGATAAAAGGCGTATTTATGAACCGATTTCGATGTAATTCGGTGTGTACACAGTACATACTAATGTCTCGACCGAGTTCGTTGGCCAGCTTCATCCGCCATTTTGTTTCAAAATGGCGGCCATTTAAATTTTTTTAAAAAATTTAAAATTTGAAATGTGGTAACAAAAAATTGAAAATGGAATTTTTTTCTTATGTATTTGACCTTTATACAGTTTTTGTTTCGTCTATATCTTAAAAAATGGCTGAGTTGCAGCATTTTGAATTTCTAGCGTGGCTGACATTTTGAGACGTCCTGAATTTTGTCACGCGATAAAAGGCGTATTTATGAACCGATTTGGATGTAACTTCGTTTATACATAGTACATACCAATGTCTCGACCGGGTTCGTTGGCCAGCTTCATCCGCCATCTTCTTTAAAAATGGCGGTCATTTAAATTTTTAAGAAAAATTTAAATTTGAAATGCGGTACAAAAAAATTGAAAATTGAAAAAATATTTTCTTCTTATGTGTTTGACCTTGATAAAAAGATTCGGGAGCAGTTTTTGTTTCGTCTATATCTTAAGAAATGGCTGAGTTATAGCATTTTGAATTTCTAGCGTGGCTGACATTTTGAAACGTCCCGATTTTTGTCACGCGATAACAGGCGTATTTATGAACCGATTTGGATGTAACTTGGTCTGTACATAGTACATACCAATGTTTCGACCGAGTTCGTTGGCCAGCTTCTTCGCCATCTTGTTTCAAAAGGATTGTCATTTAAAAAAAATTAAATTTAAAATTTAAAATGAGGTATTAAAAAATTGGAAAATGAAAAAGATTTTTTTTATGTGTTTGGCCTTGATACAAAGATTCCGGAGCAATTTTTGTTTCTGAAAATTTGTTCTTTTGTTTATATCTTAAAAAATGGTTGAATTATAGCACTTTGAATTTCTAGCATGGCTAACATTTTGAAACGATCTTGTATTTGTCACGCGATAACACACGTATTCGCCTATTTCGATGTAAGAAGGCATGTGGATAGTATACATCAATACCTCGACCATGTTCGCTGCCCAGATTCATCAGCCATCTTGTTTCAAAATGGCGGCCATTAAATTAAAAAATATATATATATTTAAAGTGAGGTGCAAAAAAATTAGAAATTGAAAAAGGTTTCTTTCTTAAGTATTTGACCTTGATATGAGGATTCAGGAGCATTTTTTGTTTGTCTTTACCTTAAAAAATGGCTCAGATATAGCAGTTTCAATTTCTATTGTGGGTGACATTTTGAAAAATCTGATTTTTTGCATGCGACAGCACTCGTATATATCAACCGATTCCGATGTGAGTGAGCATGTGCACAGCAATTACTAATGTCTGGACCAAGTTCACTGGTTAGCCTCATCCACCATGTTGTCTTAAAATGGCAGGCACTTTAAGAAATCGCCGAATTTGGCAGCCAAATATAAGTTACTTTAAAGAAAAGGAGCTTGGATAAAGCTGACTAATTTCGCGAAATTCTCATTCATTATATTGATAAAAATTAGTACTGAATCTCCTATATTCGGTTTCCACTAAATTGAGCTTCGTGTGTTTGAATGATATAAGTTGGCTTTTTTAAAATAAGGAATATGACAGCTACCTCTTCCTCTCGGCACTGGCCGGAAGGACTTTTTAAAAATGTATTTTTATCACTTTTAGCATGAATTAGCTTACTATTGATGATTTTAAGTGATTTTCATATATGATTTTAAAATATGTCGTTTTATTTAAAAGGTATTTCTTCTATCTAATCATTTTATTTTAAAAGAGTTTTCCTTTTAACAAATTTATTTTATTTTTACCTACTCTATTCATTAATAAATGCAATAAAAAAGGGGAAAGCTGAAAAAAAAACAGAAATCAAGCTACTTATTTAATCAATTTTTTAAATTGATAGAATCGACGAAGAAGTATATTTATATCAGCTATCATCAGCTTGTGGTCCATTTTCTTCTTGTAATATCTAGTCGAATAAATATATTCGAATTAGTCGAATAGATACATTCGAATTAGTCGAATAGATACATTCGAATTAGTCAAATAGAAACATTCGAATTAGTCGAATAGATATATTTTCGAATACCTAGTCGAATAGATACATTCGAATTAGTCGAATAGATATATTTTCGAATACCTAGTCGAATATCGATTCAAGCTATACATATTTCATTAGTTTTACAGCTATAATAACTTTTCGAAAGAAAACAACATGAAATCGTGTTATTTAAAAAGTCTTTCTCATATCAAATTGCTTTACTTAACACGTTCACGCCGGCGCGGTGGGTCACACTCGACTGTTTCAGAGCTGCCAAATCTCCGGCTTTTTGGATACCAGTATTATAATACAGAAAATGTTGTTTTATTTAATTAGAACAATTAGGCGATTTAAAGGAACAACATTTTCTCTCAAATAACAGTGGTGTGCAAAATTCCGGAGACTTAACAGCTCTGAGACAGTCGAGTGTGACCCACCGCGCTGGCGTGATCGTGTTAAAAAGTAATCCTTCTATCAAATTGTTTTGTGTAAAATGTATTTTCTTTATCGAATCATTTTATTGTAAAAGAGCGTTTCTTTTAACAATTTTATTATGATCTACTCTTTCATTAATAAATGCTATAAAAGAAAAAAAAAAGCAGAAATCCAGCTACTTATTTCATCAATTTTTTTAAATTGATAGAATCAACGAAGAAGTACAGTCGAACCCCGTTAATATGCGAATCAAGGGACCGATCAAATTTCGCGTATTAAACGGGTTCGCGTATTAACTGAGGTACGCGAATTTTCGCCCAGTGGTTCATCTAATAATAACCTATACGGACAAAATACATCGTTATGACAGTTTTTATCGTTTTTAAGACATAAAATGAGGACGTTTTCATTTGTTGTTACCATTCTATGTTTATCAAGCAGGAAAGTTCGAAAGTTTTATAGAGGGGTGACAACTGGACAAACCATCACCTCATCGATTTCATGGCTGAAATTTTAGGATTAGCTAAAACTCGAATAGCATATTAAAAAGCAACTGGTATGCCAAGTAATATCTTGGTGGAAATCACATGAAGACCTGATTTTAGGAGTTTACTCGTAAGTTTACCATTGTGTTTTCCTGCACCCAAATGTTATGAACACATAGAAGATCGCGGTTGGGAGCAGAAAAACACACAATGGTAAATCTACCAGTCAACCCCTAAAATCTTGTGTGCAGGTGGTTTCCACCAAGATATGACTTGGCAGACCAATTGCTTTTTAATATGCGAATCGAGTTTTAAGTAATCCTAAAATTTCAGCCGTGAATGCGATGAGGTGACGTTTCGTACAACCGCCGCCCGATCTATCGGAAATTCAAATAAGTATGTAAAAATCTATAGTCGTAAGTAAAAATCTTTTAAAATTTTATTAAATTTATATTTATTGTGTACTACACATAAAATTGAACAAAGCGATACCAAACGTTTTGCCAATCATGTTAATAAAGACTCATGTTAGCAAAATTTAAATCCTTGTTAGCTTTACAAAACAAATAGAGAACAGCGGATATTAATAAAAAGTCAATATAAAAACAGAAATGTTAAAATTTATTAAATTCGATAATGACATAAAAAATACTTTTTGGCAAAGTAGCTATCAACTTTGGCCAGTTTGACATGCAGCCGCACCATCAACCAACATGATAGTTTCTGCACTATCCTGATGATGGTAAACCTCGCTACTCGAAGGCCCTTCGTCAACGATGCATACGGCCTGAGAAAATTGAGCGCCTCCGTAATTTTGGAAAAGGGGCATAGGGCCATGGGCTCAGATTTTATCTTCTTCCTATCCATCCGGTTTTTCAGTCGCAGTTACATCGGCGATGATGTCATCCAGACTTCTAAGCTCAGAGATGACTACATCTTTGTCGATATTTGTATCTAGATCTTCAAAATCTTCCTCTACAATTTCCTGTGTGCTTAGACAGTCTTCTTTTCAACATCAGGGTGAGAGGTCACTCTGTACCAGTGATGTCGTCGCTATTTCCAAAACTTGCTATGGGAAAACAATTTGCAATTGACGTTGGTGTAACACTCTTCCACGCTGCGGTAAGCATGTATATAGCGTGGAGGACTGTAATAAGACGACATTCGTAGCGAGAAGGGTTGCCCCCGTGTTCCATTTGATGAAGGTATCGTTGTTCTACGGTAGTCTTGTAAATTAACATTGTGTTGTTAATGATTCCTTTATCCATTGGCTGAGAGACCCTTGTAGAATTTGGAGGTAAAATTCAGCTTGAATTTTTTTTCAGGCCTTTGTTATCTTTCGGATGCGCAGGGCAGTTGTCCACAAACAAAAATACTTGGCGCGAATCTTTTCCCATCCGCTGGTCAAAATTGTGAACCCATGTAGAAACTAGTATGTTGTGGCCATCACAAAACTTTCTTCTATCTCATACATGTCAATACTTCAAAATTCGCTATCATAATGCCAAATTAAATGGCAATCTGTGCGCATCAGGAGAATTCTAAAAAGATGAAATTCCGTGCATTAGTTCTCGAGGTACGACTGTCGCTGAAATCGTGCAAATCCAGCAAAATGCAGCATAACAGCGCCACCTATTGGGTTATTTACACCAGAACCTAATTATCACCAACTTATGTCAACGTCTAACTGAATATGAAGTTTGAGGAAAATTCGTGCATTAGTTCTTGAGATAGAGCTATTGTGCAAATCATGACAAATGCAGCATAGCAGCACCACCTGTTGAGTTATTTACACCAACGCATACTCAGCAGCAATATTAATCAAATTATACTTAAATCTGAAGTTTGATGAAAATTCGTGCATTAGGTCTTGAGATAGAGCTATTGAGGAAATATTTCAAAATGCAGCACAGCAGCGCCACCTATTGGGCGATTTACACCAACACGTAGTCAGCATCATTTCATATGAAGGACTAACTAAATCCGAAGTTTGATGAAAATGTGTGCGTTAGTTCTTAAGATAGACCTGCTGCGAAAATAGTGTAAATCCTGCATAAAGCAGCATATCAGCGCCACCTGTTGGGAAATTTACACCAAAACGTAAACAGCATCCATTCATGTCAAGGACTAACGGAATCTGAAGTTCTATAAAAATCCGTGCATTAGTTCTTGAGATAGAGCTTTTGTGGAAATCCTGCAAAATGCTTTATAGCAGCGCCACCTGCAGGGCGATTTACACCAAAAACTTATCAGCACCAATCTATATCAGGGACTACCTGAATATAAATTTTTATTAAATTCCGTGCAATAGTTCTTGAGATAGAGCGCCCACAAAATTTGTGTCACATACAGACAGACGGACAGACAGACAGACTCACAGTCAGACATTTTGTAAAAACATGTTTTTTGGAATCTCTAACCCGTGAAACGTGCAAATCCGTCGAAAACTGGAATTCGAAAATTTTCATGAATCCAATACTTTCTTCTTGTAAAGATAGAAGAAAGTAAAAAAGCTGCCGGTCATCCACGTTCTGCGCTGACTTTCGTACAAGCAAGGGAGATTTTTGACGTTTTTAAAATATCGCGGTTGCATAATTTTCGTATGACCAGTAGATGTACCTTGTTTGATCCGTCAGATTTGGCACCGAGCAGAAAGCAAAGACAGCCTTTGTTTAGTTTATCCCCTTGACATGTTTCTCCTTTCCTAGCTATTGTGTTGTTGGATATCAGTTTGTAAAAAAGTCTAAATTCGTCCACTTTGTAAATATCACAGCTTGAGTAGTTCTTTACAAGCAGCGGAGGTACATTTGTTTTCCAACATTTCACGTCTTCAATGTTGACAGCAGCTAATTCACCGCGCACTTGTTTGAATTTTATTCCATAACGAGATTTTAATCGATATCTAACTCTTTCTGGTCAGGAGGGGGGGGGGGGCAGCATTTTTGCTTATTTACTGTGCGGTCGTTATCAATAAAATTTTCTCTTAGGTCTTCCTGGCCTATTTGGCTGTACGAAGTGATCGGCGCCAGGGAAGAATTCTCCTTTTTCTAGGAAAGGTTGCAATTCATATTTTTAGTAAAGCCATACTTGGTTCTTTAGAAGTGTATTCATGAGATCGTGGTAATATTGAGGTGTTTTGATTAGAAGATTAATAAAACATAACACAACCAATCATTTCTTAATGATAACTCTGAAACACTACGCGCGTTCCTGAGCTTTAGAAATATTGCTGGCGTAGCACGTGGTCAAAATCAGCTTCAAGCAAAGGGGGGGGGGGGGAGGGGAAGAAGGCGTGATATGTCATTGACCGAAGAGCACTGATTTAGACAAAAAAAAAACAGCATTCTTAGTGTCTTGTCTGTCAAGTTTGAGGCATTATTCCCTCTAAAACCTCTCCTGTTTCGAACCAAACTGTATTCGCGTATTAAACACAGGATTTTTTTTCACGGGGCTGCTGAAACTTCGCGTCTTAAACGGGTTCGCGTATTAAGCGTGGTTTTTTATATGCAAAAGATAAGCGTTTTTCAAGGGGCCGAAGAAAATTCGCGTATTAAGCTGTTTCGCGTATTAAGCAGGGCGCGTATTAACGGGGTTCGACTATATTATAAGCTATCATCAGCTTGTGTTCCATTTTTTTCTTGGAATATCTAGTCGAATAGATATATTCGAATTAGTCGAATAGATACATTCGAATTAGTCGAATAGATACATTTGAATTAGTCGAATAGATACATTCAAATTAGTCGAATAGATATATCTTCGAATACCTAGTCCAATATCGATTCAAGCTATACTTATTTCATTAGTTTTACAACTATAATAACTTTTCGAAAGAAAATAACATGAAATCGTGTTATTTAAAAAGCTTTCTCACATCAAATTGTTTTACTTAAAAAGTAATCCTTCTATCAAATTGTTTTGCTTAAAATGTACAGTAATACCTCGACTTACGTCTGCAATGCGTTCCAAGATTAGCGACGTAAGTCGAGGTACATTTAGGTAAGCAAAAAAGGATAAGTACTAATAAAAATTCTCCAAAATCTAATGAACATATTCTATTGTATTTAGGGATTATTTTACATGCATTTAACACTAACAAAAAAATGCACTTGCAATACAAGAATTTGAAGCAAATTAGTAAATTGTTAAATTACAATTTATTGTTCTTTTAGCTGTCCCGTTCCAGTCTTTGAGGATGTGAAAAAATCTTGCAATGAAGTTTGAACTGACAAATTTTTCTTTTTTACTTTTAGAAGCTCTTTGTAAGAACAGAAGGATTTTTCTAAGCTTTATAAAGTAACTTTTTTTTTATTTATTTGTCACTATCAGTTGACAGTCGCGGGAATGTTTACCTTCATGGAACCAAAAATCTTAAAAAAAAAAAAAAAAAAAAAAAAAAACTAGAAAACAGGAATTCTGCTTTTTCAGAATTTAGTGTCGTCCCCGATGAAAAAAAAATATATGTATATAATAAATAGTACAAAACATATTTCAATTTTAAGACTTACAGCACACGTTTTTATTTTATGTAAAATGACGTCATTCGAATTCGCTGAAGAGTTCCACATTTACGATCCACTCTTAAACATCTTACAGTAAAGTATGCATAGGGCGTCACTATCGCGAATAATATACAAATGCAGCAAAAAGATACCGTCATTAAAGAAACTCTAAAAAAAAAAAAAATTCATAGACTTTCATTTGTTTGTAACATTAATAGAGATACTTAAAATTAAATATAGTTTATAGTAGCTCCATGTTTTAACATAAATCATTCGTTTATATTTTTTTTCAAAATAGCACGCATTTTAATTACATTTTCTTTCGGTTGTTATGAAAAAAATGGCAACAAAAATATATAATTAATATTTTACAACTATTTTTCCTTTACTTTCTACAGAAATGGAGTACTTCCGTTGCCAATATTAAGCAAATGGCCCCAAAAACTACAAAAAAATTAATATTTCAAAAATAAATGGAGATGCAGTTTTCAAACAAATTGCATTTAAAAGTACATTTTTTTTTTCCAATACGACGGCAAAAAAATTGAAAATGTGCGATGCCTAGACGTTTAAAAAATTGCTATAGAATATTTAATAGAACTGCTTTGTTTTACGGCTGGCTTCTATAAGGTAACGTTATTTTGTGTAGATGACACAAAATAAGCTGGGAGAAAGAAATAGCATACCGTACCGGGGGCTAAAAAAAGGACAACGTGCATTTTCATTAAAAAAAAAAAAATCCAGGTCAGACGACGTAAATGCGGTGTGACGTAAGTCGAGGTATTACTGCATTTCCTTTATCGAATCATTTTATTGTAAAAGAGCATTTCTTTTAACAATTTTATTTCGATCTACTCTTTCATTAATAAATGCAATAAAAGAAAAAAAACAATAGACGGAAAAAAAAAAAAAAAAAAAAAAAACAGAAATCCAGCTACTTATTTCATCAATTTTTTAAATTGATAGAATCGACGAAGAAGGATATTTATATAAGCTACCATCATCTTGTGGTTCATCCCCTTCTACGCTTTCTGAGATGTGACTAATCAAATATTAAAGGCTTTTTCCTTCCCTTCTTTCATTCTCGCTTTATTGCCCTCATGTCTTGTAATGGAATGTTTCAACGCCACTGAAGAAGATTCCATTACCTTAATGGATGATACAGATCCACTGTAAAGGAAAAAATACTTAATGTTAAATGAGTGTTAACTCACATACATCTCCCGATTTTTTTTTTTTTTTTTCAGTATTGATACAGATAAAATCCAGATTCTTTACTAAATAATGTAAAGTCGGCCATTTAACAGGCATAGTCTGAAAAAGTTGTTGACGTCATTGTTATTGAAAGTTTTATAAATATATTTTTTAATTACCTAGAAGGAGATAAAATTCAACTGCTTGATTGTTCTTTAACACTTTGAGTGCCACGTTGACTGACACTGAAGCTGAAAAATGTACAATGTTTAAAGTTATTTTTAAGAAAATATAATCCTGTAATAAATAAATGGTAAGTAAAATTTAAATACATTTTCTGTAATTACTTAAAACAATATATATATTTTTAGTTTTATATCATATTTTAGACCGTCAGCCATTGGTGGATGACGCGTTCTAAACGAAAAGTTCAGTATCAGTCACCAGTGATCGACGTGACGCTTAACGTGTTAACCTTCATAAACTGAGTAAAAGATCACTATTTTTGATAGTAATATTAGGGCACCACTAGTGGCCAAGAGGTTTTGCTCTCAAAGCTGGTAGACGGGAGGTGCTGGGTTCGAACCCAATCGCGCCCGTCGGCCTAATCGTTCGGAATTTTCGTGGTTTTCTTCGAACGTTGGATTTCCTCGCATAAATACGGGTTTGGTTCCTTTAGAAAGACTCCCCAAGGAGGGCATCCCCCCCCCCCTTCGGGCCCATATCCCTCGTGTAGTTAATTGGCCGTCATAAACAACACATACAACACAGAGTAATATTAGGTGGAAATTTCCATTAAAATTTGTGGTAGATAGTCGGTCATTTATCAGGCATAGTCTGAAAAATTTGTTGACGTCATTATTATTGAAAGTTTTATAAATATTTTTTAAATTACATTGAAGGAAATAAAATTTAACTGTTTGATTGTTCTTTAACCTTCATAAACTGAGTAAAAAATCATTATTTTCGATAGTAATATTAGATAGAAATTTCTATTAAAAAATTGTGGTAGATTGTCGGCCATTTATCAGGCATTGTCAGAAAAAATTGTTGACGTCATTATTATTGAAAATTTTATAAATGTTTTTTAATTACCCAGAAAGAAAGAAAGTGTAACTACTTATTTAACCTTCATAAACTGAGTAAAACATCACTATTTCAGAATAGCAATATTAGATGGACATTTCTATTAAAAAATTGTGGTGGATCTGCACGAACATTAGTTAGGTGGTTAAAAATTACATAACTTAAAATATAAACATACGTTAATATTTAACAATAAGGAGCTTGGTGCGATATAATAGAAGTGTGACAAATAAACAACGTTAAAAGCTTTCCCATTGCTAAAATTCTTAGACAATATGGTTTCAAACTAATTTTTGCCCCTACCAATAAACTCACCCTCTCCAAACTCAAAGAATTGAATTATCCAATTCATGGGGTATGTACCGTATTAATTGCCTGTGTGGCCTTTCCTATATTGGACAAACCAAACGCTGCTTAAAATTTCGTATCAAAGCACATCAACAATATATTAAAAAGCAAGAAATCAATAAATCCTCTATTGCAAAACATTGCTAGGAGATTAATCATACTTTTGACTTCAATTCGGTTAAAATAATCTCTAAACCTACTTCTATACATGAACTTAACTTCCTTGAAGCATTTCATGTTTATAAAAATTTAAATAATATTGTCAATTGTGAATTCGCTATTCCTCCATTATCAGATTGTTGGGAATATTACATAAATACTTCTTTCTCTTAATTTTTTCCCCTCTATTTTGGTCCCATTTCTCATCTATTTTCCTATTGGCTGTTACCTGCAATCCTCTGTTTTCCTATTGGTCAATAAACCTTTAACTTGAAACTCCATCTCTCCTATATATGTGAGCAAATTTCCGCCATTCTTAGCACTGAGGAAGGTATGCTACATGCTACCGAAACCGGTATGCTTTAAATTAAAAAAATAATAAAATTGGTGCTTTTAACGTTGTTTCTTTGTCACGCTTCTATACGTTAATATTTTGTACACATACAAGTTAACTGGTTAAAAATTATTTAAAAAATAAACGATACTTTTGGTAAATTCATTATTGGGTGATACAGATTTCCTGTAAAATTATAATTGTTTAATATTAAATAAGTGTTAATTCACATACATCTCCCGATTTTTTTTTTCTATTATAGACACACACAAAAAAAAATCCCGCTTCCTTGCTTAATACAGTGCGGCGCAAAAGTTTATGCACAAACTAAATACTTTTATAAAATGAAAAATATGCATCGGAATGCTTTGAAATTTTTACTGTATCTAAGCAATTTGATTACAAATTCATGTTTTGAATTCGGAAACAATTCACTGTAAGAAAAATAATAAATTATAATAAATTGAAAATTGTGATGTCGCAAAAGTTTATGCACAAAAACGAAATAAATTCAATTCACAAGGCACAAAAGTCCTTTAGTAGTCTATGATGCTTCCATTGCACCCGATGAGATCGAATACTCGGTTTTTCATTGATAACACGAGAGTATGGAAGGTTTTGGGAGCGAGTTTGTACCAGGCTTTCTCGATCGCTGATTTGAGATTTTGTACTGGGTGATAATGCTTCTCATTCTTGTAGCCGTCACGTGAGAGGATTCCCCAGATTTTCTCCATAGGATTGAGATCTGGGCTGAGTGCTGGCCAGTTCATCACACTGATATTCTGAGATATAAGCCATTCTTTTGTGCAACGGGAAGTGAGTATTGATGCGTTCTCTTGCTGAAAGGTCCTGTTGGGACCCCTAGGAGTTCTCCAAAACGGTCCAAACGGTCACAAATGCTCCATCAGAGTTTCCTGATACTTTTGTGAATTTTGTCTGAAACTTAGGAAGCAAAGAGACGTTTGTACATTACAGCTGAAAGCGCCCCATACCATGAATGAATCACCACATTGTTGTCTGCTGAATATGCTCTTCATATCTTTCCACAAGGCACGCCAAAAGAATTAGAAACCATTTATACCATCCAAATTCCATTTTTTTTTTTCATCAGAAAAAATTACACTAATCCATTCGTCACGATAATACATGTGCTGTTTTGCATATTCAAGTCTTGCTTGTTTGTGACACTGTTTCAGAAAAATCTTATGAGATAATTTTTGTTTTTCGATGAATCCTGATTCTGTCATTCGTCTGAATATGATGTCATGTGATATTTTTCAGCCAAATCAATTTTTTATCTCATTAAGAGACAAATAGCTAGTTAAAGCCAATCTTTTAATTCTTCTATTCTCACAAAATGTGGTTTTACTCGACGTTTCTGAGCAATATACATTTTTCAATTGTTTCCCACGTAACATTGTCCTTTACAAATCCTCAAAGGAAAAAGTTATTAAATTCTCAATGTTTACAGGAGGAGAGTGTAGAACATTGATGACTTAAAAGCCAGAATTACAACCGCAATAGCCTCTGTGGAAGCCGACATGCTTGCCGCTACCTGGCGTGAAATTGACTATCGACTTGATATTCTCCGTGCGACAAAGGGGCACACGTGGAAATTCATTGACAAGGGTCATGAAACTTTTTGAGTCTATCTAACCATTTATGTTATTAATTTTAATCTATCTTCATGCTTTTATGAGTTATTAAACATCAAAATAGGTCCGAGACTTTATAAACACCCTGTATATCATGCAGTAAAACTAACATACTAAAATTCTACTTAGTATTGAAGATATGAGACAGTATCTTTGAATTTATAATATTTTTATGTTTAACTAGCTAAAGTACTCGGCGTTGCCTGGAATTTTCAAAATGTTTGTTTAGAGAAACCAATTTCAAAATTTAACATACAACATTAAAAAAAAAAATGTAAAAGAAAAACAATTGAAGTGTTGTACGCATGAATCAAATGTAAACCCAATATAAAAAAATCCCTGCCGGCTCGGGCTACAGGCGCAGGTAGATTTCGAAGTTAAAAGTTAAATTTTTATTTTAAATAACGAAAGAACAAATAAGTTAGTATAACATTAATAAAAATACAAATAAAACGTCGAAATAAAAATCACTTGAATACGTAAACACGTGTAATTTGCTTAAAGTCAAGTGAATGGGATATTTACGATCAACTATTATTAGCATTTAATCTTATAGTTTGGCGATAGATTTTTGGTCGACGAGATAACCAAATAGTACCAATATTTGTTTTTGTTGCATTAAAATTTCTCAATTTGTTGATTCTCAATTTGTTGATTTTATGTAAGCAAGTAAACCCTATTGGTTTACAATGGAAGTCTATGGGAATTTGGCGAAATATTAGAGATATCGACAAGTTGGCGTCACTTTTGGCGACTAATTTTGGTCGCCAAATTTGGCGATACACCGCCAAGTTGGCGACAAACTTGGCTGCATTTGGCGTCGGATCAGGGTCCCCCCTATGGTAACCCCCTTTTATGTATGGAGATACGATAGCGCAATATATATATATAGATTTTTATTTTTCATGTGGAAATCTTGCAATAGAAAAATAATTGTCGTGGTAAGAATTTTATTGTGGTTTTTTCAATTGTTGGCAACAATATAAACGAAAAATGTTTAAATTTCCTTTCATTTTAGGTAGTTTCGTAAGAAATGCAACCTATTGCAGTCGTTACCATGGTGCGACTTTTCAAAAATTCCTTCAGAATTTTTCATTATATGACCCTAGGAACTCAAAACCACCCCCACTTAAAAAGTTTATATATATATATATATATATATATATGTGTATATGTATGTATGTACTAAATTTTGTCCGCTCGATAAAAGTCGCAATTATGCACGGATCGTTTTCAAACTCGCCAAACACTTTGAGATGGCTAATATCTCGGCGGGGATTGAAAATGGAAAGTAGATGGAAAATGGATTTCAGCATGGAAACTCAAAATGAAATAAATAGTTTGACGAATTAAAAAATATATATATATTGCGTCATATTAGAAATATAATGGACCTCAGCAGGTGAATATGTAACGTCATGTGAGTTTGAAGAAACGTATTAAAACATGATAAAAACCCGACTATGGAAATATTAACATATTTTAACATTTTGAGGTTCTCTGAATTTGTTTTAGCCATTTTAAACCTATCCCATATACATGCGTGTGTGTATTCGTGAATATTAGAATTTTCACAAAATGTTTAGCTCTCTAGAGTTCATTCTTAGTGAAGAAACTGGGTTTATCTCTAATCTTGATTTAAGTTTTGTTTGTGAATTTAGTACTTAACATCGAAATCTATCTCCGCCTGTAGGCCAGAGCCGTCAGGGATTTTTTCTGTAAGAGCTGGTTTTATCAGAATCATGTTAAGGCGGTTTTCAAAATTTTTAACCCTTCCCCATTTCTACTGCCTTAAGCCGATTTTTCGCATTTGCAATCCCCGCTGATATATTAACCATCTCAATGTGTTTGGCGAGTTTGAAGACGATCCGTGCATAATTGTGACATTTATCGTGCGGACAAAATTTAGTACACATATATATAAACTTTTTAGGTGGGGGTGGTTTTGGGTTCCTGGGGTCATATAATGAAAAGTTGTGAAGGAATTTTTCAAAAGTCGCACCATGGTAACGACTGCAATAGGTAGTATTTCTTACGAAATCTACCTAAATGTATAAATTTATAGTATAACAGACGCAAAATAATACAGCTATAAATGAACTTTTTCCCATTTATCATTGGAGCAATAATGTTACAATATATTTCAATAATCGAGTTTTTATCATGCTTCAGTTCATTTTTTCACAGTTGTATGACGTTATACAGGGTGTCCCAAAACGATCTAATAAACTCTGCACATCAACAACAGTATTTGCATATCTTTCCAGACGATAATGTTTAAACACACAATTGTGCACAATTACATCGGCCGTACATCAGGTACATGTCGTAATAGTCACGAACGGAATACATGGCCACCATACGAAGACTATCGGTAGCTGCAAGATGCAAACTTTTAAAAATACGAGTTCAACGTTGGCTTAACGTCATTCCATGGTGCGCGCACATGCATAACGCGATATGCGCGGCAAACGTTTTAAACATTATCGTCTGGAAAGATATGCAAATACTATGTACAATAAAGTGTTTTTTTCTTGCACCGGCAGTAACGTCATACTTTGTTTTCCGTATTTTTCTCTTAAACGATGAATCGTACAGGAACACTTCTTTGGGCAGTTTTTATGTACTCCCAACGAGGAATCTAGCTGTGCAGAGCTTATGCGGTCGTTTTGGGACACCTTGTATATTCACTATGTCCTTTATATTTCCAATATATATATTCATTTTTTTTATTCGTCAAATTAATTAAATGATTATAATTTTTAACATGGAAATCATAAAACATTCCATTTTGCTTTTAATTCGTCAAACTATTTATTTTATTTTCATTTTTCACACGTGAAAATCTTGCAGTAGAAAAATTATGGTGTAATATTCCCTTTTTTTTTTTAATTTGTCAAACCATTTATTTAATTTTTCCACGTGGAAATATTGCAATAGAAAAGTAATTGTTGTGGTACGAATTTATTGTGGATTTTTAATTGTAGGCAACAGCTATACCGAAAAATGTTTAAATTTGATTAGAAATTGTTGTTAGATTTGTGGTTTTTTATTAATTAAAAATTAATTGTAAGTTATTCCGATTCCGGATTATTTTAGTTGCCTCGGCCGTGTTTTAATACACAGGTACGTAACATTGCACAATTCTGACTTCTAAACTGTGGATTAGCATTACAGACAGAGAGACAATTTTTCATTTTTATATATTAGATTATTTAAAAGGGGAAAATAATTTTAAATATTTGATAATTGAATTGCTAATATTATTTTCTGGGACAGTTAATATCACCTAATAATATTCAAACATGTGCTACTGAGAAGGAATTAACCCCTTAAGGATCGCTTAGTATTTGGAAAAGCCATCGAAAAAGTACCTATTTTTTTTATTACAGAAATTGAATAATTATAAGGGTTCTAAATAAAATATGCAATTCACACAATACTTTACAAATAATATTTGAAATAATATATATACATTAAATTTTGATTATTAATAATTTTTTCGAGTGTGATACAATTCAAAACATGCAATACAAATTCCAACATCACAATCAGCGCCAAACACCAAACCCGAACAGTAATATTCAAAGACTTCAATAGAAAATGCCTGTTAAATTTTTCTGGTTTCAGAAGTTTTTTCCAGCAGCTAAATCTCCAGCGCGGAAAGAAGACGTTCACGCGAAATAACGAACGACACCTCAGCCGTGATATTGACGGGGGCGAAAATTAAGGGGTTAAATAAATAACTAAATCACAACAAAAAACTTTCACTTCAATTTCCTCGAATTCTAATTTTTGTTACTTAACAGTTTCTTCCACCCAGGTCTTCAATTATTTTTTAATATTCTTAAACTGAGTAAAATATCACTATTTCCGAATAGTAATAGTAGGTGGAAATTTCTATTAAAAATTGTGGTAGATCCGCACCCGCATTGGTTAGGTGGTTAAATATTATGTAATTTAAAAAATAAACAACCACTTTTAGTTGATACGTTATTGAATGATACAGATTTACTGTAAAATAACATGTGTTTAATGTTAAACGAGTGTTAACACTATTTCTATTGGTGTCAAACGTCAAACGACACCTTTTTAAAGTTTTGATTTACCGGTTGTCCCAAAAATAGCTGATGGATTTTAAAATTCAATAACTTCCAAACGGTGACAGATATTAAAACAATTCTTGCAGGAGGGTTATGTATGATGTCAGGAGTTTTTGTACTGTGATTCTTGATTTTAGTTCGAATTTCAAACAATAGATGGCGCTGAGAGCAATAGGCGCTCAGTCCAGACCCGATTTTTGGTACTTCGGAATCCATTCAATACATTTTAATCTCCTTTTTTCGCATGGAAGAAGAAAGAGGCCGAAAAATCGAGCCTGGATTTAGCGGTTATTGCTTGCAGCGCCATCTATCGATGCTATTTGTAACTAAAAATCAGAATCACAGCATAAAAGCTCCTGACATCTCACATAACACTCCTGCAAGAATTTTTTTAAATGTCTGTCAACGTTTGCAAGTTATTGAATTTTAAAATCCACCAGTCATTTTTGGGACACCCTGTATGTTTATTTTGCTCGTAATTTTTTTAATGTAATAAGCATAAAAAAAAGTCTTTAATGTATTAAAAATGATTTGTAATTGTTTCAATCTAAAAATTACCAGCGAAAAACTATAAATCGAAATATTTTAAAAGGTTTCATTTGACACCGGTAAAGACCGGTAAAGTTAAGTCATTTACATACATCTCCTGCTTCCCCCCCCCCCCCCATCCTATAGATGCAGATAAAGTAGAGATACCTTGCTAAATAAGGTAAAGTCGGCCGTTTATCAGATATATACCGAAAAATTTATTGACATCATTACAGTAGAACCCCTTTTATCCGAAACTCTTTTAACCAAAATCTATTTTAAAAGCTTTTTTTTTTTTTTTTTTTTTTTTTTTTTTTTACTATTACATTCCTTGTTTTCAAAATCCATTTTGAAAGCCTTTTTTTTTTTAACTATCATATTCCTTGTGTACAAGCGGTTCTTTTCCAACTATGAGTACATATAAATATTTTCGATCCACTTTCTTAGAATTCCTTTGAATTTAACTTGAGCTCCCGTAAGCTGTGGTGTGAAACAAACAGATTATAATTCTGAAGCTTTTGAAAGTTTGCAAAAGATTTGGCATGACTGGAGCAGAAGAAAGACTGTAATACTGGTGAACTAATAATATTAAAAAACTCCGTGATAGAGCTTCGAAGCAAAGGCAATCGAAATTGCGACAAACAAAACATTTTTTCAAGTCTTATGATGTATGTGAAAGTTACTTGATTTCAAAATTAAAATTCAGTTAATTTGTTCTTGTTTCTATTTTGCTATTGCTTTATTTTTATTAAGCACTTGTTACCATAATAAGAAATATTGCATATATTTCTCCTTAATCTTAAAATTGAAGCATTCTCGATTATCGGAAAATTTCGATTTTCCGAAAGAGGGTCGGTCCCAATTACTTCGGATAATCGAGGTTCTACTGTATTATTAAAGTTAAATAAATAATTTTTAATTATCCAGAAGGCAATAAATATTAATTCATTATCTTTTTTTACCATCATAAACTAAACAGAAACAAAAATATGAATAAAATATTGCAATTTTCGAATAGTAATGTAAGACGGGAAATTCAGTTAAAAATTGTGATTGCACGCAGTAGTTAAGTAGTTAAAAATTTCTTTCAAAATAGTAATACTTTTGGTAGATTTATTATTGGATGATACAAATTTCCCGTAAAAGAATAAATAATGTTAAACGAGTGTTAATTTACATACATCTCCTTATTTTTTTATACAGATAAACTCCAGTTTCCTTGCTAAATAATGTAAAGTCTGATATTTATCAGATATATCCTAAAAAAATTGTTGACGTGATTGTTACTAAAAGTTTAATAAATATTTTTTTAATTATCTAGAAGGCAATAAATATTAATTCATTAATTTTTTTACCATCATAAACTAAATAGAAACAAAAATATGAGTAATATATCGCAATTTTCGAATAGTAATGTCAGACGGAAAATTCCGTTAAAAATTATGATTTCACGCGCCCTAGTTAAATGATTAAAATTACTTTAAAAATAATTATACTTTTGAATTATTATTGGATGATACAAAGTTCCTGTAAAAGAATAGATAATGTTAAACAAGTGTTAATTCACATTCATATCCCTATATTTTTTACACAGATAATATCGAGATTCCTTGCTAAATAATGTAAAGTCTACTAGTTGTCTGATTTATCTTAAAAAATTTGTTAACTTCATTGTTATGAAAACTATAATAAATATTTTTTAATTATCTAAAAAAATATATTAATTCCTTAATTTTTGTTTAACCATCATAAACTAAATAGAAAAAAAAAAATATGAGTAAAATATCGCAATTTTCGAATAGTAATGTCAGACGGAAAATTCCATTAAAAATTGTGATTGCAAGCACCCTAGTTAAGTGATTAAAATTACTTTAAAAATAATTATACTTTTGAATTATTATTGGATGATACAAAGTTCCTGTAAAAGAATAGATAATGTTAAACAAGTGTTAATTCACATTCATATCCCTATATTTTTTACACAGATAATATCGAGATTCCTTGCTAAATAATGTAAAGTCTACTATTTATCAGATATATCCTAAAAAAATTGCTGACTTCATTGTTATGAAAAGCATAATAAATATTTTTTAATTATCTAAAAAAATATATTAATTCCCTAATTTTTGTTTACCCATCATAAACTAAATAGAAAAAAAAATATGAGTAAAATATCGCAATTTTCGAATAGTAATGTCAGACGGAAAATTCCATTAAAAATTGTGATTGCAAGCACCCTAGTTAAGTGATTAAAATTACTTTAAAAATAATTATACTTTTGAATTATTATTGGATGATACAAAGTTCCTGTAAAAGAATAGATAATGTTAAACAAGTGTTAATTCACATTCATATCCCTATATTTTTTACACAGATAATATCGAGATTCCTTGCTAAATAATGTAAAGTCTACTATTTGTCTGATTTATCTTAAAAAATTTGTTGACTTCATTGTTATGAAAACTATAATAAATATTTTTTAATTATCTAAAAAAATACATTAATTCCTTAATTTTTGTTTAACCATCATAAACTAAATAGAAAAAAAAAATATGAGTAAAATATCGCAATTTTCGAATAGTAATGTCAGACGGAAAATTCCATTAAAAATTGTGATTGCAAGCACCCTAGTTAAGTGATTAAAATTACTTTAAAAATAATTATACTTTTGAATTATTATTGGATGATACAAAGTTCCTGTAAAAGAATAGATAATGTTAAACAAATGTTAATTCACATTCATATCCCTATATTTTTTACACAGATAATATCGAGATTCCTTGCTAAATAATGTAAAGTCTACTATTTGTCTGATTTATCTTAAAAAATTTGTTGACTTCATTGTTATGAAAACTATAATAAATATTTTTTAATTATCTAAAAAAATATATTAATTCCTTAATTTTTGTTTAACCATCATAAACTAAATAGAAAAAAAAAATATGAGTAAAATATCGCAATTTTCGAATAGTAATGTCAGATGGAAAATTCCATTAAAAATTGTGATTGCAAGCACCCTAGTTAAGTTATTAAAATTACTTTAAAAATAATTATACTTTTGAATTACACTGCTCAAAACAATTAAAGGATATTGCAGTTTTAGGTGGATTTTATATCTGGTAAACTGTTTAGCTGATTGATACATGGTCGACAGACATAGTAGGTTATATGAGAATAAATTACACATGTTTGGCAGAAAAAAATGCATTTTATTGCGCATTTGTGTACTAAAGGAAAAAAACACAATTTGTGCATATGAGGAAAAAAGAATAAGAAAAGGTGTTTTCATCAAAGAAAATCATTTTCAGTAGGGGGTATGGTTTCCACGGGCGGCCAGCAACGTTGAACACCTTTGATGCATGGACTCAATGAGGCTATTAATGACGAGTTGGGGTATTCTGCCCCACTCTTCCAGAAGAGCTCTTTCCAGTTCTTGGAGAGTTTGTGGGGGTTGTTGGCGGCCAGAAACTCGTCTTCCTAGAGCGTCCCAAACGTGCTCGATTGGATTCATGTCTGGAGAACACGCTGGCCATTCCATTCGAACGATTCCTTCCTCGAAAAGGAAATCCTCCACCAGGTTTGCACGATGTGGCCCGCAGTTATCGTCCATTAAAATGAAGTTATCTCCGATTGCTGCAGTGTAAGGGACTACAATAGGTCTGAGGATCTCATCCCTATATCGGCGACCAGTCAGAGCTCCATCTCGAATGATGTAGAGGTCAGTGCGCCCGTCAATGGAGATGCCACCATACACCAACACTCCTCCACCGCCAAATCTGACACTTTCGTGCACGAACGCGGGATTATTCCTACTGCCACGGTCCCTCCAGATGAAAATACGCCTATTATCCGGATACACAGAAAAACGGGACTCGTCAGAAAACAGAATATTGCTCCACTCATCTCTCCTCCAGTTGACATGCTCGGTTGCCCACTCCCTGCGGTCGCGACGATGCCTTGATGTTAATCTAACACATACCATCGGTCGGCGAGCACACACACCTACAGCATGGAGCCGGTTTCGGACAGTCTGAGTTGAAATCGTGGTGCCTGTAGCCGAGCGAAGGTGTTGTTGGAGAAGAGTAGCGTTCATGGTTCGGTGTCTCCGAGCTGTTAACGCTAAATATCGATCTTCATTGGGCGTGGTTGCCCATCTACGACCTTGCCCTGGTCTACGGTCTGCACATCCACTCTCCAAAAAATGGTTCCAGATCCTGGAAATGACACTTTGTGACACTCCAATGGCTTGCGCTACTTCGGCTTGAGTTTGGCCCCCTTCTAACCTACCAACAATTCTCAAAGCTTCTGAATCTGTCAAATGACTTCGCTGAGACATCGTACTCATCGAAACAAAGCAATCACTGAATGCCGATCATCCTTGTCTTCATTCTCTTTTATCCAGTTGAAAGTCAAATTTCATTCGCTGCTGCTGAAGCGACGTTTTTGACGTCGAACTCAAAATTTGCATACTCCACAGTTTGAAAACCAGAAAAATTTGCATTTGTGATTCTCTTCTTCTATTTTCGGAAAAAAAATTTCGTTTATATCTTTATTTTATATAAAACTTCAAATATCCTTTAATTGTTTTGAGCAGTGTATTATTGGATGATACAAAGTTCCTGTAAAAGAATAGATAATATTAAACAAGTGTTAATTCATATTCATATCCCTATATTTTTTACACAGATAATATCGAGATTCCTTGCTAAATAATGTAAAGTCTACTATTTGTCTGATTTATCTTAAAAAATTTGTTGACTTCATTGTTATGAAAAGTATAATAAATATTTTTTAATTATCTAAAAAAATATATTAATTCCCTAATTTTTGTTTAACCATCATAAACTAAATAGAAAAAAAAATATGAGTAAAATATCGCAATTTTCGAATAGTAATGTCAGACGGAAAATTCCATTAAAAATTGTGATTGCAAGCACCCTAGTTAAGTGATTAAAATTACTTTAAAAATAATTATACTTTTGAATTATTATTGGATGATACAAAGTTCCTGTAAAAGAATAGATAATGTTAAACAAGTGTTAATTCACATTCATATCCCTATATTTTTTACACAGATAATATCGAGATTCCTTGCTAAATAATGTAAAGTCTACCATTTGTCTGATTTATCTTAAAAAATTTGTTGACTTCATTGTTATGAAAAGTATAATAAATATTTTTTAATTATCTAAAAAAATTTATTAATTCCTTAATTTTTGTTTAACCATCATAAACTAAATAGAAAAAAAAATGAGTAAAATATCGCAATTTTCGAATAGTAATGTCAGACGGAAAATTCCATTAAAAATTGTGATTGCAAGCACCCTAGTTAAGTGATTAAAATTACTTTAAAAATAATTATACTTTTGAATTATTATTGGATGATACAAAGTTCCTGTAAAAAAATAGATAATGTTAAACAAGTGTTAATTCACATTCATATCCCTATATTTTTTACACAGATAATATCGAGATTCCTTGCTAAATAATGTAAAGTCTACTATTTATCAGATATATCCTAAAAAAATTGTTGACTTCATTCTTATTAAAAATATAATAAATATTTTTTAATTATCCAAAAGACAATAAATATTAATTCATTATATTTTTACCATCATAAACTAATTAGAAACAAAAATATGAGTAAAATATTGCAATTTTCGAATAGTAATGTTAGACGGAAAATTCCGTTACAAATTGTGATTGCACACACCCTAGTTAAGTGATTAGAAATTACTTTAAAAATAATAATACTTTTGGCAGATTTATTATTGGATGATACAAATTTTCTGTAATAAATAATGTTAATTTAGCTTTAATTCATGTACATACTTTTTTTTATATACAGATAAAATCCAGATTCATTGCTAAATAAGGGACCGTCCAGAAATAATGTCACGCTTGGAAAATGGAAGGGGATTCGGGAAATTGTGACAATTTGTGACAAGGGGGTGGGAGGGGATATAAAAAAAGTGTGACATCAAACATTTTGCTTAAAATAAAAACAGATTAAATTTTGAAATTATTTGGAGTTCATAAAGTAAAGATAAGATTTAAAGTCAAATATATTAAATTCCATTTCAAATTCCAAAATACTCCTGTTTCATATTAACAATTTATTACTATTGTATATTAATTATGTTTTTTGTTGCAAACCTTAATCTTATTTCTTACAATATAAGTACACCAATCAAGGGGGTCAAAAATATTGAAAAAAGTGTGACATCATTAATGGACAGTCCCTGATGTAAAGCCCGCTATTTATGAGGTATATCCTAAACAATTTGTTGACTTCATTGTTATTAAAAGTTCAATAAATATCTTTTAATTATCTAGAAGGCAATGAATATTAATTCATTAATTATTTTTTAAATATCATAAACTAATTAGAAAGAAAAGTATAAGTAAAATATTGAAATTTTCGAATAGAAGGAAAATTCAGTTAAAAAATTGTGGTTGCACGTACCCTAGTTAAGTGGACAAACATTACTTAAAAATACAGAATACTTTTGGTAGATTCATTATTGGATTATACAAATTTCCTGTAATTGTGATTTCCTGTAATGATGTTAAACGAGTGTTAATTCACTTACATCACCCTACCTTTTTTTCAACAGAAAAAGTCCAGATTTCTTGCTAAATAATGTAAAGTCAGTCATTTATCCGGAATATTCTCTAAAAATTGTTGAAGCCATTATTATTGAAATTCAATAAATATTTTTTAATTACCTTGAAGACAATAAAATCAACTCATTAATCGATTTTCAATCCTCATAAACTAATTAGAAACAAAAATATGAGTAAAATATAATTATTTTTGAATAGTAATGTTATACGGAAAATTCTGTTAAAATATTTTGACTGTACACACCAGGTTAAGTGGTTAAAAATTTCTTAAAAAATAAACAATATTTTTGGTAGATTCATTATTAAGTGATACAGATTACCTGTAAAATAATAAATATTTAATGTTAAATGGGTGTTGTTAATCCACATACAGCCTCCGTTATAATATTATTAACCGCTTGGGGATCAGCCACCGGTATACGTGCCGCATAAGATGCTAAGAATCCTCGATTATTCTCACAAGTAAATTTTTATTGTAAATCTTGCCTTCTTTAATCCCAGCATTTTCACAATTCAATTAGGCAAAACTTTCTGTTTTCAGAAACCGGTGATAAAAGATTAAAAATTCTGTAAAAGACGTTCGCCCCGAAGGGGTTAAGGAAATTACCCTTAAATCCTTATAAAATAAATTAACCCTTAACCCATTAACCGCCAAAAGTATAAAGTATGGATTCTCAAATTTCTTGTTGAAAGTCGTTTGCCACCACTAATTCAGAAAGGTTATTTTAGATTTGTCAAATCGCATTTTTTTCCCCCAATAAATAAGGCATTTTTTTTTCATTCTAAAATAGTACTAGCAAATTAATTAATTTCATCAAAAGCAATTATTTTGACTGTAACCTCAACGCAACACCAGCGGGTAATGGTTTAACGGACGGTTGCTTTAACACGTTCACACCGGCGTGGTGGGTCACAGTCGACTGTCTTAGAGTTGTCACGTCTCCAGCTTTTTGAACACCACTATTATTTTAGAGAAAATATTGCTCCTTTAAATCGCCCAATTGTTCTAATTAAATAAAACAACATTTTCTGTATTAAAATACTGGTATCCAAAAAGCCGGAGACTTGGCAGCTCCCAGACTGTCGAGTGTGACCCACCGCACCGGCGTGAACGTGTTAAATAAATGATTCTAATTTATATTGTATGCGCACTACTATTTTTTAAAAGTAAATTTTTTAGTAAATTTCTCTTGCACATATCGTCAAAGAGCAAGTAAAAGTGTTTCTTAAAAAAAAAAAAAAAAAAAAAAAAAAAAAAAAAAAAGTGGTGCCGAGCGACTAAATTTGGTTAACGGCGCCAATGCCGCTTTTATGGCGGCTGTGGTTCGTTAAGGGTTAAACACCAGAAAATGGAAATAGAAAACGAGCAGTTAGATAAATTTTAAAACAGATGAAAAATGAAGTATGGTTACTTCTATAAAAAGTTTGGGGGTACATTTATTTATTGAAAATTTTATGCTCAAAAAGTAACTTTTTCCATAGAATGGTCCACATACAGGGTGCAAAAGAAAGTCCCTTTAACCTGAAAATACTTGCGAACGGAGAGAGCTTCAGCTATGCAAGTGAGGTTACGGTATAGTAAAGCGACTACGCCCGACCTAATGCAAACGACAACAGCGCCCCTAGTGGCGAAATTTGTAAAATAACTATTGAAAATCGTAAACGAAAAGAGATAGAGCAAGATTTCCAAATACAAAATTTTAAAACATCAATTAATTAGTGCGAAACGACATTTAGTTCACACGGATACAATAAATAGTCGCCTGCGTACCCAAAAATGTCCGAAATCAATGAGCGACGAATGCACAATCTCGGATTGTGACGTTGTACTGTGCTGTAATGTCTGTAAAAATTTAATTTCCAATGCATTTAAAATTTTAGATTAACCCTTTCAGGGTCAGAAGAATTCTGTTCGTAAACTGATGAAATAATTGACTACCAGAATATTCAAACGAATTTCTTAGAAAATAAAATCCGTTCATTTTCACTTTCATTACAAAAGCAAAATTTTATTAAAATATTCTTGCTGCCATTTGTCAGTTTTAAAATTAAAATTAGGTGGCTAGACCGTCTATCCACCGCCCTTGAAAGGGTTAAATCTATGTCGTCGTATTGAAGAGGCTTGCAATAGACGTTCCATGCTGAGAAATGTGCATGTAGAATTACTCTCACGAATACAAACGTGTATCGTGAGCAATGGTGAACTTTTCGAACATACTGAGTATTAATTTTTTATCACTGTAAGACAGTCTTTTTTTTTTTTTTTTTTTTTTTTTGTGTGTGTGATGTTACCAAAATGTATTTAGATAGGCACGTATTTATAGCATAAATTGTGCGTATTTCTTCATACTTCTGGCTATTCCATTCAAATGTACACAAAATACAGTGCATCGATTTCGGGCATTTTTGCGTACATAGGCGAAGATTTATCTTATCCATGTAAACCAAATGTCATTTCGTACTAATTAATTGATGCTCTAAATCTTTCTAACTGGAAATTTTGCTCTATCTCTTTTCGTTTTCGATTTGCAATGTCTATCTTCCAAATTTCGCCACTAGGGGCGCTGTCGTCGTTCGCATTAACTCGGGCGTAGCCACTTTACTATACCGTTACCTCACTTCCATACTGTAGATCTCTCCGTTCGCAAGTATTTTCGGGTTAAAGGGACTTTCCTTTGCACCCTGTATATGTTACTCAATTAATAAATATTTACAACTCATGTAACACAAACAATGATGATATTTGTTAGCAAATTTAATACAATGAATTAATTTACAGAATTTTTCTAATTCAGTAATAGAATGTAATCACAAAATTAACAAAATTAATAATTGGAAACATTCTTTATAATTAAAACAATGCATCCTTAATTATTAATTTATCAATTCTATTACATATTACACAAATATTTTCCACTTTTTACAGCTTCCTATGAATATTAAAGTGGCAAGGAAATTGCTTCCGTTTCCATGGAAACGAGTAACTCATTACTCTTTTTAACGCATTCATTAATTAACACCACTTCGATTGAAACTAAATATAACAAATTCCAAACAATCATATAATAAAATATCTAAAAAAAGGTAAAGAAAAATAAAAAGTAATTTGTTATTCATGTTGCCAGAAAAAATTAAATAAACAAAATAAAATAAAATATAGCTGCTGTTTGCAAAACCGGGGAAAATATTCCTTTTCTGCTTATTTTGTACCAAGCCGGCAAACGGTAATTAAACTAAATAAAGATACGATGAAGAGGAATGATGAAAAAAGTTGGGGGATGACGATATTGATTCTGTAAATAATAATGTTGGTGAAGAGATCTTTATTTGATATTTGCAACTTTTTTGTTAATATTTTAGTGGCGATATTAATGTTTCTTTTTAAAAAAAATGAAAGAAAAAATGTTTTCACTGAAACGTGAAGCAGCATTAAAAAAATGCTGCTTATTATTTAATTGTTTGAAACATTTGCTTGTATAACATAGACAAACATACTTAAGATGTTATGAAAATCCTATGGAACTTCTGTGTTGTTGTAAGAATAATTCGTTCCCACATGTATTAATTTTGTATGTCTTTAAAAAGGAGGTTCTTAATTTGACTGTTATTAGTAAATGTTTATTATTATTATTATTATTATTTACTAACGTTCAAATCGCAAATAAAGGTTTTTGATAATTCTCTTTTACATAAAAGACTCTTTTTTGCAATGATTATGTGCAATTAATTTCTAAAATATTTTGACAAAGCAATATACTTATTATTAAAGTAAAAAATATTTACAACTCACGTTTATTTATCATAATATATATTAGTAATTTTTTCTTTTTAAATAGAATAAAAATATTTTTAAAAAATATTTCGTAATAGAATGTGATCCGAAAATTAGCGAAATTAATTGATGAAAATAATAATTTATAATTAAAACAGTACATTCAAATTAACAACGCGCTATTTTTGTTGTTGTTGTTGCTGTTAATTCTAATTAATATTACTCAAATATTTTCAACCCATTATCGCCTCCTATGAACAATAAGAAGCAAGGAAATAAATCCCATTTCCATGAAAAACACCAGTTCGTTTTTGTTTCCAACACATTTATTAATTAAAACCACGACTTCCAAACAGTCATCTGATAAAATATCTAGAAAAAGAATTAAAAAAAAATAGTATTCATGTTGCTAAAATGTTTATAAGTAAACGAAAATAAAATATTGCTGCTGTTTTCAAAACTCCAAAAAATATTCTTTCAGCTTATTTTGTTAACAAGCTGGCAGACGAATATTAAACTAAATAAAGATACCACGAGGAAAGTGACGTGGTATAATAAAATAAAATAAAAAACTTTGCAAATAAACCATATTGATTCTGAAATAATAATACTGGTGAAGTTATCTTTATTTGATATTTGCGCTTTTTTTTTTTTTTTGTAATATTTTAGCGGCAATATTCATTTTAATTTTAAAATGGGAAAAAAAATTGTTTTAATTGAAACTGCATTAAAAAAAGTGCTATGTGGAATATTAAAATATTTGCTGTATTTGATTATGTAGCAAAAACTAACATATTTAAACTGTTACGAAATTTTACCGATAGTTTCTGTGTTATTTTAATGTTAATTTGTTTCCTGTGTATTTATTTTTAACTGCTTTAAAAAAACAATTCCTTTATTTGGTAATCGTAGGCATTTTTTTTTTCTGCTTTGCTTATGTTTAAATTTCTAGTGCATGACTTTATTATTTCCTTTTTATTTTGAGGGATTCATTTCTACAATGATCATATGAAATATTTTTCAGGATACAATATACAGGGTTATGTAGAAATAAATTATCCATTTCAAAGACCTCCGGAGCACATTTCACTGCTCTGCTTGAGACGAGATTAAAATTACAGATAATTAAAATGATACACTTGGCACACCTATATTAATAAGAGAAAGCGATGACAAGGAAAATTTACCGCCTGTAGAGATCAGAAATTTTGGATGAGAATAAAAGAAGGCTGGTCCGAATGCACCTGAGGCTCAGATTTTTCATTTTTTGATAAAGAGCCGATGATCATAATTAATCACTTCGCGACAAGCATCACGTATACGTGACGCATGCACAGCTTAGAATCCTTGATTATTCCTATCAGTAATTTTCAATTAAAAATTTTGCTTTATTTAATCAAAACAATTCTTCGATTCTGTTACCCAAAAATTTCTGTTCTTAAGAACTGGTGATAAAAGATTAAAAATTCTGTAAAGGACACTCGTCTTGAAGGGCTTAGAAACAGTGTAGCCAAATTGGGGACTTTTTTAATTCAGGTTATTTGACTGTCACCACTTTTTTAAAATAGCATAATTCGCCATATTTTCAGAATTTTTAATCTAATTTAAATAGGCCGAATATTTCTACTTCAAAAAAGCGGTGACAATCAAACAATCTGAATTAAAAACGTCCCCAATCTGGTAACACTGGTTAGAAACCATTTCTATCTGTGCATCTCCGGATCCGCAGACAGACCGGATAAGACAGGATACAGATTCTTCTTGCATAACCTTCTCCATCCCAACGGTACCTCACGTTAAAAGACATACATTAATAATTACTATTTCAAAACACATTTTTACTGGACCTCGATTCTCGTGAGTTTTAAAGTTTTCCGGATTTCTTATAAATGTTAGATGTTAGAATTGGGAGCTTAGAATGTTAAATTGTGGCATTCGTTCCCGTACAAAAATACAAAAAGGAAAAATAAAGGCTCACTTATTGTGAGCATTTTTGCTTTTCTAATACTGTATTTAAAAAATATATATATACATATTAATATTTACTATTTCAAAAAATATATTTTCAAAAGTTCGATTGCTTTTCAAGTTTTCTGTTTTTTTTTTTTTTTTTCTTTTCTTTACATTTTAAAACCGATGCATCTGCATCCGCCGTAAATAAATAAATAAAAACATTCGTACGATGTACTATTCCACTCTGGCGGTATCTTTGGTTTCAAAAAATATTACTGACGGTTTAAAAAAATATATTTATTGGAGGTCAATTCGAGTTCGTTTTCATTTTTTCCGTTATTTCTTCAGTTTTTACGATACCATCTACTTTTGCCGACTAAAATATAAAAAGTACCCATTTATTCCCAGTACTTTTCCATTTCCATCAATATCTTTGTTTTAAAAAAAATATTAATTTTCACTATTTAAAAAAAGTTATTTTCATCAAGTCATTTCATGGATTCATGAGATTATATTTCATATTTCATATCGAAATATGGTTATATTTTATAGTTATATTTCGTTATTATATACAATGAATTTCTTTAAAAAAATTTTCATTTAGTAACAAAATATTATTAAGGATTAACACAATTAATGTAGGGATGACAGTTATTTATAATTAAAACAATCCATCTTCGATTACTTTGTTTAAATTCTAATAGCACTTGCAGAAATATTTCTCACTTATTACAGCTTCCTATGAATATAAATAGGAAGCATGGAAATTGTTCTTATCTCCATGGAAACCAGGTGCTCTTTTCTATTTTTAACGCATTCATTAATTAACACCATTTTTATTGAAACTATATACGCTATGTTCAAAGCGATCATATAATAAAATATGTAAAAAATAATTTAGTATTCATATTTCCAGAAAAAATTAAATGAAGAAAGAAGAATAAAATATTGCTGCTATTTGCAAAACTCAGAAAAATATTCCCTTTATGCTTATTTTGTAACGGCCTGGCAGACGATAATTAAACTATAAATAAAGATACCACGAGGAGAGTAATGTGAAATAATGAAAAGAGTTGAAAGATAACGATATTGATTCTGTAAATAATAATGTTTGCAAAGAGATCTTTATTTGATATTTGCATAATTGATTTTTGTTGTTGGTATTTTAGCAGCTGTATTAATGTTGCTTTTCAAAATAGAAAAAATCAACTTGCAAACTGTAAACTTATTTAAAAAATGTTGTGCTATTAAATATTTATTTACAGTAAATTCTGTCTAAGGCGGACTGTGTGCAAGCCGGAAATTTGTCTACCGCGGAAAATTTTTCAAGTCCCGGCGAACCCATAGAAAACAATATTAATTCTTGTTGTATAAGCCGGAATCTGTCTAACGCGGAAACGGAAATGTTTTTAAGGTCCCGCTAAAACCAAAATTTTGCATAAGGCGGAAAAAAAGATACTTTAAAAGTGAAAAGCATTTCGTTTATGAAACTTTAATACATACGTCATACATTCAATGCCGAGAATTTTAATTAAATTCCGTAATAGTTTAAAAAAGTTAATTTAAGGAACTAGAAACTGTTTAAATTTTAAGGAAATCTTGCATGTAAAAAATTAAATTGTCATTTTTTCCGATATAAATTTGCATGTAAAAATTATTACTAGAAGGATGCACATTTATGAACATATGTATTTTCTAAAGTACAATATATTATGCTTTAATGTTATACGCAGTCTCATTCACGAAATTTTTTGTGTATATGCGAGTTTGAGTGTAAACTTCAAACTTGCAGTACTAAGAAACTGAACAGCGTTTCTCATTTATTTGTAAAGACTTTCAGAATTTCAGTTTTCAATCGATTTTCGAGTCAAGACAATTAATGAAAGATCGTCATCTGCAAGCGGTTTATTACAACTCAAGATACAACCTTTTTATCAAAAACATAAAATGCTATTCGATTGACGTATGCTTCATTCCAGTGAATCTCGTGTCTAGAAAACTCATTGCACGGGTTATTTGTTCTTTATCGTTTTATCTTGTCTAAGGATATTAGTAAGTGCATCGTAAAAATTGCTTCAAAATCGAAACTCAATGCTCCAAAAGTCGATGTTACCTAATTAATAGAAAAATAATTATTCTGTAGAATTATATTAAGTTTAATTATGGTAAAACTCAAATTTATGACGCTATAAAAAGAAAGAGTTGAAAACATCCAATAGAAAGAGGAAACCTGCTGTGAAAAATGATGACATTGGTGCATTAACTTTTGAATGTTTTTCGATTGCTAGAAAGAAAATTTTGCTCACACGTGGACTGTTTTGCGAAAAAATAGGTAAAATGCATTTTAAAGTTTCCAGTGAATAGTTTATGGATTTCCATAATCTACACAACATTGCCGTGAAGCATGCTTGCTGTCACACGAAAAATATCCTATTCCTATGGCATGAAATTCGGGAATGGAAAGGAAAATTTTATGTACCGATTGGAAGATATCAAGAAAAGGACATATATAATTGTAATGAGACTGGACTATTTTATCGTGTGTGTCAAGTAAGTCACTTGTTAAAATAGAGGTAGCTAATGCCGCTGAGGTACAACCTCCAACGATCGTGTCACTGTTTTGCTTTTTGCGAAGTTGGAGGGCAGTTTATAAAAAAAGTTAGTGATTGGGAAATCGAAAAAGACGTTATGTTTCAAGAATGTAAAGATTGTTAAACTGCCTGTGACTTGGAGGTCTCGGAAAAAATACTGGATGCCTATTGTCTTAATGGAGGGGTGGCTAAAGGAGTTCAACAGAAGAATGATTGAAGACAAAAAAAAAAGTGTTCCTCGATAATGCACATTGTATGCCGACGACAAACTGTCGAATATAAATTTACAATTTCTTCCGACAGATACTACTGCAGCGACACAACTGATAGATCAATGAGTTATTAAAATGCTGAAACACACTACAAAAGGTATCTGTTGTGGTCGATTATTGCGTCTTTTGACGATTGTTCTTCAGCCACCGATCTGACAAAAACATCAATGTTTACGATGCTGTTAAATGGATTGCCAAACTTTGCTCAGAAATGTCGCCTGAAAATACTGTCGTTGTCTTAGAAAAGCAAATGTGGATGATCACGTTTCTGAAAACGTTGAAGACAAAAGTGGAATTCAAACATATCAGGACGGCTTGAGAAGAATTAGGTGCCTCTAAATTGTTTTTCTTGTTCAGAGAAATAAAAAAAAAATAATACCGAGAATAACAGACTTACGCGTTAGTGCAAAATACATGGTAAACCGAAAGAAAAAACAAACATCGATAATAGATTATTTTTTGATTTTTTGAACTACTACACGAAATATGAAGCATTGAATTTTATTGGTTAAATTAAACGATTTTCATTAAATTTCAGAATTGTAGCAATTTTGTATTGGTAAAATCTATTTTTTGTGTTCAAATAACGTCTTTCGAAATTATTAAAAACAATAAATTTAATAACAATCCAATTTCATTTTAAAGAACAGTACTAAAAGTTACAAACGTAAAAAAATACAAGATTTGCGTTTTTCTTTTATTTTCTTTTTTTAAGGGGGGGGGGGGGGGGTGCGAGGAGCTTTTTTGCATAAGCCGGAATATTGTCTACCACGGAAAATTTTCTCAGTCCCGACCGATTCCGCCTTAAACAGAGTTTACTGCATTTGCAATATTTGATTACATAACATGGACAAAGATGCTTAGACATTTATGAAATTCTCATGGAACTTCTGTGTTATTCTAACATAAACTTCTTGTTAATTTTTAATAACTTAAAAAAAGAAAGCTTGTTCTTAATTCGAGAGCTATAAGTAATTTTTTTAAAAATTTATTAACAGTTAACCTTCAAATAAATTATTTTAATAAGTCCTTTCTTACCACTTTCCAACTTACAAGGGAACCACTTTTGGTGCTGCTGGCACCTAGCATTGAGACCTGGTGCATTTTAAAGCCCTATATTATGAAGTTTGAGAATCGATAAAATTTTTCTGTTAAAATAATATTTCTCGATTTTACAGCCGCAAAATTTTCCGAAAATGCAATTTTCGAGACCACTTATCGGATTATTAGAGGAGAAGGTCCAAATACCGGCTACCACTTTTGTTTTCAATCTAGATAATACAGTTTTCAAAATTAATAAAAGAAAAAGTTACAGCGAGGTACCTTGACATGTTTTACACCTGTTTAGAGAAAAAAAAATCAGTTTAAAAAGCGTTTTCTGTTTATAAAAAGCAAAATTCCGAAAGTCTTCAAATTTTGAGTTTTGAAAATGGGGTCTAAATACCAGCTGCCTAAGTTTTTTTTCCAGAAGATCACACAAATAAAGCTAATGACAATTATTAAGCAATTAGAATATTATTTTAATAAATTTTATTGATTAATAACATTTCTTATGCACAGAAAAAATACGCAATTATTAATAAACAAGCTTTTTTGTGAAATTTATAAAATTCTTAGCGATTATCTCTCGTAGTTATCTTTCCATTGTGTTTTTAATTTTGCTTTTTAACATGTAAAAAAAAAAAATAATAGTAATAAAAAAATCTTGCTGATTGAATTGAGAATTATTTTATCTGAAAAAATCACAAATGTAATATCACCCTCTGCGTCGGTGCACTCGCTATAGGCCCACATATCGCATTCTTAACATTGAACCCAGAATCCCCTCCCCCACTCTTGCCCGCAGAGAAAGCCCCCATGTAGAAGACACGAATTGCGTCATCTTCCTCTGTTGGATATCTTCATTTTTCACTTTTTAAAAATTCAATTTCTGCCCCTTTCACCTGTTTTCCTCCATCATTTTTCTTCTTTCTCTTCACATTTATTGCAGGCAATTTTGGAGTGTCCAACAGCACTTTTTTGTGAAGTGATCCGGTAACCAGTATCGCTCCTGAAGAATTACGGCCGCTGCTGCTTTTTTTTCATATTGCGAAATGGGACTGGGACAATTTTTGAATCATTTAAACTAATTTATTAATTATAGAATTATTTAATTTAATTTTTGTTCCCCCCCTTCAAGCAGAGCAACCGAGAGGGGTCCAAATACCGGCAAGCCGGTATTTAAACCATTCTAGGTAGCCGGTATTCGGACCACCGCTATGTTTAAGTTAAACCCGGTATTACACATTCATATAATAAAATACCAATAACTTGCGCGCGGCAATTGAGAACATGTCTAGAAAATATTGTATGTCTAGAAAATAAATTAATCATAAATTCAAGCCAGTATACGTTCAGTATATTTTTAAAAAAATGAGAAACACATATCTGAAAAACTTTTGATGTTCCAGATTACGTCGTTTCAACATTTTTGCATTTGCTGTTTGTAAATGAGACAGACTTTAGCGACGTACTCCTCGCAACTTTCTTCTCTTAATTAAAGTTACAAATTCTGCCTATCGACGCTAGGCTGCGCTGGGCTCATTTCTCAAAACACCTACTAGCCGGTATTTGGACCCTAGTCGATATTTGGACCCTATCCGGTATTTGGACCTTCTCCTCTAACATTAAAGTTTTTTAAAGAAAAGCATTTAAAAATAAAAATTAGTTAATAATAAGCATAAAATATTGAAAAATGTTTAAAAATTCCTTCAAGAACCCACGAATTTGATTTTGAAAAATTGCAACATTATATTCACATTTTTCACGGGGTAAAAGTTGGCATTTCCTCCAAAATAGAGCTTTCCGGCAACCCTAGCCAAATGTCATAGCTGTTTGTCTTGTGTGAGAAGTGGTTTGGACTTCGAAATTGTAATGTCCGACGTAATTAGCCACAGTCATTTTTCTAAATTATGTAAAAATATTAATTCACTTTATGATTACTTTTGCCGAAAGATCATTTAATACAGCAACATTTCATAAACATTCGAAACTTTATTCCATTCGATTTCAAAAGAAAATAGTTTGCGTATTTTATATTTCGCAAAAAAAAAAAAAATAGTTTTCAGTGATCTTGAAAGCTTTTATAGAAATATATTTACTATTTACATATTTATTGTCTGCATAGAGAAAAAAAAAAAGAAAGAAAAACCTAATTCTTGCTTCTTATGCTATCAATTATCAAACAATTCGGAATACTGATATAATTCTAATATGTAATGCACATTTACTCCCCGGGTTAAGCAGGCGGAAAAATTGTAGCGCCATATTTGGCGATTTAACTCACTTTTGGCGTGAAATAAATAAATAAAAATGTAATAATAAAAAATTAAAAGTATATAAAATATGATTTTAACAGAGAAATTTTATTGGCTCTCTAACTTTTATGCATAGGGCTACCGAATGCACCAAGTCTCGATGCTAGGTGCGAGAAGCACCAAAAGTGGTTCCCTTGTTAGTAGGAAAGTGTTTTTTAATTCAGTTTGTCAGTCCGTATGTCCGAGCTCTAACTTGCGTAAATATAACCGGATTGCCATGATAATTTATATATGTTAATTATAGTTATTATGGCACGTTCATTATTGAAAATGAAGTGTGTAGCATGCTGAAGTGTGTTGTGCTGGAAATTGTTTCTTAATCTATGTTTTACGCATGATTTTTTTCCTGTTTTATCTGAAACGGCGCGTTTATGATTACAATGATTACGTTGCGATGCGTTACAATGAATACGTTTAATTATTTCCTATGGAATTTTGATAAAACAAGATATTCATTACTGAAGTAGTGTTAGAATGTTATTCCATATGGAAGGCATGAATACGAAATTCCTCAATAGGTAAACAATAAAAAAAGTTAAAAGTTTTACCTTTATGTTTTGATGTGTTTCAATGGAAATATACTCTTCTTTGGATGAACAAAAAACATTTATTAGAAGATTGAATACACTAGAATAATATATATGCTGGTCACAGTACAGATCACACTTCACAATAAAAACAAAACAGATGTATAAGACTATTTACAAACACAAAGAAATACTTTGAACTATGGCTTGTTGCAGTTTTTTTTTTTTTTTTTTTTTTTTATCATATTATATTCCTTTGGAATATTATTGAATTTTTTTAATCAAGCAGCATTTTGCTGCCAACTGCTATAAGGGAAGAAGCAACACTCACTGAACTGAGTGTCTGTCACAGTAGATCAAATAAAAAATGATTGTCTGATGCTGCCATCTGGTGGATGTTCTTGAAAACAAAAGAGCATTTTCTAACATCTCTCCCGTTTTGTGATAGAATCTGACACCAGGTGGATAAGGTTTCTACAAAGTTCAAATTTGGCTTTTGGCAGTGGCTTCGTCATTATATCTGCTATCATTTCATTTGTTGATAGATATTTGACATCTATAACATTTTTAGTTTTTAAATCTCGTATGTAATGATACTTTGTATCAATGTGCTTAGTGCGGGATTTAAATTTTTCACTTTCAACCAATTTAATTGTAGATTGGTTATCCTCAAAAATTCTAATAGGAAAATGTTGTTGTAAATTGAGATCTTTACATAATTTTAAGATCCATAGCACCTCTTGAGTTCCTTGTGACAGTGCCACATATTCAGCTTCTGCTGACGATAACGTCACACATGTTTGTTTTCGCGAGAACCAAGAAATGCAGCTATTGCCTAAGAAGATTACATTTCCTGAGGTGGATTTTCTGTCTGTAGCATCTTGTCCCCAGTCTGCATCCGAGTATGCAACTATATTAGGATATTCTTTTGAAGAAATGTGGAGATCAAGGTCTTTCGTTGTTTTTAAGTATCTTATTACCCTCTTAACAGCATTCCAGTCCTTTTCTCTTGGATTATTGCATCTTCGACTTAGTATGTGTGTAGGAGCGGTAATATCAGGTCTTGTACATGAGGAAATATATAAAAGACTTCCTATAGCTTGTCTGTAATTATCATTTGATGATAAAAGATTTTCTTCTTTATCTAAACTATAATAGTTAGTTTCCATTGGGGTATAAGTTGGTTTGGCTTCTTCAAGCTGAAAATCCTTAACTAATTGAGTTATTTTACTTCTTTGTGAAAGTAAATAACTTCCATCTTCTTTTCTGTAAATTTCTATACCTAAGAAGTATTTTGCTTCTCCTAGTGATGTTATGGGATAAGATTTCTTTAAGTAATTTATTACTTCATTAACTTCATTTTCATCTTCTGAGCTCATCAGCATATCATCTACATACAGTATGAGATGAATTGTCTTCTTTGATTTTTCTTTTATGAACAAACATGGATCAGCTTCACTTTGTTTAAATCCATATGCCTTTAAAGTATTCTCTATTTCTTCATTCCAGCACTTGGCGGCTTGTTTAAGACCGTATATAGCCTTTTTTAATTTATAGACTTTGTCTTTATTTTCTTCATCATGAAAGCCTTCTGGTTGATGCATGTATAATTCTTCATTATCTAGTTTACCATGTAGAAAGGCTGTTTTAACATCTACTTGGAATACTCTGGCTTTATGATAAGCTGCCCAGGTCAGAAAAGCTCTAATTGTTGTATGTTTGACGACAGGAGAGAAGGTTTCATCATAATCAGTGCCTAATTTTTGAGCGAAACCTTTGGCAACTAATCGTGCTTTGCATTTTATTGCTTCTCCATTTTCATTATGTTTTGTTTTGTAAACCCATTTACAGCCAATGGCGTGCTTGCCTTTGGGTAAAGTAACAAGCTCAAACACTTCATTTTCCTTTAAAGAGTTAAATTCTTCCTTCATAGCTTGAAACCATTTCTGTTGATCTTTTACTGGTAATTGTAAAACATCTTTAAAAGTTTCAGGATCTTGATTTTTGGAACAACTGTCTTCAGTTTTGTAAGAATATCTTTCTGGTGGAATTCCTTTAGTCTCTCTGTTAGATAATCTTCTCTGGAAATTATCTTCACTTTCTTCAGTTGTTGGGCTATCTACTGATTTTTCATCCGTATTTATTTCTTCTGCAGTATTTTCTATTTGGATAGCATCACTATCATTTTCAAGATTTTCTTCTGAAAAATTTAAATGCATTAAATCTGAGATTCGCTCTTCAGGATTTTCTTGAAAGACATTTTCACAGTTCATATTTTCAAAAAACTTCACTGTTCTGCTTATCACTATTTTTCTACCACCTATATAAATTCGATATCCTTTGCTTCTTAAATCGTAACCAACAAAGACTCCTTCAGTGGCTTTTTCGTCAAATTTTTTTCTCTTCTGTTTATGAACATACACATATGCTTTGCATCCAAATACTTTAAGGTGACTCAAATTTGGCTTATGCCCATTCCACAGTTCATATGGTGTCTTTTCAGTTGATTTTGTGGGTAATCTATTTTGTAAGTAGGCTGCTGTAGCTATGGCTTCTGCCCAGAATGTTTTTGGCAATTTAGCATTTATAAGCATGGCTTTACTCATTTCAATAAGCGAGCGATTCTTTCTTTCTGCAACTCCATTTTGGGACGGTGAATATGGCGTCGTTGTTTCATGATTTATTCCTAAGTTTTTAAGGTAGTCTTTGACAGATTCGTTGCAATATTCTGTTCCATTGTCACTACGCAAAGATTTAATCTTCAATCTAAATTTGTTTGTTGTTGATGCAACATACTCTTTTAATTTATCAAATACTTCATCTTTAGAAGAAATAAAATATACTTGTGTATAACGAGAGTAATCATCAATAAATGTAACGAAATATCTTTTTGATCCCATACTTTTTGTTTCTGCAGGACCGCATACGTCGCTGTATATCAAATCAAGTGGTTTTTTACTTCTGTATTGCGTTTCTTTTGGAAATGATTTTTCTGTTAACTTAGCTTTTATGCAACTTGAACATTCAGTATTATGAGAACAATTATTCACAGTAATACCTAAAGCTAAATCATCCTTTTGAATTTTCTTGATGGATTCCAAATTTCTATGGCCCAGCCTTTGGTGCCATTTTAGAATGCAGTTAACATTAGAACAAACGGGTAATATTTCTGAAGCACTATATACCTTTTCATTTGTAGGTATTATTTTTAATCTGTATAACCCCTCATCAGCTTTTGCATCTGCAACTAAGATGTTGCCCTTTTTAATTAAACATATATCATCTTTAAATGTTACAACAAAACCTTTCTCAGTACAAGACTGGACAGATAATAAATTACTATCCAACTCGGGAACATAAAGCACATGATCCAATGTAACTCTATTTGTTTGACCATTAAGTGTTTCAATATTAAAAGTACATTTACCCTTTCCCTTTGCAGTTAATTTAGTTCCATTAGCAATTGTAATTGTATCTTTATTCGAACTTTTTAATTCTGAGAACAGTTCCAAGGAATTAGCTAAATGAACAGACGCACCTGAATCAATAACAAAAGACAAATTTTTGTTTTTATTTCCATTTTGTTGAGATTTCATAACAAAATTCAAAGAATTTGATTCTTCCATTAATTCATGATAGTTTTGAGAATCTGATAGATTTTCATTTTGACTAGCAGTAGAGGCAGAGAAATTGTTTGGTTTTTTAAACTGTTGACGTGATCTATCTTGGGTGAAATTTGGTTTTGTTTTGTTAGTATTATTACCCTTTAAGTGAAAACAATCTTCACGGTTGTGATTATTCTTTTTGCAATGAGAACAAAATTTTTGCTTATTCAAATGCTTTGGTTTATCCCTATTACCCTTCAAAGCAATAGATTCAAATTTTGTTGAAATTTGTTTAGTTTCAACTCTTCTAAGATACTCATCAATTAATTTGTTTTGAACATATTTTAATGATAAATCTGTTTCATATTTACTTTCAATAGCAGTTATAAAGGTACTATAAGAATTTGGTAAGGAACAGAGCAAAATAGCTATTAAATTATCATCTTGTATTACTTCACCTATACTTCTTAATTTTTCTGCTAATTCTAAGACAGAATTAATATGATCCTGCATTTTAATGCTTTCATTATATTTAGTGGAATACAGCTTCCTAAGAAGATAAAGTTTATTTGTTAAATTTACTCTTTCATGAACAGATTTCAATTGATCATATGTCTCTTTAGCACTTTTAGCATGTCTGACATGAACAATTTGTGAATCTGAGATATTTAAACAAATTAATGCCCTAGCATTTCTATCATTTTTTACCCAATTATCATCATTTTCCTTTTTAGGTTCAAATACAACATCATACAAACCTTCTTTGATTAACAATTGCTCTATTTTAAACTTCCAAACTGAATAGTTGTCATCAGTTAATTTATCAACATAATGAGATTCTCTAATACTAGACATTATGATATAATAATATTTGCTTATTTCACAGAAAATAAAACTTTTTCTCTTATTAATACATCAAAACAACAATTATAAACTCAAATATAATGCTAATGATGAAATAAGAACAAAATAAAATTCTTGAGAACAATTTTTGAAGTTACTTTTGATTTCAGAAAAACTGTTCTTAAATGTTAAATTCTTTGTTTAAAACATAAATTTACATTTGCAACTTATATAATAAAATTTCAATAAGAAACTGGCAAAATCAAAATCAAAATAATTTCTTTTCTTATCAATACACTTTTGGTTTCAAAATAAGAACAATTCTTTGAATTTTCTTTTATATCATTCACTTGTGAAAAATACCAACATTCAGAAAATAATTATTTCTTTGAATTTAATTATATTATATTTTCTTCTTTTATATTACTATATTTAAAATTGAGATAAGTTCAGTCTCATAATCGACTGTTAGAATGTTATTCCATATGGAAGGCATGAATACGAAATTCCTCAATAGGTAAACAATAAAAAAAGTTAAAAGTTTTACCTTTATGTTTTGATGTGTTTCAATGGAAATATACTCTTCTTTGGATGAACAAAAAACATTTATTAGAAGATTGAATACACTAGAATAATATATATGCTGGTCACAGTACAGATCACACTTCACAATAAAAACAAAACAGATGTATAAGACTATTTACAAACACAAAGAAATACTTTGAACTATGGCTTGTTGCAGTTTTTTTTTTTTTTATCATATTATATTCCTTTGGAATATTATTGAATTTTTTTAATCAAGCAGCATTTTGCTGCCAACTGCTATAAGGGAAGAAGCAACACTCACTGAACTGAGTGTCTGTCACAGTAGATCAAATAAAAAATGATTGTCTGATGCTGCCATCTGGTGGATGTTCTTGAAAACAAAAGAGCATTTTCTAACAAGTAGTGACAAATATTTACAAGAAAATGTTTATTTTATGTTTAATTATGATGATATGTGTATGTAGTATATACAAATCGATAGATCATATGCAGGTATTCGCAAAAAAAAAAAAAAAAAAAAAAAAAAAAAAAAAAAAAATTATTTCTTACTATAGATGGTAATTGTCGAAATTGAGTTTTTAATTGTTTTATGAGTTTTCCAAATTGTTTATTTATGTATAATATTTTACCTTGTTGAATGGAGAACGTTTGTTACAGTATTCTAAATGTTCTGGAAAGTATTTCATAATCTATGTTTTACGTATGATTTTTCTTTCTTGTTTTATCTGAAATGGCGCGTTTATGATTACAATGATTACGTTGCAATGCGTTACAATGATTATCATAAACACTTAATTATTTCCTATGGAATTTCGACAAAACAAGATATGCATTACTGAAGTAACAAATATTTACAAGAAAATTTTTATTTTATGTTTAATTAGGATGATATTTGTTAGCTATTTTTCCTTATTAAATACAATGGAATTCTTCAAAGAATGTTTCATTTAGTAATAGAATGTTATCACAAAATTAGCAAAATGAATTAATGGAAATATTCTTTTATAGTTAATTATCAGCATCCTTAATTATATTTTTTTTATTACTTTTATTAAATATTTCACAAATACTTCGCATTTATTATAGCTTACTATGAATATTAAAATGAGGCAAGAAAATAGCTTCCATCTCCATGGAAACAAGTAACTAATTTCTATTCTTAATACATTCTATAATTTAGAGTTCTTTTATTGAAACTATATTATACACCAAATTTAAACCATTTATAATATAGAAACTAAAAAAATAATTTATTATTCATGTTTCCAGAAACAGTTAAACAAATAAACGAAAATAAAATATTACTATTATTTGCAAAACTTTGAAAAATAGTCCCCTTCTACTTATCTTGTAATGAACCCGTAGACGACTAATAAACTAACATCATACTTTGGTCCTCGCGGGGTTAGTTTGGTCCATCCCATAAAAAAAGTTTTTGTTCTTTATATTGAACAAACAATACAAGATAATTTGAAGTTTTGCCCTTGAAAAATATTTTATACCCTACTATAAGGTATTTGAATAATTTGGGGTAATTTAATTTTTTTACTGGCAACACTGGATGTGTTTGTAAACAACTGCTTTCGTGTGTAAATTTTAACTTTCCAAACTTTCTATACTGAAACAATCTGGATAAGAGCTACAAATAAGATAAGTGTCAAAATATTACCTTAGTAAACTGCAACCCATGTGTGATCACAGTTTTTCCTTTAACTTTTTTATTTTGACAGAAAATGTTTACGTTTTCATAAGCTAACATGAAAACTAGTATTTCGGGGCTACTTTGTGACAGGTCTTTTTTGGTCCGAAAATAGCCCCAATTACTTAGAAATGCTTTTTATGCCAACCAAATCTCTTAAAACATGCTTAAAGTAACATTTTTTTTTCAAATGTTACTGTAGCAAAATGTTACATTAATTGTTTTTGTTCCAGTTGCTGAGGATAACATGACGAAAACTGTTTCTCGTTTCTTTAATATTAACAATTGGTTTTATTGTATTTAAATGTTTAAAATAAAATCTCTTTATCGAGTTTGCAGTGTTAATTTATTAGCAAATGCTATTGTAAGGGGTTTCAATAAAAATGTATTCATTTACATATGAAATGTATTCATTTTATGTGAAACTAAGTGAATGGACCAAAGAAGCCCCCAGCAGGGGCTACTTTGTTCCATAACTCTAAGACTAGTTATATAAAAAAAAAAAAATCCTCCTTAAAACCATAGAGTTTGCTTCATTGTTTCATGTTAATTGTTTACAACCCTTTCGACGTTGAAAAATCACATATAATAATTTTTAATAATGGAAATGTGAGTGGAACCAGGAATAAGTGGCCCAAAGTAACGGTAAATAAAGACATTATGACAAGACTAACAATGGGCAGTGAAAAGAATTGGGGGATAACGATATTAATTTTGTAAATAATAACATTAGCAAAAAAATCTTTATTTGATATTTGCACTTTTTTGTTCATATTTTATCGGTGATATTAACATTGCTTTTGAAAAGTGTGAAAAAGCATTTTTATTTTTATTCAGTCTGCATTAATAAAAGCGCTGTTGAATATTTAATTATTTGAACATTTTAAAATATGACGCAGTCAAATGTACTTAAGCTGATATGAAATTTTCCTTGGATTTTCTGTGTTTTAATATTATTTTGTTTCCGTGAATATTAATTTTTAATCGCTTCAAAAGAGAATTTGTTTAATTCTACAGTTATACATTTTTAAAAAGTGATTAGCGCTTAAATTTCAAGAAGATAATTTTAATTATTGCATTTTTATTTGAAAGAACCCGTTTTTACCGTGATCACGTGCAAATGATTTCTAAGATATTTTGAAAAAACGTATTCCAATAGTATATTTATAAGTGACGTTTATTTGTAATGATACTTTAAAGCTCTATTTCGAGATTAAATAACAAATTTCCTAAAAGGAATTTTCATTTAGTAACACAATGTGATTACAAAGCTAGAGAAAGTAATTTAGAGACAATATCCCTTTATAATTAAAACAATTCATCAATAAATACTTTCTTATAATTTCTAATAAATATTACGCGAATATTTTCCCACTCATTACAGCCTCCTATGAATATTAATAAAAGGCAAGAAAATTCATCATGTTTCCATGGCAACCAGCAGCTTATTCTTAATTTTAACACTTTCATTAATTAACACCACTTCGATTAAAACTAAATACATCAAATTCTAAATAATCATATATTAAAATATCTGAAAAGGGAAAAAATAAATTTGTATTAATTTTTCCATAAATAAATAAACGAAAATAAAGTACTGCTGTAATTTGCAATACTCGTAAAAATATTCTCTTTTTGCTTATTTTGTAACGAGTCTGCAGACGATAATTAAACAAAATAAAAATATGATAAGTAGGCTAAAGTGTAATAATGAAAATAGTTGGATATATATTGAATGGGTAGCGATATTGATTCTGTAAATAATAATGTTGACGAAGAGATCTTTATTTGATATTTGCACTTTTTTGTTGCTCTTTTAGCGGCGATATTAGCATTGCTTTTCAAAAGAGAAAAAAAAAATAGTTTTCACTTATGACGCATTATAAAAGTGCTATTGAATAGTTAATTATTTGAAACATTTGATTATGTAACGTAGATAAATATATTTTGTCGTATGTGAAATGCAATTCCCACAAAAACGTCTGTGTTATTATAAGATTAATTTGTTTTCCTGTGCATTAATTTTTATCAACTTAAAAAAATGTTTCTTAATTTGACAGTTACTAATATATATATTTTTTACAATTTTATTAACGCATAACTTTTATGTAGATGATTTTGATAATTCCTTTTCAATTTTAAATAATCTATTTTTACCGTGATCACGTTTTCTTGTAACAAAGATTGCATCTCTGTCTATCCATGTGTTTGGTTATTTCTATGTCGATAAATCAGTTTTACATGCACATAAATTAATGTTTTCAAGTTATTTTCTTCCCCCCTTTTTTAAAAAATACGAATTTTACTAAATTACAGCAGTGTTTTTTAAATACTATGTAAACTCTATAAAATCAACACTAGTATGAAATAATTCAATTTCAAAATTAAAATACTACCGTTAAAATGTATTTGGAGAAAAAAAAAATAAACGAAAAAACAAAAAGTGAAAATATAGGAACAGGGGTTACGTTTAATAAACTATTTTCTTCATCTTCAATAATTGTCTTTAAAAGAAAAAATCCTTTGTGTGTTATTGTGTTTTTTCTATTTTTTATAAGATTTAAAAGATAATTTTATTTTGAAAACAATATTCAAGACTAAAGTTGGTGTTACAGAAGTTACAAATAAAAAATACACTAACATCAAAACCTGAAGATATTACTTTAAATTCTAAACATGTTATGAACAAAGTCAAAATGGCGCCAAATTTTCTATGATTGGCTTCTGCAATAGAGACTACCATTGCTTTCCGGGAAGCACAGTTCTTATTATTTATTATTTTACTAAATAGAATTGCAATAACATTTTTGTTGTTACATTTTTCTAGTATATACATAAATTAATTGCATGAATTTAAATATATTAGTTAATCAAAACAAATTTAATAAACATTAAAATTATTAATTAGAATAAAACATATGGAGATTATGTTAGCGGTAATGGTTAGGAATAGTGTCTATTTTCAGTTTGCGTCTATAGTCAGTTGGACAGCTTAATTTGATAGTTAAAAGGGTAGATCTGACTGAGGGGGGAAAATGGGAGAGGAAATTAGTGTAATTTAAATAGCAATTATTTTTCTGGCGGATGACGTATCAAAATATTGTTGTTACTATGCTTAATGAAAAGCAGATATAAAGTTGTAGATATTTAAAGTTCACGTAAATATCCACACCTATGTGCTGGCGGTTTTATCTACGTGCTCCCTTTAAAATATTACCCAAGTAGCACAGATTGTTCGCCTATTGCACACTGTGATGAAGTGGCCTTTTTTTTTTTTTTTTTGGCAAACATTGATAAAGCAAGTAGCAGAGATTGTTCGTATATCGCACACTGCGACGAAGTGGCTTTATTTGCAGACACTGACAAAACACGAAGTACAGACTGTTCGCTTATTGCACACTGTGACGAAGTGACTTTTTTGTTTTGCAGACATCTACAAAGCAAGTAGCACAGATTGTTCGCCTATCGCACACTGTAACGAAGTAATTTTCTTGCAAACATTGACAAAGCAGGTAGCACAGATTGTTCGTATATTGCACGCTGTGACGAAATGGCTTTTTTCCTATTTTGCAGACATTGACAAAGCAAGCAGTACAGATTGTTCGCTTATTGCGCACTGTGATGAAGTGGCTTTTTTTTTGTTTTGCAGACACTGGCAAAGCAAGTACCACAGATTGTTCGCCTATCGCATACTGTAACGATGTAGCTTTTTTTTGCAAACATTGAAAAAGAAAGCAGCACAGATTGTTCGAATATCGCACACTGTGACGAAGTGGCGTTTTTTTTTTTTTTTTTTTTTTTTTTTTTTGCAGACATTGACAAAGCAAGTAGTACAGATTGTTCGCTTATTGCACACTGTGATGAAGCGGCTTTTTTAGGTGCGTTCGTAATTATATAAATACGTAGCACCTATAGTCGTCGTTCAGTCCGTCCGTCCGTCCGTCTGTCCGTCCGTCCGTCTGTCCGCATGTAACAGAGCAAAAACTACCCAACCGAATGGTCTGAAATTTCAAATATATGATTGTTGCAAAATTTTGTCGAGCCATTTCAAATTTTATGAAAATCGGATGTATAGTTTAATTACAGGGACAGTCAAAAGTTTTTCTTTACATTACGGCCAATGGGAAAAATTATTGAAAGTGCATTTTAATGATATTAGAGCCTTCCGAATGATCTGAAATTTTAAAGATATAACTGTAGCAAAATTTTGTCGAGCCATTTCCAATTTTAGGAAAATCGGATGTATAGTTTAATTACAGGGACAGTCAAAAGTTTTTCTTTACATTACGGCCAATGGGAAAAATTATTGCAAGTGCATTTTAATGATATTACAGCGATAGAGTGCTACTTGCTTTGTCAATGTCTGCAAAAAAAAAAAAAAAAAAAAAAAAAAAAAAAAGCCACTTCGTCGCAGTTTGCAATGAGCGAAGAATCTGTACTACTTGCTTTGTCAAGTCTGCAGAAAAAAAAGCCACTTTGTGACAGTGTGCGATATACTACGAACAATCTGTGCTACTTGCTTTGTCAATATCTGCAAAAAAAGAAAAAAAAAAAAAAAGCTACTTCGTCGCAGTTTGCAATAAGCGAAGAATCTGTACTACTTGCTTTGTCAATGTCTGCAAAAAGACATTGTACGTTGTTCATAGTTATAATTTTAAATCCTTTTTATATAATTTACATTTGAATATAATGATTTACTCCAAAATGTTCTCCTATACTTAAATAAAATTATTGCGACCTTCGCCTGGCTTATTTCACGCTTCTGCCTTTGTGGCTAAAAAATTGCATTGTTTGGCGACCAAGGTAATAATTAAATAGCATGTGACTCACAAATAAAGCCTTTCTCCTGTAAGACATACGATGGGAAAATTACATAAAAATGATAATTAAATTGAATTAAAAAAAAGGACTAAAAGACTGTTACTTAAATTTTATTTCTTCCTGTTTTTTCAGGGACATTTTTATTAACCTGGCGAAGCGAAAGATCGCCAAATAATGTATCAATTGCTTCTTTCATACTAATTTATTTTTTAAATTTTATAAACATTCTTTTCACATTTAAATTAAATATTTTCATTTTATAAATTTTATCTTGCATTAAAAAAGGTTTTTGATTCTTTTTTTTTAAATTAAACAAATAACAGTTATTTTCTTTTAATTTGCGAGTTGTTTACATTATTTTCTAACGGATATAGCCATTTCAATTCATTTATCAACTATAATTTTCGGCAAAATGACCACTGGCAACCCTTTCGTTGAAAATATCAATAAAATACAATAATCTAAGCATTGTATCATGTTACTTTTATTCACAATTTAATTTACTTGGATTCCCTTAAATATAATTAATATAACCCCTTAAGTTAATATTAGTTTTTGTTGCATTAAAATATCTCATTTTGTTGATTTTCTGTAAGAAAGTAATCCATATTGGTTTACGATGGAAGTCTATGGGAAATTGGCGAAATATGAGAGATATCGCCAAGTTGGCGTCACATTTGGCGACTCGTTTTAGTCACCAGATTTGGCGATATACCGCCAAGTTGGCGACAAACTTGGCTGCATTTGGCGACAGAACTATATCCCTCTACGGCAACCTCCTTATAGGTATGGAAATGCATTAAATGCTGTTCAATAATTGCATAAAAATTTCGCTAAAAATTCAAAAATTGCTGCACGAATTCCGAATAAACTTTTTTGAAAAGAGAACAAAATTTATTATATTGGGTTAAAAGAAAGAAACCATATTCTTCTCGCTTATATGGAAAAATCGCCTCAAAACATAAAAAAGCGCTAAAAATCGCATAAAAATTTAAAAAAAAAATCTAATCAAAAAATCGAAAATCGGGCTTCGAGGTGCAAAACTTCATATATAGACTTACCTTTTCCCAAAATTTTGTAGCTCTACGTGTAGTGGTCTCTTCAGAACACCGTCGACACACTCACTCACTCACACACAAACTTCTTTCTTTATTATTATAGATAAAATAAATAATATGAACATTAAAAAAGTCCACAATCTTATTTAAAAGGCGACTAATTTAATGAAAAAGATATTACAAGTTTAAAACATACATTTTATTTCCTTCAACCCATGGAAAGTGACGTATGAGAAACAAAGTGATGTCATAAAATAAATGGAGCTGCAATTAATATTAATAATATATATTTCCTCTAATTAAACTCAATCCAAGAAATTGCTACTGCTACTTCTACTTTCAACTCTAGTAATTATTGGCTCTTTCATTTTCAAAACAAAGTGGCGTATTTGCATAAAGAAATAACATTTAGTTATTAAGATATTCTCTGATGAAGAGCCTGGAAGGCTTGAAAGTACTAAGAAGTTTTAAATAAAATGTATATTTTAAACTTGTAGCATCTTTTTCATTACATTAATCGCCTTTTAAGGCTGTTCTTAACTGCTCTGCTCAACAAGCGCAAAACGTTTTGACACATTTACAAACTCATTTTTTAACGGAAAGATATAAAATTGGAAAGCCTGGCCATGGAAGCGATTTGGAATTGAACTGTTTTTCCCTTTTTTGATCAATTAATTACCCATTTAGTTGTAAGCGATTTAGATCACGTGACAAACAGGTTTTTCGCCAGCTCTTGAGTGATTTTTCTACTTTCGCGCCGAATTCAGTTCAAAATGTCCACTTTGACACTATTTTCTGAAACATCTATTGCGTTTGCAAAAAAATGGAAAGAACAACTCGATGACATAGTTTCTGAACAGGGATGGCAGCGATGACCGCCCCGGGAACCCAGCTTTCGCTTTAGAGTATAAGTGCAATCCCGGGGGCTAACAACACCAGCTAGTTTCATGCATTTTCGAACAAAAATAAATTAAAACTTATGTCAGAAAGTTGCCCTTTTGGATTTGAGAACACCCTTAAGTAAGATTGTGGATCTTTTTAATGTTCACATTATTTATTTTACATTGTTAGACATTTTTGGCGCTTAAAGAGTAATATCTGCAAATTTTACGCAATCCCGTTTTAAATGATTTCTTGAGTATCAAAAATATTTGCGTTGTTACACTCTCAAGAGAAAAAAAAATATGCTGACGAAATGGCTTTTTTTCTATTTTGCAGACATTGACAAAGCAAGCAGTACAGATTGTTCGCTTATTGCGCACTGTGATGAAGTGGCTTTTTTTTTGTTTTGCAGACACTGGCAAAGCAAGTACCACAGATTGTTCGCCTATCGCATACTGTAACGATGTAGCTTTTTTTTGCAAACATTGAAAAAGAAAGCAGTACAGATTGTTCGAATATCGCACACTGTGACGAAGTGGCGTTTTTTTTTTTTTTTTTTTTTTTTTTTTTTGCAGACATTGACAAAGCAAGTAGTACAGATTGTTCGCTTATTGCACACTGTGATGAAGCGGCTTTTTTAGGTGCGTTCGTAATTATATAAATACGTAGCACCTATAGTCGTCGTTCAGTCCGTCCGTCCGTCCGTCTGTCCGCATGTAACAGAGCAAAAACTACCCAACCGAATGGTCTGAAATTTCAAATATATGATTGTTGCAAAATTTTGTCGAGCCATTTCAAATTTTATGAAAATCGGATGTATAGTTTAATTACAGGGACAGTCAAAAGTTTTTCTTTACATTACGGCCAATGGGAAAAATTATTGAAAGTGCATTTTAATGATATTAGAGCCTTCCGAATGATCTGAAATTTTAAAGATATAACTGTTGCAAAATTTTGTCGAGCCATTTCCAATTTTAGGAAAATCGGATGTATAGTTTAATTACAGGGACAGTCAAAAGTTTTTCTTTACATTACGGCCAATGGGAAAAATTATTGCAAGTGCATTTTAATGATATTACAGCCTTCCGAATGATCTGAAATTTTAAAGATATAACTGTTGCAAAATTTTGTCGAGCCATTTCAAATTTTAGGAAAATCGGATGTATAGTTTAATTACAGGGACAGTCAAAAGTTTTTCTTTACATTACGGCCAATGGGAAAAATTATTGCAAGTGCATTTTAATGATATTAGAGCCTTCCGAATGATCTGAAATTTTAAAGATATAACTGTTGCAAAATTTCGTCGAGCCATTTCAAATTTTAGGAAAATCGGATGCATAGACAGGGCATTACAGGGACAGTCAAAAGTTTTTCTTTACATTACGACCAATGGGAAAAATTATTGCAAGTGCATTTTAATGATATTACAGCCTTCCGAATGGTCTGAAATTTTAAAGATATAATTGTTGCAAAGTTTTGTTGAGCTATTTCAAATTTTAGGAAAATCGGATGTATAGTTTAATTACAGGGACAGTCAAAAGTGTTCCGTTAGATTACGGGGAATGGGAAAAAATTATTGGAAGTGCATTTTAATGATGTTACAGACTATGCACTTATGAAGCGCAAAAAAATATACATTCAGTACAATATGGGGTGCAAAAAATAATTATAAAACTAGTTATAGTACGAACGCACCTCATTTGCCACGTTTGACGAGCAATTTCCAACTTGTTTTATTTTGCAGACATTGACAAAGCAAGTAGCACAGATTGTTCGTATGTTGCACGCTGTGACGAAGTGACTTTTATTGTTTTGCAGACATTAACAAAGCAAGTAGCACAGATTTTTCGTAGTACATCGCACACTGTGACAAAGTGGCTTTTTTTTGCAGACATTGACAAAGCAAGTAGTACAGATTCTTCGCTTATTGCAAACTGCGACGAAGTAGCTTTTTTTTTTTTTTTCTTTTTTTGCAGATATTGACAAAGCAAGTAGCACAGATTGTTCGTAGTATATCGCACACTGTCACAAAGTGGCTTTTTTTTCTGCAGACTTGACAAAGCAAGTAGTACAGATTCTTCGCTCATTGCAAACTGCGACGAAGTGGCTTTTTTTTTTTTTTTTTTTTTTTTTTTTTTTTTTGCAGACATTGACAAAGCAAGTAGCACTCTATCGCACACTATAACGAAGTGGCTTTTTTTGCAGACATTGACAAATCTGCTTTCAGAATTTATCCAGCTTTTTCATAATTTCCAATCACGATGATTTTTGTTAATTTTATACAAAGTGTTAATTTTTTATGTTTTTGAGTCAAAAATTTCAAATTTTAGTTGTTTTTAAAGAAAAAAGTATCTTTATCTTGTATTCTCTATCAGTTAAATATTTTCCTCTACACAAGTTTAATCCGAAGAGCTATTACTTCTACTTCCAGCTACCCAAAGAATTATAGACTCTCCCATTTCAAACGAAGTGACATATTTTAATGAATGGAATGGAAATTAATCAAAATGTTCTCTGACGATGACTGCGGGATTGCAGATCGACTTGTGACATCTATATTGTTATTATATAACATCTTTTAAGTAATCGGGGAAATTTTTAAAGTTCATATTAAGTAATTTATGAATAATATGAAGGAATATCCTCTCTATGTCATTTTACCCAAATATTCTGCAAATTCTATAACCTTTAATTCATTCTGCATGGCATTTAATATCTTCTAAAATCTTCGGCCTTATTTTATGAACCTTTGCACTCCTAAGGCTAATGGTGGCGCTGTTTGTCAAGGCAATTGAATTTGTGATATACTTCCAGGGCAAATGTTAGAGCTTACAGTTCATCATTTGCATTATAAACTTTAATAACCGAACGTCCATCAATATAGATGGGTGTTTTGGAACTTCGGTGGAAAGAGAAGGGGTGGGGAGATGGCGAGGGTAAACTGACCTCAGTATACGGATTGCATCTCTACAGGAATGAATCAGAAAGATGTAAGGAACATTTGACTCAAAATTTACGAACTAAATCTGTATAACCTAAAAAGGAAAAAATCGCGTTGATTGATAAAAGGAAACTAATCCATCGTGGCAATCCCAAAACATTCTTCTGTTTGATACATGTTAATGCTTCAAAATTCGCTATCGCAGTACCAAAATTAACTGACAATCTATTCTCATCATGAGGATTCTGAAGATATGAAATTCCGTGCATTAGTTCTTGAGCTATGAATATCGCTAAAATAATGTAAATATTGAAAAATGTAGCATAGCAGCGCCACCTGTTGGGTGAATTGCACCAAAACCTAATCAGCTACAGCTTATGTCAACGTCTAACTCAATCTGAAGTTTGATGAAAATCCGTTCATTAGTTTAGAGATAGAACTATTGGACTATTGCGGAGATCGTAAAACATTCTGCATAGCAGTGCCGCCTGTTGGGCGATTTGCACCAAAAACTAAACAACACCAATTTATATCAGGGACTAACTGAATATGAAGTTTGATGAAAATTCCTGTATTAGTTCTTGAGATACAGTTATCGCGGAAGTCGTGAAAAAAACTTAGCATAGTAGCGCCACCTGTTCGGAGATTTACACCAAAACTAATCAGCATCAATTTATATCAGGGACTAACTGAATCTGAAGTTCGATGAAAATTCAGGCATTATTTCTTGCGATAGAGATAGTGAGATAATCATGAATAATGTAGCATAGCAGCGCCGTGTTTCGCGATTTACACCAAAAAATAATCAGAACCAAATTATATCAAGGACAACTGAATCTGAAGTTTTATGAAACTCCCTTCTTGAGATATAGCTATTGTGTAAATCGTGAAAAATGAAACATAGCAGCGCCACCTGTTGAGTGATTTTCCCCAAAAAGTAATCAGCACCAATTTGTATCAGAACCGTAAAAAAAATCCGCCAATAAACACAAACTTTTCCGCAAAATTTTACGGAATAGTTTCCTTTTTCTAAGAAAACAGTACAATTTCCGTAACTGACATTATAAGATTATAATTCCGTATAAATCCAGTAAATTTTCTGTAAATTTTACGGAATATTTCTGTATTCAAAGCACTATAAATTCCGTAAATGATGTTCAGAAATAATTGACATGTTTGGAAAACGAAGTAAATAATTGTTGTATGTACTTGTCTTACAGTGATACAATTTTCAATGAAACTTCAATATTGGCTAATGTGGCTCTATGTTGAAAATATATCCAATGATTTCCCAATGGGGTTGGTTTTATGTGGGTTTTTCAAGTAAAACCGATAAAAGTTATGGCGCCACCTATGCATGCACATTTAAACTATATAGTATTTTAACGCAATAGTATTTTCCTTTTTTTAAAAATAAAAAGCTTTAAAATTGTTTTTTAGAATTCTTTATAATATTTAAAAAAAAATAAAATCTTGTTAATTCTTTTTAAGTTTGAGACAGTTGAATAGGAAATGTTACAGTTTATTTTTCATAATGATTTTAAAATAATGTTTCACTTATTTATAGCAAGCTATTATTATTATTTTTTAAAAATGAAAAAAATCTATTTTCAATTTTAATATTTAATTTATAAAAATATTATCTCCACGAAAATACGTTCCTTGCTTAAAATCTTGTCCTTACTTAATAAAAAGCATCTGAAATAAGTAACGATATTTGAAAACGCAACTCGTGTTCCCGTGGCATAGCGGTTAGGAGCGCTAATCTGGAAGAGGACAGGTCTCTAGTTCAAACCCAGCTGTATGTAAGTGTTGTTTCATTGCAGTTATTTGAATTAAATAGAGATATGCTGACTTTGATAAAAGTGTTCGTAAACATTGAAATTCATAAAGATGTACGTTTCTCGAAAAGTTATATGTTTTTTTTTTTTTTTTTTTTTGTCTTTGAAACAAAAAAATTTAAATAAAATTTAATAAAAAATTTAATAAAAAATAAAAATAAAATAAAATAAAAACGGAAAAATTTTGTGAAAAAACGGAAATTTTTTTGGAATTTGCGGAAATTTGTTTTCTGTTAAAGTACGGAAATACTACTAGCGTCTGGATTGTCAGTAAAATTTCCGTTTTTTAACAGAAATTTTTTTTACAGGGAGGGGCTAACTTAATCTAAAGTTTTATTAAATTCCGTGTATTAGTTCTTGACATAGAGCGCCCACAAAATTTGTGTCACTTGCATACAGACAGACTCTAAGACAGACATTTTGTAAAAAAAAAAAAAAAAAAAAAAAATGTTTTGCGAGGTTCCAATTTTAAGGACTTTTAAACTCCTAAAACGTGTTAATCCGAAGAAAACCGTAATTCGAAAATTTTCACGAATACAATACTTATTTCTTGTAAAAATAGAAGAAAGTAAAAATCGGTTTATATTCGCGATTTAAAACTTATAAGGAAATTATAATCATATAGAGAAACCCATGGTGCTGCTCTATGAATCAGTGCTCTGCAAAATTGTACTTAAAGAACAATAAGTCGGTCTTTATTAAAAAAAAATAAATAAATAAATCACGTCAGAGCAGAATTTAGAAAAAGAAATAGTTTCAAATTCATTAAACAGAAAAATGTCAGACGATGCATCGCAAAGACCTAGAAAAATATTTATATTTATGTAATTTAATTGTATTCTAAATTTTGTAAATCAGATAACTGTTAATCATATCATGTAAATGCTTTCAAATTATCGTTAAAATGAACATAGATATATTAATACATAGCAAAATAACATCTTGTAATAATATACGAATTTCAAATGCTAAAAGGCGTAAATTAAAATGTTAAAACCAGTAAAAATACATTAATTTCGACTGTTTACATGTTTCTACTCTACCTCATCATCATTTCAAATTCAATTAAAACAAGTTGGAAATTGCTCGTCAAACGTGTCAAATGAGGTGCATTCGTACTATAACTAGTTTTATAATTATTTCTTACACCCCATATTGTACTGAATGTATATTTTTTTGTACTTCATAAGTGCATAGTCTGTAACATCATTAAAATGCACATGCAATAATTTTTTTCCCATTGGCCGCAATGTAACGAAAAACTTTTGACTGTCCCTGTCATTAAACTATAAATCCGATTTTCATAAAATTTGAAATGGTTATGGCTCGACAAAATTTTGCAACAATTATATATTTAAAATTTCAGACCATTCGGAAGGCTGTAGCATCATTAAAATGCACTTGCAATAATTTTTCCCATTGGCCGTAATGTAACGAAAAACTTTTGACTGTCCCTGTCATTAAACTATGCATCCGATTTTCATAAAATTTGAAATGACTCGACAACATTTTGCAACAATCATATATTTAAAATATCAGACCATTCGGTTTGTTTAGTTTTTGCCGTGTTATATGCGGACGGAGAGACTGAACGACGACTATAGGTGCTACGTATTTATATAATTACGAACGCACCTAAAAAGATCCTATTTCTAAACCTCTCGCCTTCAGCGAGATGCTAGCTGGAAACTTTAAACTTTCTAGTAGCGAGTCATAAGTTCGCGTATGGTTCCTACCCTTTTGAAATTTTTATTTTTCGTTATTTTAAAATTGTATGGTCACTGAAAGGTGTCTTTTTTGGTAAGGAAATGGGTTTTGCTAGCTTTTTTTTATTTTCGGCTATTCTGAATTTTGAACAATTTTTACTATACTATCCTTCTGTTTTCTACTGCGGATTTCACGTCACAGTGAAGCCCCGCTTCCTTATTTCGGATTGGCTCTAGCCTTTCCTCTCTCTTTCTTTTCCACCTTTATACTATAGATGCAGATTCCCGAAATTTTTAAGGAGCCAGTGGCGCCTAAAGCCCAAAAATCCAGCCGCCACTTTGGCTCCTAACCATAATCTACTGGCCACATTGCGAAACAAACTTATAAAACAATAGTGTTTATATGGAAAAAACACAACAACTCAGGAATTCAAAATGAAAAATAGTTTAATTAATAAATACACATATACAACAAAACACAGACAGATACAACAAATGCGTATATTTAATTTAATCCTAAAATTCTAGAAACTTTGATATTAAAAAAGTATAACATAAAACGAAAAAATGCTGTGCGAACTCGACCCGATGCAGGACTCTTCACTCTAATCTAGATGGAATAAGATAGTGATAAGGGGAATTACAGAGGGGCTAAATTCACAAAACAGGTGATAAAAATTCCTTCTATGAAAATCTCGCACTCGCAGAAAACATTTACACAGCAAGAATATAACTCGCGTTAAGTATTTTTTCGTGCAAGTTTCTTTTTCTTTCTGTATTTTTTCTACAGAGTTTGGAATCCTCTATCCTCGCGACTCCATGATCCAAAGTCCTTAAATGATTTACATCGCATCGGAAACTTTGGATTGTCTCGTGAGCCAAGCTGCAGTAAAGGAGTATTTATTTCAACTCTGGATTTCAGACGAAACCTTCGAAGACATGCTTGTTTTCGCTGGTGTCCAAAAGAGAAGCTTTACCATTAGCGCGCTCATGTGCCGAGCTTCGCAGCTGCTAAGCTTTGTAGTGGAGCGGACATGCGCAGAATTATATTAGAACATAATATTCGGTAAGAAAGCAGTACATCACAGGGGCAGCGTTCACGACGGTAACTGAGATCATAAAATTTCCCTGACTTTTTATCAAGGTCATACTTGATCTCGGCCAGTAAAAAAAGCAAGTGCTTTTCTATTTGCAAAAGAAAAAAAATATCAAAATTCCGCAACGGGGATTGGGAACACTGGAAATTGATCTCTGGAGACTAAAACACTGAAAGTTAGTCGCCACAGCAAAACATTTAGTCGCCACGTGGCGACTGGCGACCGTAAATCTGCACTTATACTTTATACTAACACTTACGTAGTTACTTTGCACTACAATTATACATGTTTTATTTCTTTTTTTCATGATGTGCTATACATTTACTCATCGCCAGGGCGTGGATTTGCACTGCAAATGGGAAGCCCCTTGAACTTTCTGCTATTCACTGTTCATTATCATTTTTTACATCATTAGATTACATCAGTCATTTTTCTTAAAAAGAGTCGGGTAGAGTCGAAACATGTAAATAGTCGAAATAAATGTATTTTTACTGGTTTTAAAGTTTTAATTTACACATTTTAGCATTTGAAATTAGTATATAAATATGTATATATTAGAAATTTTCAGCTTAAGCCCCCGTAGCATCGCCTGGGTAATGCTAATAACGTAATAACCTTAAGCATACATAAATATTGCTACAGGCTATTAAAAAGTTAATGATTGATTTTTTTCTTATAAGTAACGAGTATTTTTATACTATTAAATTTCGGTACTTACGTATATTAACGTCACCGCAGCTTATATATATATATATATATATATATATATACTTATATATAACCATTAAATAAACATTACCGACCACCAATATATATATGTATATATATAACCATTATATAATTACAAATCCTCCTCTATTACCAATTACTATAATTAAATTAATAAATTAATAAATTTAGCAACAATTCATGACTGTGACATTATACAAAATAAAGATGGAACCCTTAACAAGTAATACAAATTAAGCAAAATCCACTAATTCACTAGCACATTGCGTACGATTAATCCATATAAAACATATGAAAACAACCAAATTTTGGAAAAATAACCAATTAAAGACAAAGGACAAAAAAAAAGAAAAATGTTGAACCATTGAAAGAAGTATCGTAAGCATATAATAGATCAAATGGATGGATGTAGCCGGAAGCTTACATAGCATTTCACTTTTTGAAGGGTACATGAAATACTAATATAAGCAAAAGCATAGTCGATTTCTGTAATAGAATCTAGCATTTAGCTAAAAATTAAATTCCATATGTACCCAATCGATCACACACCAGAAAGGATAAATTTACCATGCCAGATAAATTGAATTAAAAAAATTATAATCATATGTATATATATATGTGTGTATATATTTCATTCACAATATTGCGGTTTTTGATGGTGGTCGGTAATGTTTAATTAATGGTTATATATATATATATATATATATATATATTATTATTATTATTATTATTATTATTATTATTATTATTATTATATACTTATTATTATTGCTGCGGTGGCGTTAATACGTAAGTACCTAAATTTCTTTTAAATTTGCAAGGCAAAAATTTGCAAGAAAAATTGCTGACTCAATAATAAAAGAAGAAATTATTATAAAGTTTGGGGGCGAAGTCAGCTCTCCATTTAGAGTGGGTCATGTCTTTTTTTTTTTTTTTAATCTATAAAGAAGAAGAAGTGAAGGTGTTTTAAGAGGGTTCAAATCTATTCATGAGCATTTGTTATATCTTAAGTTTGTTCACAATTTCAAATTGGATGTTTTGGACACCTTCATGGAGTCATTTCCATTCGTAAAGGCATAGCATTTGCAGCTGTATTCGTAAAAATATAAAATTTGCAAGTTCTATTCAGACATCAAGAAATTGACCAGATTCTGATTTTCTCACAAAGGCAAACACGCCTTTAGAAAATGTTGCCAAAGTTATTTTTTTAAACTGATTTTTGTAATTCGACAATTAGGGAACGATCCTCTTGAGCGAATTATTAGTTATAATTGTATCACTTGTATCAGAAAATTAAAAACATTGTTAGACAAATAATATTATAAGACGAAACGCAATTTTTCACCTTTATTCAACACTAGCTAATTTGCCCGGCGTTGCCCGGGTACGTAAAAAAACAGCACGAATTGCGAAAAACCTCTGAAAATCACAATAAGATATCGCGAAAAAAATTTTAAATCGCTGCGCAAATTTCGAAAAGAGAAAATATATATATATATATTGCGTTCGAAGATTGAAAGTTGATTCAACTTCTATCAACGTCTTTCCCTAATGTGGAAAAATGGTAGAAAATCGCTAAACTACACTAAAAATCACATACAAAATACCCGAAAAATTCAAAAATTGTTATACGAAATCCGAATAAACTTTATTGAAATGATGGTAGAAATTACTTTTGTATTATAGGTCAAAAATGGAATGTCTGCAGCAGATCGCGAAGAAACGTAAATATCGAATTAAAAATCACCTGATGACGTAACAAACACGAGTAAAGTGTTTAATGTCAAATAAATTTGACATTTACGATCACCCATTATTGGCATTTAATCTTATAGTTTGGCGATATTTTATTTGGTCTATGGGATAATCAGGTAGAACCACAAATTATTTCTGTTCGTATTTAAAAGTTGATAAATAGCTCTTCTTTATATAAATAAATAAAATAAATATTGAAAAAAAAATGCTTATATGTATATGAAAAGTAAATAGTTTGCCAGTAAATATACGTAAAATTCACTTCACTCGCCAAGGCCATTTTCTCTAACTCACCAAAGCCCATATATTAAAAATATACCAAATACTCTTCAATCTGTTGCCTGATAGTAAGTAATCACAATAATGTAAATAACTATTAGGCATAGATACGTACCGGGTTTGGCGCGATTTTTTTTTCACGCCAATTTGGGGAAAACATCGTTTTCGAATACCAGTTACATATATATATTTAAATTATTTTCTATTGTTTTAAAAGGAAATAGCAATAAATAATAAAAAGTTTAATTAATATCTATAGAACAAAACAGTTTATATAACTGTAAAAAAGAAAATAAAAGTAAAAAAACAATTTATTAATAAATAAACAACAATAGCCGAGTTACCATGTCAGGCAAAATAACGCCATTTTGGAGCCCATTATGTACCATGGAGCGTATATGACATCTGTGCCAACAAAACTTTCAATAATATAGTAAATATGTCATTTGATGGTAGCTTGATTATCGAAGATTATAAAATATGTGTGTATGTGGCACATTTTTACACTAAAATTTAAATACTTGGCTTCATAGTTATAATTTTAAATCCTTTTTATATAATTTACATTTGAATATAACGATTTACTCCAAAATATTCTCCTATACTTAAATAAAATTATTGCGACCTTCGCCTGGCTTATTTCACGCTTCTGCCTTTGTGGCTAAAAAATTGCATTGTTTGGCGACCAAGGTAATAATTAAATAGCATGTGACTCACAAATAAAGCCTTTCTCCTGTAAGACATACGATGGGAAAATTACATAAAAATGATAATTAAATTGAATTAAAAAAAAAGGACTAAAAGACTGTTACTTAAATTTTATTTCTTCCTGTTTTTTCAGGGACATTTTTATTAACCTGGCGAAGCGAAAGATCGCCAAATAATGTATCAATTGCTTCTTTCATACTAATTTATTTTTTAAATTTTATAAACATTCCTTTCACATTTAAATTAAATATTTTCATTTTATAAATTTTATCTTGCATTAAAAAAGGTTTTTGATTCTTTTTTTTTTAAATTAAACAAATAACAGTTATTTTCTTTTAATTTGCGAGTTGTTTACATTATTTTCTAACGGATATAGCCATTTCAATTCATTTATCAAATATAATTTTCGGCAAAATGACCACTGGCAACCCTTTCGTTGAAAATATCAATAAAATACAATAATCTAAGCATTGTATCATGTTACTTTTATTCACAATTTAATTTACTTGGATTCCCTTAAATATAATTAATATAACCCCTTAAGTTAATATTAGTTTTTGTTGCATGAAAATATCTCATTTTGTTGATTTTCTGTAAGAAAGTAATCCATATTGGTTTACGATGGAAGTCTATGGGAATTTGGCGAAATATGAGAGATATCGCCAAGTTGGCGTCACATTTGGCGACTCGTTTTGGTCACCAGATTTGGCGATATACCGCCAAGTTGGCGACAAACTTGGCTGCATTTGGCGACAGAACTATATCCCTCTACGGCAACCTCCTTATAGGTATGGAAATGCATTAAATGCTGTTCAATAATTGCATAAAAATTTCGCTAAAAATTCAAAAATTGCTGCACGAATTCCGAATAAACTTTTTTGAAAAGAGAACAAAATTTATTATATTGGGTTAAAAGAAAGAAACCATATTCTTCTCGCTTATATGGAAAAATCGCCTCAAAACATAAAAAAGCGCTAAAAATCGCATAAAAATTTTTAAAAAAAATCTAATCAAAAAATCGAAAATCGGGCTTCGAGGTGCAAAACTTCATATATAGACTTACCTTTTCCCAAAATTTTGTAGCTCTACGTGTAGTGGTCTCTTCAGAACACCGTCGACACACTCACTCACTCACACACAAACTTCTTTCTTTATTATTATAGATAAAATAAATAATATGAACATTAAAAAAGTCCACAATCTTATTTAAAAGGTGACTAATTTAATGAAAAAGATATTACAAGTTTAAAACATACATTTTATTTCCTTCAACCCATGGAAAGTGACGTATGAGAAACAAAGTGATGTCATAAAATAAATGGAGCTGCAATTAATATTAATAATATATATTTCCTCTAATTAAACTCAATCCAAGAAATTGCTACTGCTACTTCTACTTTCAACTCTAGTAATTATTGGCTCTTTCATTTTCAAAACAAAGTGGCGTATTTGCATAAATAAATAACATTTAGTTATTAAGATATTCTCTGATGAAGAGCCTGGAAGGCTTGAAAGTACTAAGAAGTTTTAAATAAAATGTATATTTTAAACTTGTAGCATCTTTTTCATTACATTAGTCGCCTTTTAAGGCTGTTCTTAACTGCTCTGCTCAACAAGCGCAAAACGTTTTGACACATTTACAAACTCATTTTTTAACGGAAAGATATAAAATTGGAAAGCCTGGCCATGGAAGCGTTTGGAATTGAACTGTTTTTCCCTTTTTTGATCAATTAATTACCCATTTAGTTGTAAGCGATTTAGATCACGTGACAAACACGTTTTTCACCAGCTCTTGAGTGATTTTTCTACTTTCGCGCCGAATTCAGTTCAAAATGTCCACTTTGACACTATTTTCTGAAACATCTATTGCGTTTGCAAAAAAATGGAAAGAACAACTCGATGACATAGTTTCTGAACAGGGATGGCAGGGATGACCGCCCCGGGAACCCAGCTTCCGCTTTAGAGTATAAGTGCAATCCCGGGGGCTAACAACACCAGCTAGTTTCATGCATTTTCGAACAAAAATAAATTAAAACTTATGTCAGAAAGTTGCCCTTTTGGATTTGAGAACACCCTTAAGTAAGATTGTGGATCTTTTTAATGTTCACATTATTTATTTTACATTGTTAGACATTTTTGGCGCTTAAAGAGTAATATCTGCAAATTTTACGCAATCCCGTTTTAAATGATTTCTTGAGTATCAAAAATATTTGCGTTGTTATACTCTCAAGAGAAAAAAAAAAATGTGCTGACAGGAAGTTGCCATAACATCCGTGTGATTGGAAGTGATTTTTCTGTTGTTTGGAGAAGTTTCTGTTGTTTGAAAAAAGTTGTATTTTGATGGAGAAATTCAGCAAATTTTGAGCTTCGGCTGTTGATTTCTTCGCGCTTTGAGGAAAATTCCGTTCTTAAAAAGTCACAGTCTGCAAAGTTGTTAGAATACTTCTATGATTTGACGAAAATGAAGTTGGGAATTAAGGTAGCTTTTATTCGGATTGAGAAATTTTCTGTATTTTGGTGGAAAATGGGTAAATCAAAGAGGAAATTTTCATGTTTAACGGGAATTAATCGTTGAATCCATAGACATTTTGAAAAGTGTTAGCGTGAAATCCACTTTTTCTTAAAAAAAAATTATTTAAGAAAAAAAAAAAACTTAATGGCGATTCTCAAATCCTCTGCTCAGCAACACAAAACTTTCTGACTCCTTTTTAAACGTAAGGGCATAAAATTGGCAGTCCTAACTATAGAAACGATTTGGAATCTATACACAGTCAAACCTCTCTGAAAGGGCCACCTGCCGTTCCATTGAAAATTGGCCCTTATGATGGGTGGCCCTTGAATAGGGGTGACCAAATTTTTCATTTCTCTTTCTTTTTGTCCATCGATTTTTAAAACCTGCATGTTCTTTCAGTAAGGTCTCTTTGTTTTTAACAATGATGTTTATTTGTTTCTTGCTGCAATTAAACTGTGGAACCAATTTTCTTGCAGATGTTCCTTGATCATGACAATTAAGAACTTTTATTTTGTCATTCAAATCCAAATGTACTCTTTGGCTTGATTTAGGTGCCATAATTTTAAATTTTACATAAGCCTGAGCACAAAATTTCTAGCGTAAGAATTGCTCTTCAATATGCATTCACAGTTTTAGTAAATGCGGAATCAGTTTTTCTAGTTAACCCGTTATCCTTTGTGCGCCCACAACAAAGGGCCAAGTGTCTCCTACAACCCAACCTCTGCAGGTTGAAAGGTCAAACAAAGTGTGAGAAACACCTGTTTGAGTCACTTGTGGAAAAGTTTATGGTCCTTCATTGTGTTACTAAATCCTCTACATCTCACCCTGTCTTCTTTGTTGCAAGTTCAGTTGTTTGCTGAACTCTTATCTTTTGGTTCTGGAATTCAATACATCTGTTTAGGATTTCAGACACATGGGAAAAAAATGGCCTTTATGAAGGGGTAGGTGCGGCCCCTAATAGGAGTAAATTTAACACTATGTCTATAGGAAAATTTTTCGTTCCTAAAAATATTGCCCCTTAATAGAGGTGGTCCTTGAATAGCGGTGGCCTTTAAAAGAAGTTTCACTGTACTCAGGTTTTTCTTCTGTTTCACGGTCTTGTGTGCGGAAATTCGGTACAAAACGCCAGGGCTACGGAGTCGGAGTTATAGGCCCATTTTTGAGCGAAAGAGTCGGAGTCGGAGTAGGATCTGTTAAAATTCCCGGAGTCGGAGTCGTCCATTTTTACAAGCAGGGCTGCGGAGTAGGAGTCGGAGTCGGAGTCAGGCCCATTTTTGAGCGAAAGTGTCGGAGTCGGAGTAGGATCTGTTAAAATTCCCGGAGTCGTCCATTTTTACAAGCAGGGCTGCGGAGTAGGAGTCGGAGTCGGAGTCAGGCCCATTTTTGAGCGAAAGTGTCGGAGTCGGATCTGTTAAAATTCCCGGAGTCGTCCATTTTTACAAGCAGGGCTGCGGAGTCGGAGTCGGAGTCAGGCCCATTTTTGAGCGAAAGTGTCGGAGTCGGATCTGTTAAAATTCCCGGAGTCGTCCATTTTTACAAGCAGGGCTGCGGAGTAGGAGTCGGATTCGGAGTCAGGCGCATTTTTGAGCGAAAGTGTCGGAGTCGGATCTGTTAAAATTCCCGGAGTCGTCCATTTTTACAAGCAGGGCTGCGGAGTAGGAGTCGGAGTCGGAGTCAGGCCCATTTTTGAGCGAAAGTGTCGGAGTCGGAGTCGGATCTGTTGAAATTCCCGGAGTCGTCCATTTTTACAAGCAGGGCTGCGGAGTAGGAGTCGGAGTCGGAGTCAGGCCCATTTTTGAGCGAAAGTGTCGGAGTCGGAGTCGGATCTGTTAAAATTCCCGGAGTCGTCCATTTTTACAAGCAGGGCTGCGGAGTAGGAGTCGGAGTCGGAGTCAGGCCCATTTTTGAGCGAAAGTGTCGGAGTCGGAGTCGGATCTGTTAAAATTCCCGGAGTCGTCCATTTTTACAAGCAGGGCTGCGGAGTAGGAGTCGGAGTCGGAGTCAGGCCCATTTTTGAGCGAAAGTGTCGGAGTCGGAGTCGGATCTGTTAAAATTCCCGGAGTCGTCCATTTTTACAAGCAGGGCTGCGGAGTAGGAGTCGGAGTCGGAGTCAGGCCCATTTTTGAGCGAAAGTGTCGGAGTCGGAGTCGGATCTGTTAAAATTCCCGGAGTCGTCCATTTTTACAAGCAGGGCTGCGGAGTAGGAGTCGGAGTCGGAGTCAGGCCCATTTTTGAGCGAAAGTGTCGGAGTCGGAGTCGGATCTGTTAAAATTCCCGGAATTGGAGTCGTCCATATTTTCCACCGACTCTGCAGCCCTGCAAAACACCCACTTTGACGGTATTTCCTGAACGATTTTTTGCGTTTATCAAAAAAAAAAAAAAAAAAAATAGAAAACGTCTTTCGATTACATCTGAATAAAAACACCTGTCAATTTCATGCGTTTCCGAATAAAAATAAATTAAAAAATCTCTCTCGATTTGAGAACAGCCTCAGATTTAAAAAAAAAAATTGCATTATTATTCGGAAACTCGTTCAAAAAAGTGTTATGACTAACAAATATTTCCACGTTCAAAAAACTTTTTTACAGCAAACAGATTAAATGAATAGCATTAACGTTACGATTGAAATTAATATTATTTTGTTACTCTTGCGTATATAAATAAAGTTACGCAACTGAAAATGTTTAATTGAGAATGTATTAGCATCCTAAACACCGATGCTCTTGTGTTGAGAAAACTGATTAATACACTATCAAAACTGTTTCGAAACGTTTCCGAAAATCAGCGATAGCAAAAGAAACTTTGTTTTTATAAATGTTTCTTTAAATTTCGAAAATATTGTTTTTTAGTGTTTCCAAAATATATTCTATGGATATTTAAAGGAGCATTTAAAAAATAAACAAAATTTCTTTTGCGGCCACTGATTTTCGGAAACATTTCAGAATTGTTTTTATTGTGCACTGATCAGTTTTCTCATACCATAATAATCGGTTTTTATGATACTATCCATTCTCAACTAAACATTTTCAGCTGCGTTATTAAATTTATGCCTGCAAGGGTAACAAAATAATATTAAGTTTAATTTTAATGCTGATAATTTATCATGTTTTTGTGTGAAGCATGTTCGTTTAACAAGAAAGTGTTTACTTCAGAATTGATACAATAGAATTGGAAAAACTATATTCCGGATCGGAGTTGAAAAACCTGAATAATATACTATAAATACCAACCGGAAACGTTTCAAAATCAGTGGTAGTAAAAAAAAAAAAAAAAAACATTGTTTTTATAAATGTCTCTTAAAATTTCAAAAATATGTTGGTTTCAGAATTGTTTTTATTGTGCACTGATCAGTTTTCTCATACCTGAATAATCGGTTTTTATGATACTATCCATTCTCAACTAAACATTTTCAGCTGCGTTATTAAATTTATGCCTGCAAGGGTAACAAAATAATATTAAGTTTAATTTTAATGCTGATAATTTATCATGTTTTTGTGTGAAACATGTTCGTTTAACAGGAAAGTGTTTACTTCAGAATTGATAAAATAGAGACGAAAAAGAAAAAAAAAAAAAAAACTACCGTATATACTCGTGTACAAGTCAATCCCCCAATTCTTAACCAAAATTTTGAAAAAAAAAATTTAATTTTCATGCATAAGTCGAACCCCATTTCTGGTAATATGTTGAAAAATGATTTGTGATCGAGGATAAAAAAAATTAATAAATTTACATTAAATTAGTAAAGATTTTTACGTTTCTAAACAGACTTAAAAAAAATCAACATTTTAAAGCAGTATAATTATGTAAAGCCTTAGAAACTTAAACAATTTTGAAACCTATTCACATCAATTTAACGATACTTAAAAAGAAAAAAATCTTTCAAAAATCTATTCAAGCCTTATTTACAAGGGTAAACAACCTCTTAGACTGCTAAAATATAGTACTTCTTTGTATTGTAGAACTTTTAGGAGAGATATCTAGAAGCATTCTCAAGTCGAACTCTTTTTAAAAAGGGGATTGAAATGTTGAAAGGAATGCCCCTGTATTGAAGGAAATTCTGCCCCAAGAGGAAATGGGTGCAGAACAATTACAGGGACATTATTGTTAAGCTTTTTTTGTCAATCACAGGAAAATGACCATTCCATTGTCCGCTTTTATTTCTTTCTCCAACGAAGACCCATGTGTGCCCCGCTTAATTGCATACAATTGGTCCCACTGAATTGCATGCAATTAAGTGGGGCATACATTTAAGCGAGGCAGCAATTAATGTTATCAGTATAGGTTATAATTTGATCATATACCATAGATGTGATAAATATTAATGGACAATAACAATTTACACAATAATTTAAAAATTAATTAAGGTAACAATAACTTTAATCAATAATTTATTATTACTTCGTATATAATAATACATATTCTAAAGTATAATGTATTATAACACTGTTTACGTTACAGGGTTTAATTTTTCATTATAATTTATGTGATTTAAGTAAAAATTAAAATTAAAGTACAAAAACAAACTTTTGTTCTTAAATCATACCTTTGAAATAAATAAATTTCTGCATAAATTCATTTTATTTTTCATTATTTGCCAATTTCTCCTTTATTTGTTGCGTATAAAAAATCCTTTATAGAAGTTTGTTTTATCCTACTCCGGACACTGCATTTCTCCACTTCCGGTTCGGCGCTAAATATTGTTCTTTTATTCTCTTGACCGTCCCTATTGTATTTTCCTCCAATTCCAGGATTTTTAAAGAAGTACCACCAGCAACTGGAGTCGTTATATGTATGGCAAGAAAATCACACCTGTTCAAAATCGACTCACTTGCGCTTCCAAGAGAGTAAAGTCTATTCTTTCGCGACGATTTCTGCACTTCGATTTGATAACAAACCATTATTTCAAACGAAAATATTGCCGTTCTTAATTTTTTTTTCCCCCCTATTCATCGCCGTCACGCGAACTCACAAAATCCAGATTACTAGATTGGGGATATTTTATGCGATTAACCGGGGATTGTTATGTGATAAAACGAGTATATTTAACATTAACCTTATGGTGACCGTTTCTTTTCCACGGCATTCCATGCATATAAGCGTGTATGCAATTATCCGTTACCCGATAAGTGGGGCTGACTGTACTTAAAACACTTGCCCATTCGCCGATTATCTGCGAAAAATTATTATTTTCTTTTTCTTTTTTTTTTTTACCAACTCGTGTATAAGTCGACCCCCCCCCCCCCCCATTTTCAACTCCCAAATTTGTCTAAAATTCTTCGACTTATACACAAGTATATACGCGTATATTTCGGATCGGAGTCGAAAAACCTGAATAATATGCTATAAAAACTACTCGGAAACGTTTCCGAAAATCAGTGGTAGTAAAAGAAACACTGTTTTTATAAATGTCTCTTAAAATCTCAAAAATACGTTGGTTTCAGAGGTTTCTAAAGATAGAAACGCTTTTCGATAAGGTAGATAACTCGGTAAATATACTGTGTATTTCCGTTGTTACAGTCGAAATTCCCTTTAACGAAGTTTTCTACTTAAGGAAATTTTCTGCTGAACTTTGACTTCGAGTACCATTATTAGCATGCAAATCAATCTCCATGTTCCGAAAAATATATTCTATATAACGAAGTTTATTCCACTTTCGTGCGTGTACAACATTTAAAAGGAGTGCTGGACAGATAATTACACCTGTTTATTTTCTATTTAATTTACATCCAAAATTGTTAATTGGTCCAAATCATCCAAGCAACCTCATAGTAAATTGGTATATAATTTTATATACCTTAGATAAATTCAAATAACATAAGTGATCGTAATTACATAATTCTAGTAGAAGAGCAACGCGAAGCATTAATAAAATTAAATCATAATTCGCGTCAAAATGTAATTATTAAATTTAAATAATTACGAATAAAATTAAGAGTTTGCGTTGTGAATTATTTAGACGAACTCTTCCACTTATGAATTAAACTAAAATTTAAGCTGTAAAAATAAATTGACATACCTTAAACATTATCAATTAAATAATTACAGAAACTTTTTAAAACTTGATTAAATATTTTATTTACATTGAACACAACTATATACAGAAATACATAATATTAATTCAAAAAAAAAAAAAAAGAAAGCAATACTTTTGTTTGTTTCTCATTATTTTATGTATATTTAATCTTAAAAAAAAAAGACAATATTTTCATTTACTCTAATTATTATATATTTTTCTTTTTGCTAAAAGAATAATTCTCTTTCATTTTTAAATTACCTTAATTTATTTTAATTATTGGTTTTGTCGGATCTCAGATTACTCTCTACCATAAAATATCAGAAAAGTATATTTATAAATTTTCATAAGATTTTAAGTGGTAAAAGAAAAAGTTTTAGGTTGTACCTTTCTTTCATATACGGGATGGTGGCCTTTATTCATCAAATTCAGAGTTGTCGCGTTGCTAAGGATCATGTCCTTATGTCATCAGGAATTCGCTTCGTATCAGAGCGGCGATATCGGGATGGCAGGATGCATATCTACGGACCTCTGTAGAACAATCCACTTTATTTTAACATCAGGAAGACATCCTCAATTAGGCTTGCTTAGGCTCACTCCGATATGTACATCAGGAAGACATCCTCAATTAGGCTTGCTTAGGCTCACTCCGATATGTCCATCTCGCCTGGGCATTACTAGGGCTTTCGGGATTCATTGCACGGGCTTTCAGGAGAGCTCCTGCGTCCTCTACATCTTTTTTCAGACTCTCTTTTTCAAACCTTATTCTTCTGGCACACCAACTCCTGCAGTGGGTGGAACTATTTGTCTAGTCCACCCTTATTGGATGTGAGAAGATTTTGCATTATCCTTCGATAGGCCTATTAGCTAACAGTCTGCAAATGGCCCCTTACATATACTTTAATATTATTATCTGCCTTAAAGTTTGGGTGGTCTGAAAAGCCATAAATTTATCCCAACACTTTTATTAAGGCCATAAATTTATTCCAACGTTTTTATTATTTTACGATTTCTAATTATACACCACTTTCCATTGGCTTGTCATAAAACGACACCATGGCGTCTGGCTATTGTTGTTGTCTGAGATCCGAACTCTATTCAACATTATACATTCATTTTACAATACAACAATTTTTTAAAAATATATATTTAATATTTAAAATCAACTTAATAATTTTTGTATGAACTTACACTCCTATTTTACTTAAATATATAAACATTATAATTTTACACTCATAATTATATTTTATAAAAAAATATTTATACAAACAGAAATAACAAATTACGCAATTTTACTTTGATTTAACCAACATGGTGCGGGAACATATCATTGTTGCCCAGCAAGGAGAGGTTGCTGTTGCGATGGCTATATGAATTTATTTCAGCGGATTGTGTGAAAATGAAAAAAATTATTTATTTAATCATTTCCATTCAAAAGAAGAAATTCTAAAAGCCTTAGATAGAATAAGAAGGGGATTCCAGTTTCATGAAAATGTTACAGATGAATTCTTCGTATACTTACATCAGTGTGAACATTTTTATGAACAGTGTATTTTCTGTAAGAAACCTGTACAAAGTAATGTTACAGACTTTTTAAGGTTAAGAATTTGAAATACAGTCGAACCTCGTTAACATGAACCTCAAGGGGAATCACAATTCTGTTCATGTTAACAGTAATTCATGTTATCAGTATCAAATATTTGTATTCTTTTTTATAGGGGACTATGAAAACAACTCATGTTAAAAGTAATTTACGTTAAGCGTGTCCATGTTAACGTGGTTTAACGTACTGAGAAAAAAGAGAAAAGCTACGCTACGCTTCAGTTTTTGTTTACTTGTCTTTATTATGGGTTTTCTTAGACAATATTCTAATTAAATTCTTTTCATATCTCTACATCACATTAAAAAAGAAAGTTTCTGACCGAATTATAATACATTTTTCCAATATTTCCATTTTAGGTGTATTTTTAATTTTATACATGTGTATTTTATTATACAAATTTCATGAATTTGAGTTGATTTCTATTTAACGAATTTTCTTCATAACGAAGTGTTTAAGTAGAACGATGAGACTTCGTTAAATGGATGTTTCACTGCACATTATATTTGCGTACATTAATAAACATTTGACTTTTTTTACAGATTACGATGAAATGGTATTAAAAATAATATAAAACAGGACCACACAGGAAAGATAAAAGCACACAATATTTGAATTTTACCCTTGGCACAGGATTGTTTGACTTGGCTACATTCGCATATTTTAACGTAGCAACCCATGTTGTGAATACCATCACAATAGATCATGTTAAGCGGGTGAGGGGGGAGGTCACCCCGGGGCATCAACGAAAACAATTTTCTCTTCACGGGGTGGTCTAGACTTGACCCCCGAACGATTTTGGGGTCAAATCTCCAAGACAAACAGGGAGGGGCTGTGGAAAGAAATTGTCTGTCTGCCTATGCTGTTCAATCTTGTTCAGGGGCCGATTAAGATGGTTTGTCTCGGCTTTTAAGATAATTTTGGTAACGATAATGAATAGCTATTGTGCTACTAGGCAATCCATATGACTTCATTAAGAATGATGTGTATTAATGCATGTGGAAGCTTGATTTTAAGTCTACTTATGTCGATACTTCCTCTATTAAAAATTAGAAAAAATATAGAACAATAAACTGTACAAATGAATGGAAATTAATCAGGAAATAATTATTTAAAAGTTTATCTGGGCTTTTAAGATAATTTTGGTAACGATAATGAATAGCTATTGTACTGCAGGGCAATCTAAATGACTTCATTAAGAGTGATGTGTATTAATATGTATGTGGAAGCTTGATTTTAAGTCTACTTATGTTGATACTTCCTCTATTAAAAATTAGAAAAAATATAGAACAATAAACTGTACAAATGAATGGAAATTAATCGGGAAATAGTTAATTAAAAGTTTATCTGGGCTTTTAAGATAATTTTGGTAACGATAATGAATAGCTATTGTACTGCAAGACAATCCAAATGACTTCATTAAGAGTGATGTGTATTAATATGTATGTGGAAGCTTGATTTTAAGTCTACTTATGTTGATACTTCCTCTATTAAAAATTAGAAAAAATATAGAACAATAAACTGTACAAATGAATGGAAATTAATCAGGAAATAGTTAATTAAAAGTTTATCTGGGCTTTTAAGATAATTTTGGTAACGATAATGAATAGCTATTGTACTGCAAGGCAATCCAAATGACTTCATTAAGAGTGATGTGTATTAATATGTATGTGGAAGCTTGATTTTAAGTCTACTTATGTTGATACTTCCTCTATTAAAAATTAGAAAAAATATAGAACAATAAACTGTACAAATGAATGGAAATTAATCAGGAAATAGTTAATTAAAAGTTTATCTGGGCTTTTAAGATAATTTTGGTAACGATAATGAATAGCTATTGTACTGCAAGGCAATCCAAATGACTTCATTAAGAGTGATGTGTATTAATATGTATGTGGAAGCTTGATTTTAAGTCTACTTATGTTGATACTTCCTCCATTAAAAATTAGAAAAAATATAGAACAATAAACTGTACAAATGATTGGAAAATTGTCTCGGCTTTTAAGATAATTTTGGCAACGATAATGAATAGCAATTGTGTTACAAGGCAATCCATATGACTTCATTAAGAATGATGAGTATTAATGCATGTGAAAGCTTGATTTTAAGTCTACTTATGTGGATACTTCCTCTATTAAAAATTAGAAAAAATAAAGAACAATAAACTTTACAACAAATGAAAATTAATCAGGAATTATTTAATTAAAAAGCAATGTTTGAGTAAACAAACGTTTAAAAATTTTAAAGTTTGATACTTATATTATTTACCTTAATGGATAAATTGTGCTGATTGTTTATATTCAAACTGCAGAAATGCACTTATAAAATGGTCCAATCATTTATATCTATCTTATTATTATTATTTTTTTTTTTATATATATATACATTTTGAACCTATATCCTAAATCCCCGCCCCCCCCCCCCCCTAGATGTTCTAATGGCAAAATGTTTCTTTTATATGAGGCAAGATTTATTTCCTTTATCTGACTCCCCTCTCCCCTCCCTCCGAGACTGAATACATTGAAATTCATTTTTTTTTTTAATCTATGCAATTAGTTTAGAAAAAGCTGATCCATTGAGATTTCGTATTTTTATGTTAACTTGCTTATACATTCCTGAATATATAACTTTCATTAAATTATCAATAGTACTTTGTTATTTTTAATTATTTTAAATTTCATGGAGAAATTATCGTATTTTTATAGATATAGGGTATTTAAACATAATTAAAATTTAATATATATTGTACGATTTTCGTCACTGTTTGAGAGATCTCAAGTATTAATATGCTCGCATTAATTTCCAGTGCTACATCTAGAATTATGCTTTTTTATTCTTTGACGGGGGGGGGGGGGGGGGAGAGTTCGCTTATACAATTTAGAGGTCTGTATTAGTCGTTGGTCAATTTGCCTTCATTAGATGTGGGTCAAGTTAAACTTGTCCCGGGCTTAGTCTTTTTTCTGAAAACTAAGGCCAGGATTTTATTTATTTATTTATTTTTAAATTCAATTATATGTTTATTTATTGTGAAAATATATACTTTATGCAATGTGATTTTCATCACTGGTTGTGAGATCTCAAGTATTAATATGCTCTCATTAATTTCCAGTGCTACATCCAGAATTATGCTTTTCTATTCGGGGAGGGGGGAGGGGAAGAGTTGCGCTTATACATTTTAGAGGTCTGTATTGGTCGTTGGACAATTTACCTTCATTAGATGTGGGACAGGTTGAACTTATCCCGGGGTTAGTCTTTTTTCTGAAAACTAAGGCCTTGACTTTATTTCTTTTTAAATCCAATTATATGTTTATTTATTGTGAAAATAACAAGAACATAGTACATTTGATAACGTATCTTCTATTGAAAATTAGAAAAAATAAAGAACAATAAACTGTACAAACGAAAATAAATTAACCAGGAATTAGTTAATTAAAAGGCAATGCTTGAATAAACATGCGTGTAAAAATTTAAAGTTTGATTTTCAGATTATTAAAAAATTTAACCTTTCACTGCACGACGTGCTACATGTGGCACATACCTAAAAACACTGTATTTCTTATTGTGCCATGAATTTGACCAATATGATCTCTATCCCTGATCAAGAATAGTCCAAAGAATGGAATGACACTTATTTTGTCCATGTCAGATGGCTAAATTTGACAAAAAAAAAAAAAAGAATTTGTTTTTCGGAAACAAAAAAAAATTCGATCAAGCTATTAAGGTAAAATTTACTTTCATTATTTTTACTGAATACTTAAAAATATTAATATAAAAAAAGTTGCACAGTGTTAAACACATGAAATTTATTAATTTAAGCTCATTTAGTTTCAAAATATAGCAATACAACATTTTAAAACCTTAATTGTGTACATATAGGGTACACGCCATAAAACATCAAATTTTAGCTGAAAATTTGCAATTTAATTTTTTTATTATTTTTCCCATTATTAGACCGATATATGAATTTCAAATAATTTTTTTCATAAAATAGAAAAAAATCGTGGAGTGAAGGGTTAATGCATAAATTGTACTGATTTTTTATATTCAAAATTCAAAAAATGCACTTATAAAATGGTCCAATCATTTATGTTTATCTTATGTTATTTTTTTTATTTTTTTTTTAATTATTATTATTTTAGGTGTTTTCGTAATCATATAAATACGGATCACCTATAGTCTTCGCCTGGTCCGTCCTTCAGTCCGCATATAACAGCGCAAAAACTACCCAACCGAATGCTTTGAAATTTAATAGATAGAATCGTTGCAGAATTTTGTCGAGTCATTTCAAATTTTATGAAAATCGAATCAAAACTTAAAAAGATATTAATAAAAGTTTTCTCCATTCTGTTAAATCCTATCCTACGTAATTAATTCAGTGATATCCCATGACAGGTAATGATTCTAGGTTGCCATGCTGATGATATCCTATTTAAGATGGAGTCCTATTATTTCCGTATTACTCAATTTAATTTATACAATAGTAATAAATTTTGTATTCATGTATTTTTGTATAAGAGTGCAACAGCTATTGCACCAGGATCAGAATATATAAGACTTTTTATAGTACGAACGCACTTCATTTGCCGCGTTTGATGTACAATTTTCGACTTGTTAATTTTAAGGCTCCTGTCCCTGCCGGCGAATACACCCACGAGCTAATGCTAATCCTAAGGGGAGGAATTTTTCTAACATCTCTTTTGCATTACGACATTTTTAAATATTTTTTTTTTTGCATTGGATAGCCGAGATCCGTCTCTACATCGCACTTTTTTTACTTGTTCGATTTTGGTCGCAGATATTTTTTAGAATGACACTTTCATTTTCAGAACCAGTTTTGAAAGTGAAAGTAACTTTATAAAAAATATCTGCGACCAAAATCGAAAAAGTAAAAAAGGTGCGATGTAGAGACGGATCTCGGCTATCCAATGCAAAAAAAATTATTTAAAAATGTCGAAATTCAAACGAGATGTTAGAAAAATCTCTCTCCATAGGATTAGCATTAGCTCGTGAGTATTTTCGGCGGCAGGGACAGGAGCCTTAATATAAGTTTCGAATCTTTATCCTAAATCCCCCCCCCCCCCCCGCCCTTTAGATGTTGTAATGGCAAAAGGTTTCATTCTCATGCGGCAAGATTAATTTCGTTTATCTACTTTCGCCTCCTTTACCTCCCAGACTAAATAGTACATCGGAATTTATTTCATGCAATTAGCTTATAAAAAACTGTTGGAGAGAGGCTTTATATTTTTACCTAAACTTGTTTCTACATTCCTGAGTATATAACTTTCATTAAATTATCAATAATATTTCGTTCAATCAAAATGATGGACGAGATGATGACGAGAAAAATGGTTATTGTCCTCGTCAGGGTAGGAAATCAAAAACATATCTGAAGCTTTTTATTGGTTGAATCCGCATTTTATTCGTGTATATAACTTTCGTGTATGTAACTTATTCTATTCGCCCTGAGTATATAACTTTCATTAAATTATCAATAATATTTCGTTATTAACCATTTGGGAAAATGGTTATTGTCCTCGTCAGGGTAGGAAATCAAAAACATATCTGAAGCTTTTTATTAGTTAAATCCGCATTTTATTCGTTTTCTGATGGGTCTATACAGTAATCTGTTTTCCCTTTACTTTCAACAGAGATGGATACTTCTGTTGCCACTATGACAAAAAGGTAATAAAAACTAAAAAAATTAATAACTCAGAAACAAATTGAGATACAGCTTTCAAACAAATTGCATTTAAAAGTACATTTTTTTCTCTATACGACGGTGTAAAAAGTAATATTGTGGGATGTTTAGAAGTTTAAGAATGAAATTTCATTTAAAATCGGTCGTCAGATTTCTTGGAAATCTTACGATGGAAAAGCCTTTTCCCGAACAGCCAATGAAATGCTTGGATAATACGTATGTTTCATGTGGCTAATACGTAAGTTTCGGGAATCTGACGAGTCGTAGGCGATTTTTGTCGCTTGCAATTTTTACGTGTAATAACACTATTAATGTTTAATTCATGGCGTACGTAATGTAGGATCAACTCCGTGCGATTTTTTATGTCTTAAATTTTAGTCTTTGAAAAAATCATTTTCCAAATGGTCGTTGTAATTTGTTAAATTGCCTTTTTTTTATTATTATTAATTACTTTAAATTTCACAAAGAAATTATCTTAATTTTACAGATATAAGGGGCCATCCACAAACGATGTCACGCTTGGACGCGGGGGGAGGGGGTTCATGAAATTGTAACAGTTTGTGACAAGGGGGTGGGAGTGGGTAAAAAGAAGTGTGACATCACACATTTTGGTTAAAATAAAAGCATTAAAAATCAACAGGTTAAATTTTAAGGTTATTTTGAAATTAAAGTATTTTGTGTTCATACAATAAAGATAATATTTAAAGTCAAATATATTAAATTCCATTTGAAATTCCAAAATACTACTGTTTTTAATTGCTCTTTCATATTAATATTTTATATTTACTATATTGTATATTAATTGTGTTTTTTGTTGTGTTGTAAATCTTAATCTTATTTCATACAAAATAAGTACGCGAATCATTTTTATTATTGTGCTCACAAATGTCATTAAAACATATAGTTAAAAGTTTCAAAATAAAGTTTGAAATAATGATCTATAACATAGTAACTTTGTTTTTGAACTACAAGTATATGTTTATGTAATATAGCGTGACATGTGATGAGAGGAGGGGCGGGGTATGGTGAAGTGTGACACTTTGTAACAAAGGGGGTAGGGGGGTCAAAAATATTGAAAAAAAAGTATGACATCATATATGGATGACCTCTAAGGTATTTAAGCATAATTAAAATTTACTATCTGATTATTATTTACTATATGATTATGTAATATTATACTATCGTAGATTAAGAAATATTTGTCTTTTTTTACAGTGCATAGTACTTTCAATATAACTTTCCATTTCTCCGTATTTAGTACTTTCCTCCTTATACAGTAAAACCTCCCTAAAGCGACCACGTTCCGTTCCAATAAGGATTGGTCGTTCCGAGAGGTGGTCTCTTAATGGAGGTTATGTTTAAATCTAGATTTTAATGGTTGAAAAAAGGTAACAATTAACGTTACTAAAATTTATTTTTCACATTAGGAAAAAATATAAAAATTTAAATACGAAAACAAAAGTTAATCACGCAAGTTAATTACTGCAGAGTTTAAAAAATGAATACATTGACGTTTGCTTTGATTTTACGGTTTTATCTTTTATAACTTATATTTCCAAGTCCTTTCGAAGTTCAGTAAATGAATGCAATTTTTTTGGACGGGAACAAATAATGACGATTTCATTAATTTATCTATTTCTTTGAGAGTTTCCTGACAGAATAGGGCAGGGGAGTTTATTGACCCTCATTCTTAATTTGTCACCAGAGTTAAATTCATTGCCTAAAAAGACACAAAGGGGTTTAAAAACTTAAAAGTTACCGGAATAAATAAATATTCTAAACTTAGTTTAGAAGTTTGATGAATAATGCGCTTTCCGAAATTATTTTTCTAATAAAACCTTTTTAAAGCGACCAGGAAAAAACGAAGAAAATGGTCGCTCATGGGGAGAGTTCAACTGGGATGGTCTCTCAATGTAGGTAAAATTAGTATTGAACCTATGGGAATAAATTTCGTTCCATGAAAAAATGGTCGTTCAAAGAGGTGGTCGCTTAATGGAGGTGGTCGTACAGGGAGGTTTCACTGTATTACTAATTATACAGACACGCGATTGAATTTATTACTGTAACCAATCTAATCATTTATGAAAATAAATACAATTTTCACGTGAAAATGAAATAAGAAAGATAGCAAATATTGAAAATCTCAGGTGTGATTAAATAACTAAAATCATTTTTTATTAATATTATTGGAATTCAATTTCATTTTCTAATTATTTATTTTTTCGCACTTTTTTTTATGTGTACGAGGAAAAATTAATAAATTTAATCTCCGTCGCTCTTTTTAAATTAAAATTTTTAATACTACGTAAATATCATCGCTGTTGGAAGAAGAGAAAAAAAAAAGTTAGTGAAGAAAAGTTAAAAAAGAAGAAAAAACTTTAAAATAAACTAATTAATGCAAAAGGCTTTTAATCCACGTTCGTTAACTTCTTAAAATTAGACGGCTTTAGCGATTTTGGCATCTACGAATATTAATTTTAAAATATTCTAAATATAATAAAAAGAAAAATTGGAGAATTTTTTTTATATCAGAAATAATCAAAGAACATCCGCCTTTTTATTAATATTTTGCCAGAATAATTTTCATATCAGCTAAATAAAAGCAGTTTCTTTTTTTAATTAATTATTTTATAATCCTTTTCTGCAGTTGCAACCTTTTTCTTACTTTATTTATTTATTTATTTATTTTTAATACCAGTGATTTTCACTTTGGCTAAGAGTTAAGACACAAATTTAATTTCTTTATTTTGAAATGAAAAAAAAAAAGAAAAACTAAAAAAGAAAAATTGCAAAATTTAGAATTTTCAAATATGGAATAATTTATATTTCACGGTATTGGACTCTACGTCCTTAATTTTAAGTCATTTCATATAACACATCAGCTTATAAGTTCCCGGTCTAATGAAGAAAACACAACTTTTTTTGGTCAAATTCGATTTTATTCATCAACATAGTCTCCTTTAAGAGCGATACAATCATTCCAGCGCCTCTCTAACATTTCAATACCTTTCTTGAAAATGGGCGTTTGTTTCGGCGATCACCTCCTCATTCGAGCCAAATCTCTTGCCGGCGAGCATTTTTTTCAGGTCTGCGAACAGGTAAAAGTCGTTGGGAGCCAAATATGGAGAATAGGATGGATGCAATTCGAAGTGTAAATCGTGCAATTTTACTATCGTAGACAAAGACCTGTGACAGGGTGCGGGGGTGGGAGGCGCGGCACCCAGTGCGAAAACAGCTTTCTCATAGACAAATGTTCACGCAAAATAAAGCCTACACATTCTTTTGATATGTTTAGGGTATCAGCTATCTCCTGCAACTTCACTTTACGGTTTTCTAAAACGATTTTGTGGACTTATCATCAATATTTGTACGACCACGTTTAAATTCATTAAACCAGTCAATAATGGACGATTTTCCTGGTGCAGAGTCCGGATAACATTTATCAAGTCAGGATTTTGTTTCCACGGGTTTTTTCCCCATCAAATAGCAATGTTTTATCAAAACACAAAATTCTTTTTTTCCATTGTTTTGAAAATACAAAAAGGTGTTTCACTAAAACCACTGTAACTTTTGAAGCAACCGTCAGATCGTCATAAAATGTTTACAGGTACCTTTTAAAGGTTAGTACTTACTAAACAGAATATTAATTCTGTATCTTAGGCGCCATCTGTGTGTCAGACCGGGAACTTATAAGCCGATGTGTTATAACAATACAGTAGAAGATCTTTATAACACCATTCTATATATTGCAACTCTCTATATAACCCACAATTTATCAGATGTAAACAGTGAAATTTACAGTTAATAAATCCCTACAATATGAACTGTAGAAACATTGCTCTCTGTCGAACACCAAGTTTCAGATATTATTTTGTTATTATTTCCTTAATTCAGAGTTTTTTTAAATAAAAAAGTTGCCATTATTAAATTTTAAAAATTTGGAAATGAGTAATATAATGATTTAGTCTAGGCATATTTGCATCGTGGATTATAAAGTAATTTAACTTGCTATTCTATAAGTGTTTTATATTATTCAAAAATTTATAAACTTCACAACTATCTTTATAACGCAATTCTGTATGTTACAACTTTCTATATAAGGCACAACTTGTCATATGTAAACAGTGAATTTTGCAGTTAACAAATGCCTGCAGTATACACTGCAGAAACATTGCTATCCTCTAGAATATTAAGTTTAAGATATTATTTCTCATTCGTTTCCTTAATTTAGAGTTTTTCTAATGAAAAAATTACTATTATTAAATTTAAAAAAATTGGAAATGAGTGATATAATGATTTAGTCTAGGCATATTTGCATCATGTTTATAAAGTAATTTAGCTTGTGACATTTTCTATATTATGCAAAAATTGATAAACTTCACAACTTCTGGTCCCAAGTAATGCAATAATAAGTATCTTCTACTGTATATTGATATGTTCAACACATGTTTGGCCATGTTTACAAGATAAGTTTAAGTGGTGTCAAGACTCTTAAAGCTTCAAAATTTTCGAAATTTTAATATTTTTAGATATTAAACTCCTATCTTTTCTGAACATTTTTATATAGTTGTTTCCTTGAAATTCCCATTAGAACAGAAGTTATAGCTTTTAGAATTATACCCGCCAATAGCTGAAGCAGCCTTTCCGAAACTTTGAAGTCCTTTTTCTCCAAATGACGCTTTTGGCCATAACGCGCAGGATATCTCAAAAATTTCTGAATATTTATCCGTGAAATTTTCAAAGCATATGTTTCATGTTAATTTGTATAAACTAAACCTAAAATTTTCTTTTTATTGTTCAAAAAAATATTTTTCAGATGATTATACTGTTGAAATTTTCAAAATTTTGTATTAGCTAAATGCAACTTTGCATTAAAAATACAAAAATGCTTTAAATACAAATTTATTTAGGTTCAGAGTAATTATTGCAATCTGAAGTATAATTGGGCACAAAAATTTTCATTCTAGTTGCAATATTTATTTTGTAATCCTGCGTGTAAGCTGTTAAACCAATTTTTTCTCGTCAAATGTCTGACAGTTTGAAGCCCCCCTATGAATTCTAATTATGCATCTTGCAATGTTTTTAATACATGAAAGGAAAGAAGATACATATATCTTTCCATTCCAATAAAAATTGTGTTTTAATATCATATATATACATTTTAAGATATTAATTGTTGAAAATGGTCTTTTCTTCTTCTTCTTCTTCTTTTTTTTTTTTTTTTTTTTTTTGAATTTTAAGAGTCTTGAGACCCCTTTATGATGCGCGAAATATGATTTATGTAATGCAAAATTCTATAATATATGCACAATCACTGGTCGGAAGGTGTGTGATATCTATAAAGGATCTTCAACTGCACTTGCTTTTTCAGATTAATTAACAAGAATATCAAATAATATTAAACCACAAAATACACAGTATGAACTTTAGGAAGCTCACTGTTTTACTTTAAAGGCGACAAAAGAAATATATATATATATTGTTTTTAGTCCTGATCTTAACCATATATTGACTCTATTAAATTTAATTTCTTATTGTTCCGCTCGACAGCAGCATTAAATAATTATTTATTTTGTTCTAATATTATAATGTTGCCATGAACTCTTATATTACTAGTTATTATCTCTTAATTATTAATTGTTTAATTTTAAACAATTTCTTGTTCATGTTCATGTACTTGTACTATTAAATTATTCTAGGATCATTTTAATAGCATGTAATAATAATAATTATATGGACTATATGTTAATTATAACTGTGATATTTTATGCTTGTGATTATTTACTGCGGGAACCGTGGCATATATTTTAACTATGCAAGTTATTTAAGCGGGATTTTTATACTGTGCCAAATTCCGTTATATGTTTGTGTCATGGTCAATTTGTCTTGGCTGTTCTCTCGCTGGGTATGTCTATGATTTAATTGATTTAATTTGTTTCATATTTCAATGTTTTTCCTTGTTGCGGTTATCACATTGATTAATATTTTACATGGTGGTTTAATAATATCTGGTAATTAGTCGATCGGGTACATAACGGAATTCAATTTGCTTATTGCTGAATTCCGTTACAGAAATCGACTATGTTTTTTGCTTATAAATGTATTTTATGTACCCGTGAAAAAGTGAAATACTTTATAAGCTTCCGGCATCATCCATTTGATCTTTATTTATCCATTTGATCTTTATTTATCCATTTGATCTTTGGTATGTTTTTGATACGGCTTTTTCTGTTTCAACAATATTCAGCTGAATCTTGCATCTTTTGTCTTTAATAAAATTTTATCAAAATTTGGTGGGTTTTTCATATTTTTTATATAGATTTATCGCCCGCAATATGCTAGTGCATTAATGGAATTTAGCATGATTCTGTATTACTAGTTACATGTTTCATCTTTATTCTGTATAATGTCAGTGTTATGAATATTAGCTAATTTATAAATTTAATTTTAGTAATTGGAAATCGAAGACGATTTGTTATATATAATGGTTATATATATATAACCATTAATTAAACATTACCGACCATCATCAAAAACCGCAATATTGTGAATATATATATATATTCAGAAATACACAAGCCTGCAAAATTTGGGTTGTGTCAAATTGCTTAGCTTTTGATAATTGATTCTTACGTATTTTGTAGCGCTGAATCTGAAAATGGCCTTCATCTTTTACCACCACGTCTCGATTTTTTTTGCAAAATTTTTACTCTTTAACTTTGAAATTTACGATTTGTGGAACATTCTGACGTGATGGTTAAAAATGGAGGTTTTTTTCAGATTTAGTGATAAAAAGTACATAAAAATCAATTATCAAAATTAAAAAAAACACAACCATCACTCTGTTTTATAGTATCAGAATTTTGCTGTTTTTTTACCTTGAAATTTACGATTTGCAAAAAATTCTGACTTGATCTTGATGGTTAAAAACGAAGGTCATTTTAAAATTCTGCGCTAAAAAAAAAAAAAAAAAAAAAAAAATCAGTTATCAAAAGTAAAGAAACACAACTATTTTCTGTACCTTTCTGTATCAGATGTTCTCTATTTTTTGACTTTTTACCATTGAAATTTACGATTTGCAAAAAATCCTGACGTGATGGTTAAAAATGATGGTCATTTCCGGATTCAACGCAAAAGAATACATAAAAATCAATTATCAAAAGTTAAACAACACAACCATCGTAGGCTTGTGATACACATTTTATTTAAAATTTATTAGTACTTTCGGTCTAAAATTCTCGCGGCCATCGTCAGAGAATATTTTTATCATTAACTGCTGCTGCATTCATACAAATACATCACTTTGTTTAAAATGGGAGAGTCTATAATTATTAAGGTAGCTCAAAGTAGAAGTAGCAGTGCCTTAGATTAAACTTATGTAGAGAAAAATATATTTAACTAACGTTCCATTTATTTTAATATGTCGCTTTGTTCACACGCGTCACTTTCATTTTAAATGCGTAGTTGGACAGTAGTAGAAGTAGCAGTGAAGTTATTTTTATTTTATTTTATTCTATTTTATTTTATTTTATTTTATTTTATATTAAAATAGTTATACAAATTAATGTGTGATTCATTATTATTATTATTATTATTATTATTATTATTATTATTATTATTATTATTGTTCAAATAAATTTTTTATAGTTTAACTCATGATTACAATAAATTTCAATTGTTTAATATAACTGAAATTGACGATTTCTAATAATTTATATTTTAGAAAAAACACCAAATATAACATGGCGCGTTTCAAATATTGAAATAAGATAAATAATTTAGTTTTCTTGTTTCAGTAATATTTTATTTCAATCAATGAATATAAAATCACTGAATACTATTCATATTTAAATAAAGCTATGACAAAAATACATTAAAAGAAGAGAAATAAATTAAATTTATAAATTTAATTAAGTTTATCAAACTTCAAATTTTCTCTTTTAGAATTTATATAGTGACTTTAGAGATATTTATTACAATAAGGATACCCAACTTCATTGGTATATATTGGCTAAAACATATATTGCTTTTTCTAGTTGTTCTATACTCCAGAAAACATAAAATTACACTATATCACTACCATATATACTCATGTATAAGTCGAAGAATTTTAGACAAAAACTGGGAGTTGAAAATGGAGGGACGACTTATACACAAGTTAGTTCGGGGAAAAAAATCGCCTATATTCGGCGAATGGGCAAGTCTTTTAGCTAACCACATATGGGTCTTGGTTGAAGAGAGAGATAAAAACGTACGATGGTCATTTCCCTGTGATCGACAAAAAATAAAATAAAATAAAATAAAATAACTCAACAATAATGTCTCTGTAACTGTTCAGCACCCATTATCTCTTGGGATAGAATTCCCTTCAATACAAGAACATTCTTTTCAACATTTTAATTTCCTTTTTAAAAAGAGTTCAACTTGAGAATGCTTCTAGATGTCTCTCCTAAAAGTCCTACAGCACAAAGAAGTACTATAGTTTAGCAGTCTAAGAAGTGTTTACCCTTGTAAATAAGGCTTGAATATATTTTTGAAAGACTTTTTTCTTTATCATTAAATTGATGTGAATAGGTTTCAAAATAGTTTAAGCTTCTTCGTACATAATTATACACTTTTAAAAGATTGAAAAAAAAAAAAAAAATCTGATTAGAAACGTAAGTTTACTAATTTAATGAAAATGTATTATTATTATTATTATTATTATTTATTTTTTTTTTTTTATCCTCGATTACAAATAATTTTTCAACATACTACCAGAAATGTGGTTCGACTTACACACGGAAATTATTTTTTTTTTTCAAAATTTTGTTTAAGAATTGGGGTCGACTTATGCACGAGTGTATACGGTAATTATGCCGATAATATAATTATTTATAACTATTGTTTTGTTAAATAAAAATGTAAAAGGACATTCGTTTTCGTTGTTATAACTTATCTGTAATAATTATTCTTATGACTGTTTTGCAGCCCAAAAGCATCCAATAATATTTTAACAGTTATTATTCTGATAATGTAATAATTAGAATTAACCATGTTGGAATTTTTATATAGTAACGCAGTTCAATTATACCTCTATATATCATCTATAAAAATACTGTTTAAGTTTATTTTATAAGCTAACAAATTTAAAATAAAAATTTAAAAATAAGTATTGGCAATTTAAAAATAATAATTTAGTTGTCAGTTGTACAGTAATCCTATTTCAAAGATACAATTATATTTTAATGATAATCATATTGCCATTATAATTATTATTAACAATTATATTGCGACAATTATATTGGTTTCCTTATTATAATTATATCTTATTATAACTAATTTGTTTTCCTTATTATAAATAATTTAATTTTCTTAATATAATTATTCCTTATTATAATTAATTTGTTTTCCTTATTATAATTAATTTAGTTTTCTTATTATAATGTAATTTGTTTTCCTTATTATAATTAATTTGTTTTTCTTATTATAATTAATTTGATTGCCTTATTATAATTAATTTGTTTTCCTTATTATAAATAATTTAATTTTCTTAATATAATTATTAAATTGTTGGAAAGAACGAAATTGTTTCCAAGTCTTGTAATATATCGATAAAATTTTAGACTTGTCATATAAGCCAAATATCAGTTATATTTTAACAATGATTCTCTCGACAGTATAGTTATCGTTTTAGATAAAGTTTCTTCTTATACAGCAGTACGATTCAATTATATTGTTGTAACCTTTTTTAATGTTGCTTTTTATGCATGGTATATTGGAGATTTTAAAAGGTGTCCGCTCAATCGATATTAGAAAAAGACGAACGCATGTATAAAAGGTTAGGAAACAGTTGCCAATATAGCCAATTTTTTTATCCATAAATTTTGTATTCACACTAAAAATTCAGAATAACAATTTTTGTTTTATTTAATAACAGACACTCAGTGATTAAATGAAGCGAAAATTACTATTCGGATTTCCTGAATAAAAAAAATCCACGAAATTGACAAGACTGGAAACGCTACTCTAAATCCGAATTGGAACAGCAAAGACGAGCGCTAATCTCGCCAATCTGGCTGCTTCAATTTCTTCCTTTCTCCCGATCCCAAAAATCTTTCTCCTTCCCTTTCAGTCACAAGTATTTCGCTGTACTGTACGTTCGCATCGGATTGTGCTGCTGGCTCAGCTCTGAAACGTGTTGTGTTGTGCTTTTGCTGTATAACATTTTCCGTGTTATTGTTTATTCCGTTTTTGTGGATAAATTTGTTTACTTGAAATCGCCTTTGCTGGCGAAAAGGTCTGAGGACGACACTGTACAAAATAATGGGTGGCAAACGAAAATTTTGTGTGCTTGTGTGTTTAATGTTTGTTTTGAAAAGTGTGCTTGGAGGGACAACATACCGGAGGAGACTTCCTCCTGCTCCTTTGCCGCCTTTGGAAGAGGATTCACCTCAGGAAGGTGAGTATTTATTTTCCTCCTTTTATTAAAATCGGTATGCAGTGACAGTAGAATATTTGCATATTACTAGCAAAAGCCATGCTTTGTTTGGATTCGCGAAGCATTATTTAATAAGATAAATATTTGAAAGTAACAATATATTTGTTTTTTATTATTTTTGCATCTTTATTAAGCAAAAACGTTATTTTATGTTTTGGCGCATTTTAATTATAGAAATGTAAATTCAGTCAAATAACTAAGAATTTCCTCGGAATTTTTTATTTATGATATAATGAATTTAACAAATAATTTTATTTGTTTACAATTCTTTTGTTGCCACTTTACAAAAAAAAAATCATAATATAATTTTTTTTTAATGCGTAAGTATCGTCTGCGTAAATGATCTCGCATAATAAGAATAAATTGTGCATTTGAATTCTTAACACTGAAAAATACTTTTATAATTGAAAATATTCTAGTATATATAATACTTTAATATTATATACTCTATAATATTAATTATTATATACTATAATAATTAAATATATGCATAATTTACAATATTAATTGTTCAATTGTGAATAATTGAATTTTCACAAATTTTAATTAATTAAAAATATGCTGTAATTTTCATAAAAAAGAGTATTTTAAAAATTTCATGAAAGAAATCGTGAAACTATTTAATGAATCATGATTCTATCTATAATTACTCACTCCATGATTTACTATTTTTTCTTCTGAAAATAGACGTGTTTCATTTTTTATTTGCAAAAATGCATCCGTAATGGAAAAACATGTAAAATAAATTAATTAAAAGAATATTTTTTTTTAAGGTTATTCTGTAAAAATAATAATATTGCGCAAATCTACAGCTCCTAATTTATTTTTATGTTTAATTTCAAGTCAAAATACTGAATAGTTTTTTTTTTTTTTTTGTAAAGTGTACGACAGAATGTAATTTGTGTAACCTAGTATAGAGGATTCGCTTCGCTCATCCTAATGACGTTTGAATTTGTCAAGGAAAAAAAGGCGTTGGGAGGTTTGCTGTTTGTGTAAACGAAGCAAAGATTTATCGCAATAGAAAAAACAAACAAACAATATATAAGTGTATAAATTGTATTTAATTAGGCATTCAAATATCTGAATATTTCGTCGAAATAAATTATACCCAATCTCAGAAAATTGTTGTTTGTATTGAGATTATAAAAAAATTATTTCAATGAAAGGAAAAGATAAATAAATAAATATTACAGGATATTTAATTAGACACTAAATTACAGGATATTTAATTAGATATTAAGCGATGTGAATTTTTTAACGAAATAAATTATATTCGTGCTCAGAAAATCGTTGTTTGTATTATCAGAATAAAAATTTATCTGAATAAAATGAAAAGTTTATCGCAATAGAAGAAAACAATATATAAGTGTATAAATGTTATAATACATTTAATCAGACATTCAAATTTATGAATTTTTCATCAAATAAATTATACCCATCCTCAAAAAATTGTTGTTTGTATTGAGATTATAAAAAAATTTCTTCAATGAAATGAAAAGCTAAATAAATAAATATTACAGGATATTTAATTAGATATTAAGCGATGTGATTTTTTTAACGAAATAAATTATATTCGTGCTCAGAAAATCGTTGTTTGTATTATCAGAATAAAAATTTATCTGAATAAAATGAAAAGTTTATCGCAATAGAAGAAAATAATATATAAGTGTATAAATGTTATAATACATTTAATTAGACATTCAAATATATGAATTTTTCATCGAATAAATTATACCCATCCTCAAAAATTGTTGTTTGTATTGAGATTATAAAAAAAATTCTTCAATGAAATGAAAAGCTAAATAAATAAATATTACAGGATATTTAATTAGACACTAAATTACAGGATATTTAATTAGATATTAAGCGATGTGAATTTTTTAACGACATAAATTATATTCGTGCTCAGAAAATCGTTGTTTGTATTATCAGAATAAAAATTTATCTGAATAAAATGAAAAGTTTATCGCAATAGAAGAAAACAATATATAAGTGTATAAATGTTATAATACATTTAATTAGACATTCAAATATATGAATTTTTCATCGAATAAATTATACCCATCCTCAAAAAATTGTTGTTTGTATTGAGATTATAAAAAAATTTCTTCAATGAAATGAAAAGCTAAATAAATAAATATTACAGGATATTTAATTAGACACTAAATTACAGGATATTTAATTAGATATTAAGCGATGTGAATTTTTTAACAAAATAAATTATATTCGTGCTCAGAAAATCGTTGTTTGTATTATTAGAATAAAAAATTATCTGAATAAAATGAAAAGAGCAAAGATTTATCGCAATAGAAAAAACAATATATAAGTGTATAAATGTTATAATACATTTAATTAGACATTCAAATATATGAATTTTTCATCGAATAAATTATACCCATGCTCAGAAAATTTTTCTTCGTATTCAGATTATAAAAAATTATCTCAATGAAATGAAAAAATAAATAAATATTACAGGATATTTAATTAGAGATTAAGCAATGTGAATTTTTTATCGAAATAAATAATATTCATGCTCAGAAAATTGTTGTTTCTTTTCAGAGAATAAAAATTTATCTGAATAAAATGAAAAGAAAAAATAAATATTAACGAATATTTAATTAGACATTAAAATATCTTAATTTTTCATCGAAATTAATTACATCCATACTCAGAAATTTGTTATTTGTATTGAGATTATAAAAAATTACCTCAATGAAATGAAAAGATAAATAAATAAATATTACAGGATAATTAATTAGGCATTAAGCCATGTGAAATTTTTATCGAAAAAAAATTCTATTCGTACTCAGAAAATTATTGTTTGTAATTAATAGAATAAAAATGTATCTGAATAAAATGAAAATATAAATAAATATTACATAATATTTAATTAGCCATTAAAATATCTGAATTTTTCATCGAAATAATTTATATCCATGCTCAGAAAATTATTTTTTGTATTCAGATTATAAAAAATTACCTCAGTAAAATGAAAAGATAAATAAATGAATATTGCAGCATATTTAATTAGACATTAAGCAATGTGAATTTTTTATCGAACTTATTATATTCATGCTCAGAAAATTGTTGTTTGTATTCACAGAATTAAAAATTCTGAATAAAATGAAAAGTTAAATAAATATTGCAGAATATTTAATTAGGCATTAAAATATCTGAATTTTTTATCGAAATAATTTATATCCATGCTTAGATAATTCCTGTTTTTATTGAGAGAATAAAAAATTATGCAATGGAGTTAAAAGATTTAAAAAAAAAAAAATGAATTTTGCAAGATGTTTATAATTAGACATTGAGATTATGTAAAATTTGTTATCGAATTAAATTATATTTATCGATTAATTTAGAATTTTTATTAAAAATATTTTACCAGACATTAAAATTTTCATTGAATTAAAATAAATTTTTCTTTTTCATTCAATGAATTTTATTGAAACAGGAGTTTCTAATGAAGATTATTAAAATATTTGTACATTATGGCAAGTAAATTAAAAATGATAAAAACGCATGGGAGTTACTACTTACAGTTTGGTATAAGAGACGAAATGTGTAAATATTAAGACATATTTAATTAGATATTAAGATCCCCTGAATTTTTTCTTGAATTCAATTTTATTTATGCAACAACTTAGATATTAGTGGAATTGCTGTTCGCATACAAAGGTGAAAGATGTTATAAAATTTATAGATGAATAAATAAATATGTGATTTTTAATACAATTTTAAGATCGCTTGATTTTCCTCATGGAATTAAATTATAGTTACGCAATTTATTTTAATTATTATTATTATTTTATAAAGCACCGAGATTGCCTAAACTGTTCATCGGGATAAAATTAATTTTTGCAGTGTATTTTATTAAATTCGATGTTTCTAATACAATAATTTTAAATTACTAGTAAAATATTACATGTGAATTTAAGATGGGAAATATCTATTTGTATAGAGAAGATAAAGATTTATTAATGAAATTGAAAGATAAATAAATGAATATAAAAAAAAAATCCTAAGATATTTAATTAGCAGGGCGTTTAGCCACTAGAAAAATCTGAATAACCTGGACCTGGAAAAGTCAGGGAAATAATTGTTGGTGAAAAGTCGGAATTTGTCCTATATTTCTATTGTAAGAACTTTATATTTTTACATTTCCTAATTCTATAAAATGCTAAAAAAATATTTTAAATAAAAGATTTGAGTGAAGTTATAAATATTGCACAAAATCCTTATGAACACAAAATTAATTAATAAATTTTAATTGGCAAAATCCTTCTAAAATTTATTAAATGATTGTGCAGATCTTCTAATGTAGTTTCAAAAATTCACAAAAAATGTTTTAGAAGATGAAATTTTCATGAATTCATAATTTGAGACATAAAGGATTAAAGCGTTGTACCGTTTTAAGAGCCCACTTCAGTCACGCGAAAAGACACGTTCGCTAATGCTATTCCTATGGAAGAAATTTATAAAGATATCTCGGTCGCATTTCAATATTTTAGATGATTTTTTTTGCAGTGGCTAGCTGAGGTCGATCTGTAAAAAGGCCGTTTTTTTACTTTTTCGATTTTTATTGGGGATTTTTTTCAAGAAGATGCTTTCATTTTAGGAACCGGTTCTGAAAATGAAAGTGTCCTGATTAAAAATACCTGTAAGCAAAATTGAAAAAGTAGAAAACGCCCTGCATACAGATCGACCTCAGCTAGCCACTGCAAAAAATATCATCTAAAAATATTGAAATGCGACCGAGATATCTTTATAAATTTCTTCCATAGGAATAGCATTAGCAAACGTGTCTTTTCGCTTGACTGAAGTAGGCTCTTAATTGGTACTTTTATGTCCCGATTTAGATGCCGATGTCCCGCTTTCTTTATCCCGCTTTTTTGTGGCACTGAACCTGGCAACACTAACTGGGAATTTAATTTCCGAGACGTTGAACTGTTTAAAGAACCGGGATGCACCGAGTATTCCGTATATATTCGGTATTCGGCAATATTACCGAATATTCGGTTTGGCTGAATATCAACCTATTTGGTATGCCGAATATAAATTATTTGGACGAACCGAATACTTTAAAAAAATTCTTTTAAAACATATTTTTAAAAACCTTACACAATTTCTACTTTTAACTGTCAACTTTTAAATAAGGACATTCCAAACAATTAGAAACAGAATTATATTTAAATAAAAGAGGAAGTTTTTACATTATTTATTTGCTGTTTGTTAAGTACCACTTAAGAAATTAACCATTATTGAGAATTTTGATAGAGATTAATGATGTACAAATACAAGTTCCTGAACATTATCTAGTAAATAAATCGTTTCTTGCTTTTTCACATAAAAAGGTGCTTCCAAACAAAGTAGAAAATCTTTCAGGGTTGATTATAGACATCAAGACAGACAATTTCTGCAAAGGAAACCATAATCGCAATCCATATTTATTCAGTCATAAATAGAGTGTATCTCATCTCATTCGAGATCAAACATTTCTGTTTGTTACTTTAACAATAATGAAGATATCATAACTATATTTTCAACAGACTTGCTTTGATTTCTGTGAAATATTATATCAGGATGAGAAGTGCTAGAAATTGTCACAATTCATATCTAAACAGGTATGAGCTAGACATTCCTTTATTCAGAATGCAGTTGACAATATTTATACTGTGTCACAGACAATAAATAGTACATGACCCTGTAAAATTTTTCTTCCAATTTTTTCACAATTTCTTCTTGAGTTTAACATGTTTGTTTTAGAATTTAAGGAAATGTAATTCATTTGTTTTAATTCACAGAAGAAGCCATGAAATTTAAAATTTTATTTATTAAAAAAGTTTTGTAACTATCCTCTTCTTAAATAACTCAAAGCAGATTTTTTTCAGTTTAAATTTTACTTGTAAATTGTAGAAGAATGTAAGTTTCTGTATTAAACGTTATGTAAAATTGTTTTAAAATTTGACATTTTAATGCCTTTTAAACTTTGAAATATAAAAGTTTTCAGTTAGCGGAATATTCGGTATTCAGTTCGTCTCTAGGCAGGGTATTCGGTATTCGATATTCGGCCAAAATCAGTAGTGTGTCGTAAAAAAAGCAGAGGGCATTCGCTCTAAGCAGAGAGTATACACTAAAAGCAGAGGGTATACGCTACAGTGGATATACCTATAGCTTTTTTGAGATACAAAGGGTATATACGGTGTTCCTTAAAAAAATCCAGAAGGTATACCGCGTATACCCTCCACTACATCCCTGGTCAAAATCACTATTCGGTGCATCCCTATTAAAGAAACCGATAATTTTAACCTTTTTTTTTTTTTTTTTTTTTTTTTACTATACCTTATTTTGCGGAAATGAATTACTATGCAAATCCCAGTAGGAAATCCTTTATCTGATGACTGCAGTTCCGCTTGTATCCTGTTCAAAATAACAAAGTTATTTCCAAATAGTTTAATAACAAAGTTGAACCTGATAGCAATTATTAGATGTTCAATAAGCACCTTAAACATTTATTAAATTACTTTAAAAATATAATGTCGTGTATTAAACTTTTTTTTTTTTTTTTTTTTTTTTTTATCCCCAAAACATAATTTCACGTAATTTTGATTCATTATTATTTGATTTTTTGATATGATAATGTACCGGGAAAAAAAAAAAAAAAAAAAAAAAAAACTGAAATTTTAGGACAAAAACTTTTATTTTTTCTGAGGTATTTTTATCATTTTTTTTTTTTTTTCATTCTGAGAAAAATTGAATAAGTGTTGCTATCAGGGTTGTCTCGGTTTTAACCATGGTGGTTTTAACCAGTGGTTTAAACCGGTTTTAACCGTCCTGGTCAAAATCAATTTTGACCATTTTGACCACTGAAATTGACTATTCAATTTATTTACTAGTAATCAAATATAGCATATGTTAAAAACTAAGTTAACATTTGTTAAAAATGTCATAATATAAGTAACATAACACCAGCAAATACCAAATTAAAAAAGTCATAACATAAATAACATAACACCAAGATACAACACAAATATTTTAATTATTTTTTATACACAAGCTCTTTTATTTTTTTATGTAAGTTGTGTTGAATTTAAAAAATGATTACAAGTAACAAGTTTTGCAGTTGTCTCTAAACTTAGATGGTTTCGTAATTTATTTTGGATTATTCCAAATTTAGAAAACAATCTTTCAATTGATGATGAGCTGGCACAACAGTTCATTAGATGTAATGTGAATTCAACAAATTTTATATCAATGCCTTTAACCTTCTTCATTGCTGCCCACCAGGCATCAGGCCCAATTGTATCTTTTACACTTTTAGAAAAATAGGATTTTGGATATGGTGAGCATTCTGCTTGAAATACAATCACACGAGGCAAAAAGGTAGGATCAAGATTATCGTGTAACCACTGCCTTGTTATTTTTTGCTTCTCTTCATCAATACTTTTACTCATGTAGACAGGATTCAGCATATGAGCCAGAAAATGAACTGGGGTAACATTTTCATTAAATCAAGACTGTATCATTTTAGAATAAGTATCAAGATCTTTTTCCAATCTTAACCGTTCGTCGCATGCATTAGATATAGTAGCATCTTCTTTTTTAAGTTTATCTAAAGCAAGGGAAATAGGCTTAAGTTGATTTTATAAATGTTTTACTTCTTTGTATACATTGTTAATGATTTTAACAATTTTATCATCAATATTATCTTCATGCTCATCTGCAATTTTTCATTTCAATAACATGCTTCATTATTGAATTAATTTTGTTTGTGTTTGTAATATCTTGTCCTACAAGATTCAAGTAATGTGCAGCACATCCATAAGAAATAAACAGTTCGTCTCTATATGCATTTTGGAATTCTTCTCTCATGCGTTTCATCTTGTTTTCATTGTCACTTACAAAACTTCTTACTTTATGAGCAAACTTGTTTTCTACCTCTTCTTTAGCATCAGTTGCTAGTTTTAAACAATATTGGGCAGTTTTTTTAGATGCCCCTGTATCAACAACTGAAAGGAAGAATGATTTTTTCCCTGTTGATACACTATTAATAATGATAGGGCAATTATGGATCTAGCTTTCTTATTGTATTGCATAAGCATATTTTACTAATGAGCCTCTTTAACTTATCAGTGTATTATTTTTTTTAACTGCCTGTTACTTTTATTACTTATTAAGTTACTTTTAATTGCAAATAAAAAATAATTATTAAAATTAAGACCATTTTTAACAGTTTTGACCACTTTTGACCAATTTTGGACGGTTAAAACCACTTTTATCCAGCGTCCTGGTCAAAATCAATTTTGACCGGTTAAAATTACAACCCTTGTTGCTATATATATATTTTTAAATAATATATAGCTGAAATTGTTTTATCTTCTCTACCTTTATTTTAAATATATAGGTCCTTAGTCTAATTGTATTTCTTTTAAATATAAATGCATTTCAATGAACTCTGCAAAGCTAATTTGAGTAATTTTTCGGCAAAATGTAGTTGCAAATAATTTACATAAGGTTGGTTAAGTATCTAAAAACGACCTGCTGCTATGACCTTGGTTTTGCTATTATTGTTATTATTACTTTTTAAAGTAATTTCAAATGGTTTCTAAAGTCTCAATTCATGCAAAAATAATTGCATTCGATATACCGGGTGTCCCAAAAATGACTGATGGATTTTAAAATTGAATAACTTGCAAACGGTGACAGATATCTCAAAAATTTTTGCAGAAGGGTTATGTAAGATGTCAGGAGTTTTTATGTTGCGATTCCCAGTTTTAGTTATAAACAGAAGTGACAGATAGCACTGCAAGCAATAGGTGCTAAATCCAGGCTCGATTTTTCGGCCTCTCTCTTCTCCCATGCGAAAAAAGGAGATTAAAATGTTTTGAATGGATCCCGAAGTACCAAAAATCGTGTCTAGAATTAGCCCCTATTTCTCGCAGCGCCATCTATTGCTTGAAATTCGAACTAAAATTAAGAATCACAGTAAGAAAACTCCTGACACCTTATATAACACTCCTGCAAGAATTTTTTTAAATATCTGTCACCGTTTGAAAGTTATTGAATTTTAAAATCCATCAGTCATTTTTTGGGACACCCGGTACATGTCTGTACATTGTCTGTGAAACAAAAATTTTTTAATTTTATTTGTATATGTAATGAAAATCAAATATTTATATTTTCGCGTGCCAGAGAAATCGTCATATGTGTCAACTCGGGCACACGTGCTATAGGTTCGCAATACTTGCCATAGTGTAAACCTTCTGTTTTTTTTTTTTTTTTTTTTTTTTTTAAACGACAAGTCACTGCATTTTGAAGCTTAAACATCGACCTATTTATTTCCCGAAGCACCTTCAAAGATGATTTATTTAGTTTTTTTTAAACCTTCAACGTGATCTACCCCTCTCATGTTCCCTGCTCATCAACGCGAAACTTTCTGACACATTTTTAAAGATAAAGGCATAAAATTGGCAGGGCTGACTATTAAGGGGACCAGGTAAGCGAAATTTGGGAAAAAAATCAATTTTTACAATATTTTTTACAAAAAATATTCTTACAGAATCATGTTTTGAGTATTGAATAAAGGGGTATGAAACATACTACAGCATCAAAATGCAATTTAATATATCAGGATTTACAGTCATTTTTGTAAAAATACAGAAAAATCTCCAAACGTTCTTAAGGTTTTAACTGACACTAAATTTCCCCCCTAAAAATGTTTCGAAACATTAATATTATTTAAGAAATAATACTTTTTGAATTTTGAAAAAAAAAGATACTTTTCTCTCGAAAATGCTGCACAGAATTCCATGGAATCAAACTATATTGTAAAGATAATAAAATCTTTTTATATTCATAGAGCGATCACCCCTTTAATGTGTTTATTTATTTTATTTATATTTAAATTTATTTTTTTTGGAGGGGGGGGGGGGGGGGGGCAGGTGAATATTTCTACATGGACATATTTGATATACATGTCGAAATTGATATAACAATACCCACATAAAACAAATATACCTGCGAAAATGAATTTTAAACAAGCGAATTTTGGGGTGGAGCTTAACTGTTTCAAAATTTGAAATCAGAAGAAATACGCCTATTGGGGTGCGAGGGGTGGAATAGAGATATCACAAAACTGCCTTAAGAGGACCGAGAAAGCAAAATTCAACCAAAAAAACGATTTTTACTTTTTTATATCATTAAATAACTTAAACTTTTATCTACGATGTGTCACACATGTTTATATGTAAAAAAAGAAGTGTTGGAATTCTTCATTCTTTCTAAGAGTACTTCACAGCTTAATGGCTATTTAAATCTTTAATTGATTTTTTCTCAAAACTTGGATTTTTCATGTTTGTGTTCCTTTTTTTTTTTTTCGATATCTATTAAACTTAAGAACTCAGATTTTTTTTTTAATATTTATATTATGTTATATTGTATACTTTAACACAGGGATTTAATGATTTGTTGAGAATTATTTATTTTAGGCAGTGAAATCTTACCAAAAATGCTCATTTAAAAATGACTTTCAATAAATAATTAATAATTAATTTTCAGTTTCACATAGAAAGAAAATGGTCTGTTCAAATACGTAAATCATGTTATTCTAACTACTCTAAAAAATCTAGACCTCTATCTTTCACCATTTCTGAGAAAAAGTTACATAAAGTTGGTGAATTTAACATGGCAGAGATAGGGCTTTCCCGGTCCCCTTAAAGCGATTTGGAATCGAAATGAATTTTCCATAAAAAAAAAAAAAAAAAAAAAAAAAAAAAAAAAAACTACTTATCGTGTTATTAGTGATTTTTTGGTCACGTGATGACCGACTTTCCTCCTTTCTCGCGTTGAAAATTCGGTTCAAGACGCTAATTTTGACAGTATTTTCTGAGCGAAAAATGAAAAACGTCTTTCGATTACATCGTTTTCAAATTATAACACCTGCAAGTTTCACGAGTTTCGTAATAAAAATATATGCGATAAAATATAGTCCCTTTTAAATCTGTGAATTGCCTTAAAACAAAACTCATAACAAAATATACGAATTACTGCAAAATAATCCTTTTTAAAGGTACTTATTCAGATTTAAAACTGTCTCGAATTAAAACTGTCTATATTCGAAATTTAAAATTTATGTTACATTTTGTTGCAAAAGGAAAGTATTATTAAAAATGAATATTCTAAAATACGAAATATCCTTACGCATTTTGAATTTTTACATTTTACATTAATTTTATATTATTTTTCTGTTAAAATTACTTTGTGAATAAATTAATAACGTTAATTTATGTATCTCTTGAAAAGTTATTCTGTATAAAAATTTTAATATCGTTAGCTTAAATTTTTGCTAAAAGTTTGCTCTTATATGAATTTAATCCAAGCTTTAATAAAATTTATAAATTCGAATTCTGAAATGCAATTCGAAAGAAATAAATACGAATCTAAATTTTTAGAGTTCCTACAGTTGCAATAATCTCTATATTGCGTGGAATGTTTTCAAAATATTATTTATATTTTCAAAAAAATGTGTTTTAAATATGTATTTGGTTAACGTTAAAGGGCTCTTTAAACATTTCAAGTACTGCCAAGTTTTGGAAAAATAACCTAACGAGCATGCTGATTTTGAAAGACGATGCAGTTAAAAAAAGTAATGTTGCACGGAGAATAAACGTTGAACGGAGAAAAATTGACTAAAAAAGGGTTTTCTTCTTTACTCCGTCGAAGTCAGGGTTTTATAAAGTGTGATACGCGTAATCCTTGGGGGTACGCCAGAGATTTTTTTTAGGGGGTACTCGACGAGTATATGTTCACAACCGTCATAAAATACTGGGCAGCTGAATGTGTCTGTAAAACATGATTTCTAGTTCATGAACTGTTTTAAAATCAAAATTCTTAAGGTGTCTCATGACTCTTAAAACTGGAAAAAAGGAAAAAAAAAAAAAACCATCATTTTCAACATTTAATATCTTAAAATGTATTTGATTTTAAGACACAATTTTAATTGGAATAAAATATGTAAGTATGTTCTTTCATTTCATGTAATTAAAAAATTATAAGATGCAGAATTAGCATTTACAGGGGGCTCAAAACTGTTAGACATTTTTCGAGCAAAATATCGGCATAACATCTTACGCGCACGATTACAAAATAAGTGTTGCAACTAGAATGAAAATTTTGGTACCCACTTATACTTCAGACTGTAATAATTACCCTGAACCTAAATAAATTTGTATTTAAAGCTTTTTTATATTTTTAATACAAAGTTGTATTTAGCTAATGCATAATTAAGAAATTTTCAACAGTATAATCACCTACAAAAATATTGTTTTGAAAAATAAAAAGGAAATTTTAGGTTCAGTTTATACAGACTAACATGAAACGTATGTTTTGAAAATTTCATGAAAAAATATTCATAAGTGTTT